>WEIV01011307.1:46767-174037 GCA_013390005.1 Calyptomena viridis | reverse complement strand
GGCACCTGCAAACCCTTCCAGGGCTTTGTTGAGAGAGAGAGGTATCCACATCCATTCAATAAAATACAGCTGCATAGGCTACTCTCTGGGTTTGGGTTTTTTTCCCTCCTTTCCTCCCAGCAGCAATTTTGTGATTGGCTCCTTGTTTCCAGCCTATTTGCCACCACGCTGCCGAGCAGAAAAGGGGAGGGGGGTGAGGAAAGACCTGCCCCCACCCCACTGATCAAATGACACAGAATAAATATCAAAGCGCTGACTGTGAATCTGGATGCCAAAGAGCACATGACAGAGATTAAGGAGCAGAACAATGCCAGGCAGAAAGCTGCCCTTGGTGGTAAGGCAGGCAGTGAGAAATCACCGCACTAAGCACTTTGCAAAAACACCTCGTCACTGCCTGACGCCAACCAGCCACCACCGTGTCCTCACCCTGCCTGTACCTGGTGGAACCACCCTCTAATTGCTGATGGGGACAGAAGGAGGACAAGGAGATGGGCTGCATCAGCATCAGAGGAAAAAGTGAGGCACTTTTCCCTACGAAAGCCCCAGGCTGGTGATGGGACCTTGAGTCATGGCATGGTGCTGCTCTGCTTGGGGAGAGCAGGGCAGGAAACACCCAAAAAGGATTATGGAGGGTTCGCTCACCAACCAGCCAAGGAGCAGAATGTTGTGATGGAGACCTGGAGCTCGGAGGGGCCTGGGGTCATCCCTGACCCTTTTGCAGCTGCCTTTCCTCCCAGGGAACCAGGTCATGCTACAGAGGTGTCACCTTTGGAGACCATGGTCCAGAGTCACCTGCCTATGTCCATCTGCAGGGATGTGGCAGAGGGGCTCCCACTGCATCTCCTCATCCCTGTCCCAGCACAGGGGCCAAACACCACCTTTCAATAAGTAAATGAACAGTCACTGTGGTGGTGATGTGTTTGGAAATGTCCATTTTAACCATGAAGGTTTGAAATTGGGGAATTGGGGTCTCTCCTCCTGACATTTGACTCAAATCAAGACATGAGGAGCAAAACATCTCTGATGTGTACTTGGGCTAAAAGTCACCCCAAAAGGGTCTGCACTTTATTCATTGCCTTCCTGCAATCACAGGTCACCATATGGGTGATGACCCATCAAACTGTAGCACCTTCATTAGTAGAAACCACCACAATGAATCTATCTGTGAGACTGAACAGGTGATCAGAGACACCCCATGTGTGACAATTCCCTCACCAAACCTGTGACTGCAGCTCCAGCCTTGAACACACACTTTGGCTTGTTCATAAATATTTCCCATCATACAAAATTTCAAAACAAAACACCCATTAGAGCTTGGTTTGCCCAGAAAAGCTTTTCTCCACTAAAATCACATGTACACAAGAGAGGTGAGAAAAAACAAGACGTGACTGGGTCAATTTAAGCCGAGCAGCTCAGGTGGGTCTGACTGGGATGGGGATGAACATCAGTGGATTCACCAGGTGAGACCCACAGTGGTATTGACTTACCTGTGTCTTTGTGTCTTCTCTTCCAGGGACTGGTGGCATCTGTGAGGAAGGAGATAAAGCTGACACTCAGGGACATGCCCACACAAGATGCACTCATTCTGTGTCTCGCTCGAGGGACCACCTTGGTTGGGAAACTCTTCTTGAAGGACTTACAGTCTTGGCCAACTGTGAGTGACATCTCACCCCCTATAACCAGCCTGCTCTGGTGGGCATGTGACCTTCACTGGTCCAGATGTCACTGTCACAGCAGCATTATTCTACCTGAACAGGTATGCATTGCCTCGGGTCTGGCTGGGGGAGGTGGACAGTGTATAAGTGAAGTGCCATTAGTTCTGACCAATATGTGTGTTTTAACTTCTTAACCAAAACATCTCCATGGACAGAAAACCCAACTTTTTTGACAGATAGGAAATTTTTGTTGTTGCTTCTGTTTCTTTTGATACTTTACAGTTATTTCTGGAGAAACCCTGCAATATTTCCTTTCTTTTAAAAACTGCCATCTTTGGGTAAAATTTTTATTAAAGACTTACCACAAATTGAACATTTATCCTAAAAATAATGAAAAAATCAGGTTTAGTTGGTAAAGTTCTTCCATTCCTTTTCTTTTTTTTTTTTTTGGTGGTCAAATACTGATAGATGTTTCATATAGAAAAGGGAACTATTTTCAAAATTTCTCATGAGAAATAATTGCCTCCACTAATCATTGTTTCCACAACGAAAATGTTCTTTAGTGACACAAGTTCTGCCTTTGGAGTTGGCATCATACTGGGTAACAGCATAATTAGAAATGGAGAGATGTAATAACTCTCCAGGTTGGAACAGATCTGTACGAGATCAGTTTTGCCTCACTTGGATTTGGACTATCCATGTCTGGAGTGCAATTTAATTACTTTTGTGGTAGCAGGTGGTAAGTTCTACATCTCCCCTGGCTGGCAAAGTGCCTCTTCTCCTGAGCCCAGTTCCCTGTGCCTTCACTAAGTCCATCATCTTCCTCACTGGATGAGTCCCTGTTGCTCAGTATTTTCCTGCCATAGCAGCTACAATAGACAGATTCTACCATTTGTTTGGTAAGCAAAGGCCTGGAGCCACAGCTGCAGCCAAAAAACCATGCTGCAACTCAGAAGAGGGTATTTTTTCCAACCTTCTGTGTCTTAGTCAGTCTTTCCAACACAGAATTAAATAACCTGACAGATGCCCTAAATTTTGGTGGCTGCTTTAGGTCCCTTAGGATAGGCAAGGATGACTAGAATATGTGGGACATGTGGCCATGTCTGCTTTCTCTTGGCCAGGCCTCTGCCAGAGTTTTTGAATGTCACACAAATATGTACATATTGACTCCAGAACATCTGGATTACTATAATCTCTTAATGCCACTGTGTTTTTTTTCTTCTGATGTGGCTGGTCTGTGCCACTCATTGAATAACTTGAAGTTCACATGCTGTGGTTTGTATCAAGACTGGAAGTGCAAATGCATGTCCTGTCATGAGAGAAGGTGTGGAAACAACCCAGGATCAGCTGAGGAGATGCTCAGAAGCAATCTCACCACAGAGCAGCTCATGAACCCTCTCCAGCTCTTCATGGATCCTTCATGGTATGAGAGCACATCCAGCCTCCTGATAAGGAAGGCCACAGGATGACTACTGTGATCAGGTTCCTGCAACGTATTTCACAAAGTCATAGAATCATAGACTCATAGAATCCTTGAATGGTTTGGCTTGGAAGGCTTAAAGACCACCTTGTTCTAAGACCTTGTTCTAAGACCTCTGCCATGGGCAGGGACACCTTCCACCATCCCAGGCTGTTCAGAGCCATGTTCAACCTGGCCTTGAACAATGCCAGGGATGAGGCATCTACAGCTTCTCTGAGCAACCTGTGCCAGGGCCTCACCACCCTCACAGTCGAGAATTTTTTCCTCAGATCTAATCTAAACCTCCTCTCTTTCAGTTTAAAGTCCATGAGTAAAAGACAGATCTCTAAGAGGAGAATAACTGTGCTCAGAACTCTGGTTACAAAAGGGGAGCAGAGGTGCCTCTCAGTGCCTCTCACAGCATTTGCATGGGAGACATCACCATGCTGTGGGTGATAACACATGAAACTGATGTCAGTCCTAATGACTTGGAGGATATGCTGAAATAAAAGGAAAATAACTGTTACTTCTTAGCTATTAAGTTCAAATGGGACTTAAATTGTCCCATTGGTAAGTAGGCTGGTAGAGAAGCAAGTAGTACTTTTTTGTGTCTTTTTTGTATATTAGGGGTTTTTTGTCTCTTGCAAAACTAAGTAGCATATTCTCTCTCTTCTCTTCTATTATTTCCTACTTAATTTTAGGTTCCAGTTTCGGCCTTGAACAATAAGACTGTTATCGGAGAGCAGTGCCTTGGACTCATGGAGGCTTTCAGAAAATATTGGTGCCATCTTCCATAAAACATTTTAAACACATGCTATTTGTTTTTAGTCTCCCTTCTGGTTTTACACCCTACAAAGAGGACATTTAATATGTACAATAGAATTAATAGGCATGCAATGTAAGCAGGACTTACATTCAAAATACACTTCCACAAAACAAAGGAGCAGCTGTGAAAATGTAGAGTCTGCTGAAAATTTTTTACTTGGGTATCACATTTGCTGAAAGATTTACTCTGCAAAGTTTTATCTAATTTCCCATTCATTCAATTAAGCAGAGAGATAAATTCCCAGATCCCAAGAGATTAGAGGGAACTATGTTTAGCTCCCCTTACACTTGCGATCAAGACCATGTTCTGTTTCATGATTATTTCTCTAAAGCTCATGTTTACAGGTTCTGTGCTGCTGATAGATGAACACCTCCATCTTCCAAAACCAATGGGATTTAGAAGGACTCAGAATCTCACAAATATCTGCACATCAGGAGGATTCAAACCACATTTAAACCAGACCACGAAAACTTCAAACCTCAATGGATTCAAACCCATCTAGCAAGAAAAATTAGTTAGGATGGGGTTTTGAGCAACCTGGTCTAGTGAAAGGTGCCCCTGCCCATGGCAGAGGGGTTGAAATTAGGTGGTCTCTAAACTCCTTTTCAAACCACACCATTCTAGGATTTTATGATTCTATGAATGGTGTTTTCAGCTTTTCAGGAATGGGCAGAACTCATGGGTTTACCAGAGTCAACAGTCCAGAGTAAGAAGCAAGCACCCACAAAAATCTCTCAGAAATTAATCATAGGATAAAGATAAAGCAGTGGAAAACAGATAAAGTGAAAATTAATCACTTTTCTCCTGGTATGTGTGTCACACAAGCCTTTGTGTCATTCAAGCCTTTATCAACTTGCCTATGCCAAGTCATCAATATTTTTGAACAAAAGCAGAAACACTTGCCAATGTTTTGTTGAAAATCAGTCCAGAATTCTGCTTTCTCCCCTGACAACTAGAACACATCTCAGTCATAGGACTAATTATTTTCTGGATTTAACCATCCATTTATAGGTGAACTATGGATCATGTGAAAGCTTGAAGCCCGTGGTACAAACAACAGACTCCCCTAGAATCAGGAATACTCTGCTACTCCTTCTCCAGAAGGGTGACAAGTGGGTAGAAAGGTTGAACACAGCGTGAACACAGCCAGAATCCTCAACTCTAAAATCACTGACCTGTGAAGGTAATTCCTGGTCACTCCTATGCATCAGGAGAAGGCACAGCTGAAGAGTTCCTATGTCCCACCACACAGTCAATGCTTGGGACTTGTTGGTAACACCAACAAAGAACTGCCCTTGCATTATTGACTTTATGATCTAAATATAATGTTGATTCTGGGCTCCAAAGGTTTTTTCTGCAATTCACACATCCCATGCTTGTATGCGTAATGGGGATGGACGATTCCAGCACCCCACAGATCAAAGGGAAACTGAATTTCCTGCAGTCCTGGGAGCCAAGGTGTTTTCAGGTCCTCTTGTCCCAAACACTAAGGAACAGCAGCTCCTTTATAGATTCAAGGCAAAGCATTTGGCAGTAGGTTTGATGAGACCATTACCTCTCATATTGATCTGCATTGTCTCAGTAAGTTCTTTTCAACTTCTTCTTGGATTGAAAATTCTTTGAGGATGAAAAAATCTTCTGGGTTTTTCTGTCGGTTTTTTGTTTGTTTGTTTTTTACCTTTAAATGCATAATAATCCACAAATAGGCTGTAGTAACTCTGGTATTTCTCCTCCTGCTGCCACAATTAGTACTGTAATTTGAATTGAGCTTTTCTTGATACCTTGATCAAGAATTAATCTACAAGAACATCCTCAGATATGGAGAAGTTTGCAGATTTTGGCCTCAGATAACGAACATGGTATTTGACAGCACTAATATAAAATATTAGTTCTTTCACATTTCAAAGCAGGAAAACCTCAGGACATTAAATAGACTTTTTTTGGATTTTGATGTCTTTTTGTAAAAAAATGAAAAAAAAACCAAGACAAATGGTAGAAAAGACTGAAGATATTCATAATGTTATCAGAAATTTCTGATTAAACATTTGTGAATACACTGTCTGGTTTTAATAAGCTTGAAAACATCATCAGCAATTAACTGGCAAACCAGAATAATGTTGCATAGTCAAGCAAGGGTAATTGTGCTCATTATATTGCCAGAGATGCAGCTGATCAAAAAGAAAAACACTTGTTTTCCCTGAAGTTCATTTACAGTCTTTAGGTGGAATCAGCACTGAGTTCATAGGCATTAATCAGGAAAAGTGCTTCCCACAGAAGCTGCCTCACGCATGGTGGGTCTTCCACTGGGTGTGTGTACTTCTTTTTCCAAGGCTGTCCACTCTTTTTTTGTCATTTCACCTGAAATATCCATATTTATCCTTTAAGATACACCAGCCACTTCTCATTCTGCATCGTGGAAGGGAAGTGTTAAGGGACAGGGTGCACAGAGACCTCTGCAAACTGCTCTTTGGAGGCAAACTTATCCCTGTGAATTTACAGGGAAAGAAGAATATGATGGAACCCTGTCACTGTAAAAAGTGAAAAAGCTAATTATTTTTCTCCTGGGACATAATTGTAGTCATCCAAGAATGTGAAAGAGGCAATGTCTGCAGGCACAGGGTAAAAGATCAGTTGACATAACTGGGAATAGGAAAACCAAACCATTTTCACAACAAAACCTGCCAGTTTTTCTAATCCAAAATTGGGATTTCAAAGTTTGGCTTTTCCACTACTGCCTCTTTCCAGGATGGGACAAACTGCCTGGACCACCCTGAAAAACTGCAATTCCCCCTTCAACCAAAGGGCACATGCATCTAGTCAATGGTGACTCTATAAAGGAATTGCCTGCTTTGTTTGGGTCTTGTTCTGCATGTGAACAAGCACTTCACTCACTCCCCTCTCCCTGGCCTCTTATTTCCATAATTACTTGCATTTATTGCATACTGTGAATATGATGCATTTAATGCCTCAATTTATTCAAATGGGATCTGCAGCTGTAGGTGCTCAGTGTTGCACCTACAGGTTTAATAGCTTGGTACTGCCAAGCACCAGCTTCCTCCAGGGATACACAACACCCTCTTCTCCAAGCCAGCAAACCTGTAGATGTATCAATACTTAGTGATGTCTACTTTCAAGGAAAAATGTGCCAATAACATGTCTGTACCAACATTTTCAACAGAAAGACCTATGGGCTCGAATTACAGCTCTTATTTTACCTACTCTCAGTGCCATGACTTTTAAAATTCTGTTTCTGAAAAATGTGGTTTCTGCCTCAGAAAAAAAGAGCACTACTCCGATTTTGTGCAAAACTGATTCTTTAATTTATAGCAAGTCCTTTAAATTTCTGGTTTGTGTGCAAATATTGTGTATGAGAATTGCAGATGCAAACATAGAAAGCAATTTTTAGTGTTTCATGAAGAGGAGACAAAAAAGGGCTTATGACAAGGTTCATTACCAAACTCAAGTCTGCTTCTGACCAATAATTCACCAACTTAATTCCATCAGGGACAAGGGAGTTACATCAACTCCACCTGCAGTAAGAAAGATCAGGGAAAAGACTCTGAGGCTTTAAGCACAGATTCCTTTTATGGAGAGGCAGGAGGCAGCAATTAAACTCAGTGACATTGGGAAGAACGTGCCCTCTCCGTGCCCAGCTCAGAGACCACACACGCTCCTGATGATTCCTGGGAGATGAATGTGTCCTGCTCTGGCCAGGTCAGTTATAGCCAAAAACTCTTTGAGGTTTTGGCTCAGAGGTGCAGCCCTGTGAAATAGTTAGAGAGACAATCCTGTCCCACGTAGGATGTCCTGATGAATTTGCCCCTTTTGGAGCACACAGGACATTGATTCAGTTTGCACAGACCCTCAGCATTAGCACAGACCCATTTCAAGTGAAGTCTTTGAACATCAGTTGCCTCCAAATTCCATTACCCCTCTCCCTGCTGGGTTTTGTGTTTTAAGTATCAGGCAGGGGCTGGGAGAAGAAAAGAAAAAAGAAAAAACCCAGTAAGTTAAATCCTAAGCCCAAATAATTGGACATGTTGTGGTTAGTTCTCTAAACTCTTACTTATTGCTGTTTCTCCATTTGACAGAATATAATCTGCTTTTTTTTTTTTCCACAGACTTGACACATAGGTCAGTTAATCCAGAGGTTCCTAAGCATGAATAAGGCAGAGAGAGGGGCAAACACCAACTTTTTATGTGTTTGTCACAGCACTTCCTCTTTGTTTGCAGCCTCAGATGATGTACAAACAAATTTCAGAGTGATCCTTGCTTGCAGGTACTCCAAGAAAACTTCACTTGGAGAGGGAAAACCAAGGAGGACGTCTTTGCTGCTTGGCAGATACTCTTAAGGGTAACAATAATATCTCATCATTTGCCACTAAGAAAAGTCAGGATTGGGGTTGCTGGCTAATTTTAAAAGGAAAACTGCTCATAGAAAAATGCTGTGTGGACAGAGGAGAGTTTTAGCTCTGGACTGAAAGGTAGCAGGCACTTTTGTTCATTTGGAGGTGAAGATCCAACCCCGGCCTGGCATGGAGGGGACTTTGCTTTTCAAATTAGATTGTGAGTGCAGAACAACTAAGGAGGTGAAGTCCAGCTAGTTTGATTGCTTAAAGGTTTTTGCTTCTTTGTGTTCTAGAGCAAGTATTTCAACTTGATGCCCAGCAAATACAGGGAGAAAGGTTATTTCTGCTAAATGTTATACTTTGGTGCACTCCACCATCACTACTCTCTGTAAGTGAGGGCACCAGCCATCAATGACTGTAAAAGCCTGTTTGAAAGTAGGACCTACAATTCAAAGCAAAGAAGGTTCCTCTCATGGGCTAAAACTCTGCTGCTATGGGCTGTTTGACTTGTATTCAATTTGATCAGACCACAGCATAACCTACAGCATGGTTATGCTGCAGGTGCAGATCTGCACCTTGACTTGTCTTCTTAAAGTGCTCATGTTTCAGGTTGGAAGGGAGGAGAGTTTGCAGAACATGTTCTTTGCACTCCATGACTGTGTGTCACCCAATATTGTACTTCACACTGCCAGCAAAGCCTTCACTGACTGTGGGAAGGCCATGGACAGCTTTTTTAGAGTGGGTACCTACCTTTTGGCATGGCTGGGGTTACAAACCAAGACCTTCAGGGCAACTCAGCTACTTTAGATGCACCCAGCATGGCTGTATGGTGTGTCAGTATTGTGCCTGTATCTACTTTAAAGTGCAATAATTGCACTGAGACCCTGAGCACCATTTTCATTCATAGAGGATTCCCATCTTATACTGGTTCTTGCATTGTGCACATACTGGGCACAGCTGTTTTCACTCCTTTTCTTCTCAGTGGGGTTGGCTTCATTGGTTGGGTTTTCTTCTTACCTTGAGTGATTCAGGTACAAAAGAAAGTGAGGCTGGAAAATACACCTGGAGTAGAAAGGAGTGAGGGTTGTGGTGCTCGTTTCTTCTTCAGGGAGACAACTTTGCACTGTCTTTCAGGAAAGTTTTATCCTCTGCAGGGCCAGGAGGTGGACTTGATGATCCTTGTCAGGACAAGACATTCCAAGTCAGGACATTCTATGATTCTATGATCTCTCACCCAAGGTCTCTTCACCCTATTATAAAAGGCTCCACAATTCAGAGGAGCAAAATTCTTGAGGATAGACCTCAAGGGTCCTTGAATGTTGGGGGGTTTTTTTCCAGTGACCTTTTCCAGGGCTTGTTAGATCTTGTCAACAATGAACAGACTACGAACTGGATCTTAAATTCTCTGCAAAGCCACTTGAAGGGCTATTGTTAGGGTTGCAGTTGAGTAGCTGGTGGCCTTACCTGATGGCATTTCTTACTACCTAGAGTCTTCCAAATGCTGATGGCTTTCTGTACAGTTCATTGTGCTGCAGTTTTCCTACAAAATGGCAAAATACTGCAGGAACAATGTGAGGTCACCACCGGAGGAGTTAGGACAGAGTCTCTGAGCTGTAAGGAAACAACAGAGGATATTGCTCACCCATGCTGCTGTGGATGAGATTATTGTCAGGGAAGACTGAGCTGAACTGACACCTTCAACAAAAAAAGAGACAGTGCTACAGCGACATATTCTTTGAAATCCTTTCCTCCAAGCAATAGCATTACCTCTGCCTCACTAAGATTCAGCTTCAATGAGCTCTCCTTCCCTCATAAGGCTGCCCTGGTGTGAAGGATGTAGCTCTGCGTGGTGGCAAATGGGAAAGGCTGTGTGTTATCTGTGCTGCTGGCACTCAAAGTGATGTTGCCTAATCAGTTTATCTTTGGGTTTCACAGAGACACCGAAAAAGGCCGGAGAGGAGCTGATCTATGGGAGATTCCATGAACAAAGGACTTGGAGGTGCAGCTTTATTTAGTCCATGTTGGGATTTCATCCTGCAGCCCTGACACCTGTTTGCCACGAGAAGGCAAACCTGCATGGTCTCCAGGATCAAAACCAGTTGATGAGGTTGTTAGTTGGTGTTTGGCTAAATTCAGAGCTTGCTCGGGAGTGGGAGCTCAGCTGATAGGAGGCAATAAGTTGGAACTGATATACTACAAGGCAGGAGGTTTCCTTCATATCCACAGGATGGAAATGGCATGGACTGGATTAACAAGACTTTGGGGGACAGGGAAGAAGGGGTATTGCTTACATCATCCAGAACACCTCAGATGTGGCTGCTCTGCTCCCTGAGAGAACAAAGACCAGTTGCAGACTAGCGAGTACAAGACATTTTGTTTCAGAAAACCACAGATAGGAAAAGCGGCTCTGCCAAAGAATTAAGGTTACAATAACAATCCTGCATGGAACGTGCCTTCTTTAGTGTTTTAACAGCCATTTTGCACACACATTCTGACCATGTTTCCTCAGAGTGGAAAAATCACCCACTGGGCTTCAGCCCTGCTTTTTCTCTTAGTGAGAGCTGCAAGTCCGGGTGGGGATCAGAATGTAATATTGCAGATTATTTGGAAGTGTCACACTGCTCAGGTGCACCTCTTCATGTCATTACCAATATCCACAAAATACAGTCTGCTTTGAAAGCATTCTCTACCCTGAAATAATAGAATTTCACCCAGGAATATATAGATTTTAATAGTTCATATCAACAGACTGTGGGCTTGCTAATAAGTACGAGAAACACGATGGATGAGAAACATGAGAAAACTCCAGAAACTGTAAGTTGTGAGGATTCATCTTTTTGAATGGTGATTCATGCACGCAATTCCCATGAGTATTACCAGGAGTTATGGATATAAATCCTAACACATCAAGAGGGGAATATAACCCCTAGTGGTTTGGAATTAGAGGGGTGCAGAGCCTCATCTTAAAACACAGAGTCACTGTGTGTATCTAAATCCCTGTACATGGGGATGTGGATATGTTGGGATCACAGTAATAACAATGGTGATGCAGCTTGTTTGGTGCTTTTGAAACAGGCTGACACAGACACATCTTTCCAAATCAGTGATTTAAAGTTGCAGGTGGCTGGCATTTCAGTTTTCCTCTCCCCTGTAACTCTGGAGATGGTTTCACTAATACAGCACTTCCCAGGTGTTCATCAATATTCTTATTGATGAGATTTAAATCCAAATTTTTTTCATACTCCTTATGATATGCGCAAAGATAACTGCATTGGGTCATATCTTTCATTATCACACAATCTTCCTTTCTTTCTTGCATTATTGGTGATGGGTTTAATTCGTTTTACAATGAATTTGTTGAGATTGTACATATATTTGTGTACAGGGCATGTCCTTACCTTGAACCAGGATAGCAGCTTCTTTCCATTCATGTATAAACACTGTCTCCTTTTACACAGTTGCACCAACAGCTATTTTTGTTAGTGAGTTTTAAACTATAATATTAATTTTGCTGTTGTTGTTGTTTTTATTTTCTGCAGTGCTTATCTACATAGAAACACAGATTCATAGAATCACTTAGGTTGAAAAAGACCTTTAAGATCATCAAGTCCAACCACTCCCCCAGCACTGCCAAGGCCACCACTAAGCCATGTCCCCAAGTGCCACATCTACACAGGTTTTAAATCTCTCCAGGGATGGGGACTCCATCACTTCCACAGTTGGCCTGTTCCAGTGCTTGACAACCCTTTCAGGGAAGAAATTTCTCCTAATATCCAACCTAAACCTCCCCTGGCACAACCTGAGGCCGTTTCTTGTGGTCCTGTCACTTGTCACCAATTAGATGAAGAAAAGTGACCATCTGACAGCCAAAAATCTGGCAACCTCATAGGAGCAAAAGCTGTGCTCTGAAAGAGGGATTTCCACACACTCATACACATGAACTCATTTATAATCCTGGAACTTCCCACACTGTCTCATTTTCTCTGAATCTTTAATGTTCTCCAAAGCAACCTGAGATGCTCCTTGGATTTCTGATTCATCTCTTGCAAGCAGAAAAGTCAGACTGCTACACAAAAGTGCTTCATGATCACCAGGTTGTCTATATTTATGCACTCAGTTTCCACAAGGGAAGGATTTTTTCTGCTGTATGGAGAATTATGGAGGTCTGGGGAGTTGTGCATATTTTTCTTTAAGGTATGTTCAGGTTCTACCAGCACTCATGGTTTTGAGGAGAGAATCCCAGGATGGAGTGCTGTGCCCTGTGCTGTTCATAAGTCACACAGAAACCTCCCAACATTTGCCTCTACTTTAAATATCTGAGGCCCACAGACAAATAAATATTGGGGCTATAGCATGAATTAAATGAACATTTCCTTTCCATGATGTCCTGTACAACAAGCAGCAAAACAGACAATCCCCTTCTAAAAGGACACCCTGAAAATGGAATAAATCCATCTCTCATCACTACCAAAGTCCTGAGTTTGCAGTAGATATTTCCCTTATCAAGACCTGTATGGGTAATTTCCCAGGTGTTTACTTGCCAAGGGAAGAGGTCACCTAGGGGGGGAACTGTCTCCTGGGAGATGAAGAGCTGTGACCTAACAAGGAAATAAGTGTAGGAAAAGGTCTGCCTATACAGCAGAATGTTACAGTTATTATAATTCCTGAAAATGCCAGGGAACTGGATGCACAAGGCTCTTCCAGCTGCATGTCCCTATGTCTGACATGGCACCCCTCCACCTCCACCAGCTGCAACATATGCCTTTATGAAAATAACCCCAAGGTGTGTTTATTAAGAGAATGAAACTGTAGAGTACTCATTGTACTGTATTTTGCTTTTTCTTCGTATTTCTGAATGAATTGCTCTCCTGGTTATTCCTCTGTCATTTTTACTGCCAAGAAAAAGCCTGAATTTGCATTTTCCTCAAATAAAAACCAGCTGAGCACAAATTTCCTTTATAACCCTTGAAACACTGCAGAGTGAATTCACATTTCTTTTTTTTTTCAAGTGCTGAAAGTAGAAACTTGGCCTTGGGAGTTCCACTCAGCCACTGCTGGCAGAGAAGCACTGCTGGGTGACATCTGTCATCAGCCACTGCTGAGCTCAAACACTCAGTTCCTCACAGCAAATTGTGCTTTAAACAAACAAACAAACCAAGAAAAAGCCTACCAAGAATTCTCCAACAATGGTTTGAAGCAGAAATGAAATTGAGAATATTCAATCTATTTTTTCAGCCACTTCTCCATCAGAAAAAATTCTCATCAAGTACCACGTGAACTGTGCACTGAGCTCTGCACAGATTAGTTTGAACTGCAATGTGAAAAATGTCAGGCAGCAATTCCAACTGGTCTAATTGTGGTTTGTAGCTCTTGTCCAGACAGACAATTTGAGGTGGTGCTTTAATCTAGAGAAAATACCTGATAGAAGGATATTTTGTTGACACCTAAAATGAGATTTTTGATGAAGCAAGGCCTTGAAAACTCAGCTGGAGAGATTCTAGAAATAAGACAAATATTTTTAATGTAGAAAGTGATTAATTCTAGTGACAAACATCCAGCAAACTGGGGAACTGCCTAGCTCTTGAAGTCTTCAAATCAGGAATAGACAGTTAAACATCACAAAATGTTAAACTTTACACTGATTTCAAATTAATAAATTGATCTGGCCTGGGGTGTGCAGTAGGATCTAAGGCCCAGACTTAAAATGCTGACTCCATGGAAACAAAGGTGTGCACAGGGCTCTGTGACTGCCTCATGGGATGGACTGGTTTGTTCCACAAGATTATTTAAGGATTAGGCTTGTTTTAGGCTGGATGTGAAGCTATTGGGAAGCTCTTTACATCAGAAGGGCAGAAGATATGTTAGGCAAGACAGGCTTCAGCATTTACTATAGAACCTGAGAGCCCCATAAATACATCTGTTTAAACATTTTGCTTCCCAATCCTATAGAATTTAGGATACACAGGTTTCTTTCTTAATTCACCTCAGACCTGTTGTGGGATCCCAAGATGGTTCTCTCACCCAGTTCCCCAAAATCAAAGATACTTGGCTATTTATTTATTCCTAGTGGAAGGTGTCCCTGCCTGTGGAATGGGGTTTGGAACTTGATAATCTTTGAGGTCCCTTCCAACCCAAACCATTCAATGATTGAAAGTGGAAGACAGGGCTCTGACTCCTGCCTTTTTGCAAAGTTTGTGCTAGTAACACTTCTAATATATAAGAGCAAAAAAGGATTTCCATCACAGCTTTCTCTTACACGTGCTCTAAATGTAAAAAAAAACCCCAAACAAACACAACAAAAAACTGTTTGGATCCTACTGCAGCCCCAGAAATGAAGCTAAATACTTGACTAGAAGGCAACAAAATACTTTCCATAGAGGACAAAAACCTATTTGTATTTTAAAAATGTTATAAACCTGCTGTGGGTGAGAGCGTAAAGTGTTGACACGAGTGTGTTAGGTTGAGGTTTAGAACATCATTATTTGCTCTTATTTACCAAATGTCTTACTCACCATATTATCTGCCTTTTCAGATGTGTACTGCTTTTGATTTTTAATTGCTCTTATTTACCAAATGTCTTACTCATTAGACTATCTACCTTTTCAGATGTGTCCCCATTTTGAATTTGCTGCAAAGAGAACCAACATATCAAACCAGTGTCACCCAAGGCTTTCTCAGCATCTTGGTGCCTTTGTCCCAGTGTCCAGCACAATGCTCTGGTGGTTTAACAAACAGACCTTTCTCCCTTCCATGGTCTGTGATTCAGCCTGGTGAGTGTGTAGGGAGATTAAAAAGGCTTTGGCTGTGGTGGGGCTGAGCCAGAGATTTCAGAAACTCTGTGTCCTCCACACCTTGATGAGGTGTTTTCTAAATTCGGTTGTCATTTAGAATGGTTTGTCTCCCTTTTATAGGAGTAACTTCACCACCCCACATGGTTTGTAAGACTGCACTGCATTTCTTTTCTCCAGGCTCCTTGCTGTGGCCAGCTGGGGTCATTCCCAGATTTCTGAAGAATGAAGTCAACAGCAGAGCAGCACAAGCCCCTGGGGGTATTTAGTCACTCACTGCTAAACGTGCTCTTAATTCTCCTGCTGGAGGAGATGCTCACCAGGGGCTTTTTGTGGTGATGCTAAAGCAGGATCCAAACAACCCACTGGAGATGAGGGAGCCCATCCCAGGCTGGAGTGTCGATGTGGGGGGCCCTGCAGGCAGGGGCTGCCTTTGGAGATGGATACCCCTCTGCATCCTCAAAGGAAACCGTGATATTCCCAAGCAATTCCCACCCAGGCAGGGCAGATCCTTGTATTCCTCTCACAGACACCCACCAGACTGGAACACCACAGTGCAGACACCAGTGACAGCAATATGGGGCAAAATGTATCTGTTGTGGGATATTTCACATTTAACCTCATCTTCACGAGCATTCTTCACCTCTCGCGGCTTTGAATTTGCAATTAAAAGTCTCTGAAGGTGGGAACAAAAAAGACAATTTTGTGTGAAGAACAGTTAACTCTGCAATAGGTTGGAGGCTGGATTTATTGTTTCCTTGTACAATAAAATCCATTTTTTGCTGAATAAAACCCAACTGTTTGCACTGACTGCTTAAGAAGCCTCTAACATTTAATCTAAAATATATCTCCAAGTGGCAGTTTGCCCCAGACCTTCTGGCAGCTGAAAATCTAGTCCACAAAGGATGTAGTTTTCTAAAAGGGATGTAGTTTTCTAAAAAAATTGCAGCATATTCTTAAGAAAATTAAAAAAAAACCCAACAAAACAAAGAAATTAACAACAGTTATAATTATATAATTATTATATTTTCCAGAGTTTTTCCACTATGTTTCTATAAATCTCAACACATTACAAGCCTCTTCATAGTTCTATATTTCTGGAACGAGCAAACAAGTATCAGCAAAGTATGAATGTCTTCAATATTACTAGAACAAATATTATTTTTCTAAATATTGCTAAAATTAGTAATTTTTAATATTAATAAATAAAAAGTAGCAATTTTTTATTAAAGTAGTAATATTTTATTAAAAATTAGTAAATTTTAACACTACTAAATAAAAATTACTAATTTTGAATATTACTAAAAAAAACCCGCAAAACCCTGCCCTGTGCAAACCAGTGTTAACAACAGCAAAAAGAAAAAACAATATTAATATTCTCTCCTTTAAGACACTTTAAATTATTCTCTTTTACCAAAAGTTGGATTCATTTACAGCTTAGAACAGGCAGGATGAATTTTAATGCATTTTGCCTTCTTATTGTTTCATCTAATAAAAATGACCTTAGCTCATGACAAACACCATGATGAAAACTGATGGCTTGATATGCAAACTTTGACCCACAGCTAAAGCCTCCTATGTCACCAGCCGGGAAAATTCCAAGTGAGAACATTTTTGACAATAAGAAATAAAGGAACAGCATTCCAGGGAGGAACTCACACTTGAGGCTGACAACTAGGCGAGAGATTAAAAAGGAGAAAGTGAATTTTTAATGACCTGAAATGCTCTGGAAGATATGTCTGATGTAAGTATCAAGAAATTATAATAAAGAATGAAAATGTGACTGAGCCCAAATACTTGTGAAATTAAATTAAATTAAATATCACACAGCTCCTTGATTGCATACAGTGATTTTAAATATGTCTTGGCCAAACTTAAGAAGGAAAGCTTTGGTTGATCTTCCATCTGTGTTCTGTCTCTTTTGAACTGTTCTGGGAGGGCAATTTCTGCCCAGTTATCCTCTCAAACTACATCTCTCTCTTGCCTTAAAATCATAGAAACACAGAACAGCTTAAGGGACCTTAGAGACCACCTCGTTCCAAACCCTCTGCCATGGGCAGGGACACCTTCCACCCTCCCAGGTTGCTCCAAACCCATCCAGCCTGGCCTCCAGCACCATCAGAACTGTATGAATTCCCCTCGTGTGTTTGAACAGTCAGTGCCCACTCTCAAAACTGACAGTGCAGGGTCTGATCTTGGATCCCATCCCTTTAATTCCACAAAGTGTGGCTTCAGCATAAGGGCGTTTTGGAGTTGGGTGGAGAGGCAGGAGCTGAGGGAGGGATGAACAGCTGAGAAATCCTTTATCTGGAAGACTGTGGAGATCTCTCTCAAATCAAGGGACAAACGTGTGAGCAAATGGGGCAGGTCTAACACACACCTTGCTCAGCATCCCCTTGCTCAGATGGCTGGTACAAAAAAGAAAAGAGAACAAGAAGTGTGTTTCCTTTGGCATGGCCAGAAGTTGTACCTTGGAGGGTCACAGCTCTGCTGGACTTTTGTCCCATTAATTTGCCTTTCCTTACAAGAAAATTCATGCACCTACCTAGCCACTTGCTAGAGCCTTTCACCCAAAGGTAAGAAAATGACAATTTTTTAAAGTCAGGAATCAGAAGAAGCCCACATGGGCTCCAGCAGAAGCAGTGCAAAGATGCCTGGCTTGGTGGGCAGAGTCCCTTGTCAAACCAGGGCCCTCGTGTCCATCTCATTTAAAGGGAATGACTCAACTTTTATTCTAATCTTACTTTTCTAAAAACCCAGATCCCTCTGCAGCTCAGAGCAGAAGCTGAGGGTGTTTTGCAGGGTTGAAAATGGATGCTGTTATAACAATTAAAAGCACCAGGACCCCGACACCTCAGAGAGGGCACCACTCTCCTGCCCAAAAGCTCTAGAGAGATTATTAAGGTTTCTTGTGGACATTTGACCATGAAAGTGCTTGGCTTTTCTTCCCTCTACCAGCTTCTGCAGTCCCTAAGCCTTAACACTTATTGAACTCTCTTTTCTTACAAGGAATGAAAAAAAAAAAAAAAAGAAAAGAAAAAGAGGAAAAATTGTACAAAAAATAAATCCTGCTTTTGTTCTGGATAAAACTAGGTCAGCGTTTTCCATCCTCACTGTCAGTTTTCTGCAGTGTGTTTCATACAAAGCATCATCATTCAAGCAAAAGGTATTTATAAAGTGAGCTTTGACAAAACAATTGTATATTTTTTTTTTCCCAGAAAGGCTTTGGCATCTGTCACTGCCAGGAAAGATTTAAGATCTAGGTAGAATTTTCATCTCTCAGAATAACTTGGCCTATATTAACTAGAACTAATAGATCTGATGTTTTAAAACCCCTTGTGCAGCAAAGCACTGTAAATTGCAGCTGTTTAGAAATCTCCCTTCTCCATGGAAAATTTTTAGTGGGAAAACCAGAAATGTTTCCAGGATTTATTTATACCCAGCAACCCCAGAACCCCCCAGCTCTTTTGATTTAGAGACAAGAATTTAAGCCCAGAAGGGAGCTTTGGAATGCCAAAAATAGTAGCCTGTGGGACAAGAAGGATGCCAAGAATATAAACTACTGTGGACAGGGGGTATGACAGAGGTTTTGGTGAAAGGAATGAGAGAGCATTTCAGCAGAACTAGGGAACAAAGACAACTTTTTTCATTTCTTCATAATTTTCATCCAACTGGTAAACAGAGACTCTCTTCCACACACATTTCAGTGCAATTAGACACAGGGGGAAAAAAAAGTAACACTTGAAATTTAAAAATAAAGAAAAATATCTGTAATTTTCTTGTCATCTATTTTCAACATGCACATAATCAGGGCTAGTTAAGGCTTATCATGTGCACACAGAATATTCACTCCAGGGCATTTAGTCCATTGTGGTGACACATAACCCACTGGAAAGGAAATGTCTCCACTTAGCCCACTCTTCCCTCTTCATTAGGAATAGCAGCCTCAGAGCTCCTTACCTGTTCAATGAAAGAGGATTTGGAAATGTAAGATGCAGCTGGAGTAGATGTTTAGAATCAGTTGTGCAGTCAGATCATCCCTTAGAAACCAGTATGTGAGAGTCAACCACTGGTGGTACATGAAACAACACAGAAGATCTACATCAGGGACAGAGAAAAATGACAAAAGAAAAATGGACTGAGAGGGTCAGAGCTTACTAACACCCCTACATCTCTTTAATAGAAGTGGGATACAGGACTTAGCAGCAAGGTGGGAAGAGCTGGAAGAGACATATATTGGGGAGAAGCACAGGGGACCTGCACTGGTAAAAAATAAGAGATGGATGAAAGTCAAAGGGTTTATGTATAGAAGCATCAGTGAAGGCATCACAATCTGGCCTGAATTTTCCCTGAAGTTCTTGCTCTTAGATAGAGTCAGAAGAGAAGATGGAATAAGACCTTAGAGAGAGAGAGAGGGGACAAGCAGAGGGAATTTCAGGACATCCCACAGCTATGGAGACAAGACAGAGGCATAAACTAGTTAATCTCAAAAACTTCATCTGAACTGTCCTAAAACAAACATGCCACCAGCAAGAATTCCTTCAGGCATCTAATAGCTCATCTAATCACTCACAATAGCCATGGCACGTCCAACAGAAGACTGAGGTTAGCCTGTAAATCAACGTTATATCAAATCCTGAAGTCCATCTGAGTCTGATTCACCTCAAAAACACAGTGCCCGTGTCTTCAAACACAGACAAATTCTTTACAGGAAAAAATGTCTTTGCTTCCCTGGGTGTTGTAAACAAGTTAATAAGTCTATCAAAATCCAAACACAACTTGGCAGAATATAGTACTTGTTGGAGATAATCCTACCTGCTGAAATTTCCTTTTACCCTCAGTGAAGACTCATGTAGATGTTAAAAATAATCAGGACAGATACCAATTCTCTCACACTGGAAAGCAGAGTGAACAGTCTTCAAAATATTTTCCTTTCTTGTCAGAGCACAGTAGCAAAGGAAGAGTTCTAGAAATAGTTATTTGGGCAATAATCTCCTAAAAAGTAAGCTGGGTGATATTGGCTGATATTGGGTGATATCCCCCAGGGTAGTAACATTATACTTAGTAATATTAACATATATATAACATGAGAGCATTAAATTCAATGCTCCAGAAATCCCTGGTGGGATTCTCAGGGTTGTCCTGTGCAGGACGAGGAGTTGGACTCAATGATCCTTATGTGTCCATTCCAATCCAGGAGATTCTACTCCTCCCTGATTCTATAAACGTAATTCAGCCCCAGATTTCAAAAGTAGGGAGATTGCAGATTCCCACAGCAGAAATTGGTTTGATTTCTTCTGAATCCGTGGTGGGTTGGGAAGGACCATGGGCAAAGCTGTTGTCAATGTTTCTTACCTGTTGAAATCCCCTCACTAGCTTCTGCCTTGCCACTCAGCTTGAAAATGGATCTCAAGTATCACAGGATGTTATTACATGACTCTTGTGGTCATCTGAAGATACAAATGGATACTCCTGAGATTCCACAAAGGCATTTTCTGGAAATGCCCATTATGCTATATGAAGTGTTCATTCAACTTCAATTAAAGCTCTGATCAGGGATTAATTGTAAATTTTGTTGCAAACCAGCATGAGTTCTCTGATGATTAAAGGACTGATATTTCTATTATTAATTATCATTTCTAGGATGGAAGGCTGCAGTGTGATTCCCTCTACAGAGGTAGGTGCTGGATATACCCTCCTGAAGAAGCCTCCTTGGCCCTGGAAAACTTAGAAATCTAAACAGACAGTGCAGACAAAGGAACTACCATTATCTTCCTTTTCCAGATAGGGAACTGAGGCACAGAGAGATTAAGTGACTTGCCAACATCTGTGGAAGAATGGAGGATTAAACCTTGATCTCCTGAGTCCAAGTCTGGTGTTCAGTCACCGGACCAGCCTTCCCGCTCCTGCGAATGTGTTATTGCTCTCATCTGCTCAGTGGGTTTTCCTACCCATTTCCACCTAATCCCTTTTCAAGGTGGCCCTTCAGGGACTGTTACTTATGTGGGTCAGGGCTTGATACAGCCATGCCAAAGAGGGACATATTGTCTTGTCCTGTGGGCACTACTGGCTCGGCTGGCAGGTGCCACTGCTGAGTGGCATCGCAGGAGCAAGGACTTACAAAGTAATTTCTACTTCAAAACAAGAAAACCTGCCATGAAATCACTGGGCAGCAGGGAAAGAGGAAGGAGGGAAAGACGAAGCTGTTTGCTGTGGCTCTGGCTGCACCTGCAGTTCCCATCCTAGCGAAGCCAAAGTGTGTTCATGTAGGAAGAAGGTTTGTAAGTCAGGGCTGTTAGGCAAGAAGAGAAACATCGTGAAAGCTGAACGGTTGGATCTCTAGACTCAATCAGGATTTATTTCTTGCACTGCAATACCACCTGCAGGCTCCAGCCCCGGGCTGGACACTGCAGAGAAAAGAAGGTCTTGTAACCCAAGGGGGCAGTTCCCAGCCCTCAGCCCCCATGGGAGCCTTTCTGATGGCTGGGAGGGTTGGGATGATGCTCTGAGCACACCACTGGACAGGAGTACCCCATGCTGCATCACTGCACGCATTGTGCAAACCAATCCCCTCAACACATGCAAAAAAGAAAAAAAAGCCTGTATGGAGGAAGGCAGCAATGAAAATAAGTCTGAAAACGGTCTCTGAGGCGGAAAGCTGCAGGTCCTCCCAAGGAACGGAGTAACGACGCTATTTCCCGTTTGCAAAAGGTCAAAGCTTTGTCCTCCATCAGCTTTGGCGTGCAGAGCCCAAGTGGTGCTGCCCCACACCCCCAGTCCATGCCAAAACGGGGGGTGAGGGTGGGGGGTGTCAGCACCAGGCCCTCCCCTCAATGCCTGTCACCCCGATTGTGGTGGGCGAGAGATCACAGGCGAGTGGCGGTATCTGCTCAAGAGGCATCCGATGGCGTCGGAGCAAGGGTAATCCATTTATTTTTAGAGAAGTTTTTCCACTCGGAGATCATACACACTGCAGATCACAGAAACACATGCAAGCATGAAATTTCATTTTTGAGAATTCTTTTCCCGGGGCTTCCATGTAAAGCGGCGGTGAATGGGAAAAACTATAATCATGACAAGACAATTACAGAGGGGTTTTTTGCTAAGCATGAAACTTGGGGAAAAAAATGTTTAGGGAAAGGAAGAGGAAAAGAAACCCCACCACTAGAAAAGTGATTTTTGTCTAGTTGTGTTGTTCCGCTGAAGCAGAATTAAACATCACGTCACATAAGTGAGTTTTTAAATAATATTTGGCTTTAAAGTACCCAAGAAAAATAAAGGAATGTTTGAGTTTGAACTACTTTTCCTGGTTTGGGTCTTCTAGTGACACTGTGTATGCAAATGAGGAGACAGCCTGCACCCTCCTAAATGCTACAAAACACACATGGACTTGTGCTTTTAGCGTGAAAGGACTGGGAGACATACATTAGGATTTGTGGGATTATGGGGAGAAAGCAGGAGTGATAACTTTGATGTTCTTTTTAAAAAAAAAATAAAAAAGGTGAAAAGACAGAAAAATGTCAGTGATTTTTCTCTTCTTGGCAAAGACCCCCAGGAAAGAGCTAGCATGGAAAATGGATCCCCTCTCATCTTCTGGAGAGGCAATTCCTCCTCTTCCAGCCTAAGTTCACTGCCATGGCTGTGCGGGGAGCTCAGACGCTGCGTGTCTGAGCCCTGCTTAGCCTGTGGATAAACAGAGAGGTTGGCTTCTACAACGGGCAGCCACATAAAACTCCTTAGGTAGCAGACATTCCCTACAAAAGGAGTAACAATTGTACATCCAGAAATGCAAAATAGAACCAATTTGGTATTGGTGAGAAACGTGTGATCACCACTGCCATGATGGTCACTTAGCTGGGGATTTTAACTCTGGGGAAGGTTTTCTGGATTCTCATTAAAGCAAGTCCTTTCTTGGCACAGGTATCTTCTGATGGAGCAACAACTGCCTGGATGTTTCCACAACTGCCCTATTCATCACTGCAGCATCCCAGTGGCTTTAAGTAAGAAATAAAGATTCTGATAAAAAAAAAGCCCATCAATCCACAGAGGAGGGAACCAAGATGTTAAAAATTTTCCCTGAAAATTTTCAGCTGTCCTTATTCAAAAGAAAAGTAGTCCAGCATTGAAAATGTCATAAAGTAGAAATTCTAAGAGGGTTTACCTTGATTTTGTAGCATTGCAGCATCCCTTTGGGTCTCTCATCTCTCCATTAGGCAACATTCAGCTGCACTCCAAGGTTGGAGCAACACATTCAGCTTCTCCAGGTCTAGAGACAACACAACAAAATAATTTGTCAAATTGTCAAAACTTCACAGACATAGTAGAAGAGCAGACTGGGAAAATTTGGATAGACTGTGCCTTCACCCACTCCTAATCTCACCACTGGAGGCTGTAAACATGATGGGTAAAGTGACAGTCTGGCTACAAATCTGTCTGGCAGCTTCATTAGACATCTTTCGCCTGACTGATTAAACTGCATTTAAGACCCACTTTCATTTTTTCAAGTCTTTTGTTTAAATTAAAAGGTCATGTTTTCGAGCGAGTGATCCTGTGCCCTCTCCAGGCTCCTGCCACAATACAGTTACATTAGTACGAGTGTCGCACAAAGCGCTCTGAATAAGATCCACAGACACCAACAAATGTCGCAGCCAGCGGAGGCTACAGAAAGGGCTTTTTGTCTGTTCGTTATGTGCCACAGCAGGGAAACGAGCTTGAAAAGTCCCCCAGCCTCAAACTTGGACTATTTCTGCTGTGCAGGGGGGGACTTGCAAAGAGGGCTTCCTATTTTTGCAAATTTATTAAAGCAGCAAACCGGGTTTGCCTGGCGCCTCTCGCTCTGCCTTGTTTTTGCTGCTGCTTCGCCGCTCGTGAACTGAAAGAGATTTTTGGTGGTTAGACAAAAAAAAAAAAAAAAAGACCCAGGACCTGGGATTCGGGATCTAATGCTGCCAAGTGCTGAGTGCCATCTGTTCCCACTGGCTCCGAGCAGCCGTGGGGCTGCTCCAGAGCTCACAGGACGGGGCCCCGGCACGGCGGAGCCTGACAGAGTGGGGCAGCTCTCCAGAAGATGTAACACAGCATCTTGGGAGCGCTCCCAGTTTACACCTCGGAGTCTCTGGCCCGCAGACAGACCACACTTAACCTGCCACCCCCCAGCCAAGTGCCTCAGCTCTCAGAAAATAACAAGTGCACTTGAAACTGGGAGAGATGTCCTGGATGCATCTTAGAGTTGGCTTTGTTTATAACTAAATCCATGTAGGGAGTCCCTTATTGTCAGTGTTGGTCTCTTCTCCCAAGTAACAAGTGATAAGGCAAGAGGAAACGGCCTCAAGTTGTGCCAGGGAAGGTTTAGGTTGGATATCGGGGAAAATATCTTCACAGAAAGAGTTGTCAAGCACTGGAACAGGCTATCCAGGGAAGTGGTGGAGTCACCACCCCTGGAGGTGTTTAAAAGCTGTGTAGATGTGGCCCTTGGGGACATGGTTAGTTGTGAGATTGTCAGTGTTGAATTAATGGTTGGACTCAATGATCTTAAATTTTTTTCCACACTAAAGGATTCCATGATTATCTGTGCTGGGAGGTGATGAGCATCACAATTTCTTACGCCACACTGATGTCAGTCTAAAAAAGCCCACTAGCCTCAGTTGCACTTTTCCATAGGTTTTTGCTGGATAGATGGGAGCACAGAGATGAATTGAAGGGTCAAGACATGGAGCAGCCAGACCCGAAGAGGGTGATGGCTGAGTTGTCTGCTCCCCTCAGATGAAAAGCAGAAATCAAGGGAATTGAACAAAAGGACTGAAAACCAGCTGCTGGGTCACTGCCCCAGAGGAGTCCTTGCTTCCTGCTGAGAAGTTTAACTCCAGTGTGAAGGGGTCAGTTCAGTGCCTTGTACAAGACCCCACTTTTCACCAAGAGGATGACTAAACTTTTACTAAATTGACTAAATTTTTACTAAATAAAATGAGCCTTTTACAAGTGCTCTGCTACAGGTGACTGTACTCTGACCTGCAGTGCCCTGTTGTATTCCCTAAACTGCAATTCTCTTAACTGAGAACATCGTAAGTGTGACTTAGTAAATGGAACTGCAGCTTGGATTGCAATAATCATTGTGTCCTATGACTGACATGCCTCATCACAAATCTTTTTTATAAAGCACATTGCATTGGAACTTTGGTTGTGGAGTTGTACACAAAAATGTACTTGGTAAAGGGTTACTTCCCTTCTTTTTCAAGTCCAGTTAAATCCTCAATAATTACTGAGGTTTACAGAAGGGTGGTGACATCAGAATCTCTCAGAAACAGTGTTTCCATTGGATTGCAGTGGGATTTGATCTATAACAAGCACAGGTACATAGTGATATTGCAAAAACAATCCTGCTGTCTACTTATTGCCAGGATCAAAGGCTGGTTAGGTAAAATATCTACATTATTACTCTAAAATCAAACTGCCTTTTTGACCCACCAGCACAGAAGCTGCTGCAATCCTGTAGTGTAACATTTGCTTTAGGACTACATTTCTCTAATTGATGTGCCCAAGAGCCACATGCAGGTATTGACAGGAGAATAGACCCTTTAGCATTTAAAAGGAAATCCTTGACATTTCTGTCTCAAACACTAAGTCCAATTATCCTCCTTTTGCTTCATTCCCCAGTCAGAAATCTGAAAGGCAGAAGAAAACCCAGAATACACAGTAGAATTTTCCAATTTGTGTGGATTGCTGTAAGGAATAGCAGTGAATATGATCCAGTAATAAGTAAGAATATTTTGGATATCAGCAGGGCTAGAGCAGCATTTAAGGCTTTTCTGAATGGGCCTGCTTTTGTAAAGACAGAGGAATTTTGCCATTGAGTGTTCATTTATAAAAAAAATTAAATAAGGTGATCTTTCTTTCCCAAAACCTGTGAGAAATGGTTCTGAATGTCCCTTTTTTAATTCACACAAGCTGAGTTTTTTTCCCAAATAGTTGACTTTGAATAGGCACAACCATTCCAGTAAGCCATCCGTTTGCACTGCCAACAATTATATCAGTTATCCAGCCCCTTACGTGTCATTTAATACCTACTTTCATAAAGGAAGAGATGAAAAGAACAGCTACAATAAGATGCAGTTAATTATGGATATGTTTAGAAACAGTCTAATGAATAATAAACAACGTTTTATTTTTCCTGTCTATGACACGGTGGCAAATAATTAAGAATCAAAAGAATTCAAAGTATTAGGTAACAATCAGAAAACTTGTGCAAGATTTTTTTTCTGCTCGAGTTTAATTGGTCCATTGTTCCCATGAACTATAAACCACGGGGTTGATAGCGGTGCTAAAGTTTGCCTCTATAAAGGAAGATTAACATATTCGGGAACTTTACCCTAATCCTTGTTTTGCGTTAACTCAAGCAGATTGGATTAGTAATTCTTACCTACCACCCACTAGAAGAAAACGGGTTTCTTTTCTCAGACAACTGGCTGCATTGTACCTCCGTGTGCATTATCTGCACTGAAAGCGTTCTGCAGAAAGAAATGATGTGAAGTGAAAGGGAAAAGAGTTTTACACTGTGATGGCAAGAAACAATCGCTGACGTTGCAGGGCCTGAACTCTGCTGAAAGGTTAGACCTGTTCCTGCCCAGCTCGTGGGCTGCTATTTCAGGCAAGACGAGAATAAGCCTTCCCCAAACTTCTAATTCAGGAAAATAATGGAAACTAAGGAGAGTTGATTTACAGGTTCTGATTTGGAGACCATTGGGCTGCACTGGCAGCAGCCCAGAGAGGGAGCAGAGCTGGTTTTGTGGTTGAGCTTTGCTGAGTGTCATCTGTTAATGATGGCATTGGAAACCCACTGGGCTCCTGGGTGCCCAGCTCAGCCAGGACAGGAGGCACCTGCTGTGGGAAGCATCCCATCCTGATGGTCTTCCTGGTGCATGGACACAGTCCAATATGGACCAACCACAAGTACTACTATAACCCTGGGCCCATGGAAATATCTCTGTGAAGAGTGAGACCCAACAGGTCTCTCCCATCCTGCTGATATCCCCTTTTCACTAATTAGAATCAAAGGATCACAGAATGCTTTGGGTTGGAAGGGATCTTAAAGCCCATCTCATTCCAACCCCTGCCATGGGCAGGGACACTTTCCACTATCCCAGGTTGCTCCAAGCCCCGTCCAACCTGGCCTTGGACACTTCCAGGGATGTGGCATCCACAGCTTCTCTGGGCAACCTGTGCCAGGGCCTCCCCACCCTCAGAGCCAAGAATTTCTTCCTTATATCTAACCTAACCCTGCCCTCTGTCTGTTTAATTGGCTGAACAAAGTCGAGTCCTACTTGTTCTGAACTCAGTGCTACATTTTCTCCCCAGGAAAGAAATTGCAGTTTCTTTTTCTGTTTGCAGTTACTTTTCTTCCAAATCTTTTTGCCTTTCAGAGTCTGTAGCCCAGACCCTCCTGCTCTCTCTCTCCATACACAAGAAGGATCCCCTTGCTCCAACAGGAGTAGGACAAGATCTCAATGAGAAAGAAATGTTAACACTGACATGATGGCCAGCAGAAGGGCTTAATACCATGCAGATTTCTGTGAAGATTCCAGATGCCTCACTGTGGAAAATCCCCTTCTTACATATATGGACACACTTAGCCCAACCCTCTCCATCACTGATCAACAAGTTATGCCGGGAAATTTAAGTACACTTGGAATAACCAAACTCAAATCTTTTGCACAGTATTTATGAGCAATCTGATATCCCAGGTGAACACAGCAGCTCCATGGATCACATACATGGACCAAACCATGCAGGCCCATGGAAGAGCCCAACACAAGCAATGGTTTCTGTCCAAGCTCCATCCAACCACAAAACTCTGAAAGTCCCACAAAATTCCACTTAGAAACAAACAGCAAGGTATGGAAAGACACTTCTTTGCTTTCTTGTTGGTGCTGGCTGTTCCTGCACCTCAGCAGAGCTGATGGTCTTCCCGTAACCATGGCCAAAAATCAATTACTATTTGGGTGGATTCTCTCTTTTTTTATATTAAGCAATGATTATAACTTGGGGTAGCTTTAAAGATATTCAGTTGCCAGGACAATAAGAAGCAAAGAGTTAGCAAATATATATGCCCTAAGCATTGAAAAATAATTGGCACAAGCACAACTACAGTGATGAGCTTTGTGTTAAACTACAGTAAACAACAACAGGGATTTTATGGACAAAGAGCAATGCCACCTACTAGCTCTATGTGGAGCAGCCAACTGGCTAAATGGTGTCCCATTTTAAACTAGATTTCTAATTGGACCTCATTAGTTATCAATAAATCCCATTTACTCTGTGGTTGTCAATAAAACCCATTTACTCCTACTAATTAGCAGAGAGGGATATTAATTAACTCTTCACCTAGGAATGAAAAAGAGCATATTGAAAAAGCTCCAGCTATTTCTTCCTTCTTCCAGCCCAGTGCTGTCTCAGGTGGTCCAGGACCAACTCTTTCATTAGGCCAAACCTGGTATTTTGGAAATAAGAAGTTCACCAGGAAAAAAATTATAGAGCAAATACATTGGTCTGAGGTACCTTAATTAACATCTCAAAAGTGAAAGAAAAATTATCCCCCAAACTAATACCAACAGCAAGAGACGTGAGACTGAGACCAAACTCTTCTTGGCTGCACGAAGCAGACGAGAATTCCTTAGAAGTTAATTTACTGTCCCAAAGGAGGTGGGGGCTGTGTGCTCATCTCTGAGCCACAAGCTCTGGTGGAATTCTGTTCACATGCCCAGCTGCCTGCAGAGTGTTCACCCTCTGCCACCCTTCATTTGGCTATGGAAAATTGTAATTTTGGGATGAATGTATATGGAGTGCATCCCACAGCAGGATCCTGACCTCATGTACAGCCTGGTACAATTTTAAATCTCGTTATCATGTCCAGAGCTGTAGGGAGTTACTTCCCAGTGTTTGGGGAACAGTAAGAAAACCCTGGGGTACCCCAAGGGTCCCACAGAACTTGAAACAAGCCAGTCCATTTCCCAGGGGAAGTTTGGGAATTTTCAGGAATTACTTTTGAGCTTTGTGCTGGTACCACTTGAAACCTTTTCCTTGCTGCGAAAACTATTGTTTCTGCCATATCAATAAATGAAAAATGAGGAGTCAATAAATTACTCAGATGCTTTTTGTACTGTCTGTTATGAAAGCTGCCGGTTAGAATTTTTCACCTTCCTTTTTCCTGGTTTTCCACCAAGCTGTGCCAAACACTCTGCATATCGTTTACTGTTTGGGATTTTATGAGGGAAAAAAAATAAATAAAGCCTCCAAGTACTAATTTCAAACTGTTGTAGTGAACTCTCCCTTTTTTTATTACATAATAGAGCCTTTTGTCCTCAGTTTTCCATCTGTTTGCTAAGCATTTTTCACTTGAAGACTCAATTAGGACAAAAAAACCCCACACAATCATTCAATTCAAAAATTAATTTGGAGATCAAGGGACTGACTTAGGCCTATACCAGTGACTAAAAGCGATTCAGGCTTTGTCACATGATCCAAGAGAACTGAGCAACAACAGTTTAGCTCCTTTAATCCTGCTTAATTTGAGTGCAAAGAAATTCACATGTGCTACTAAGAACATTTTGAGAGTACACTGTGTCCATTTTTCTGGGTCCCCACATCCAAAGACTTTGTTTCATTGAGAGCTCATGACATCCTTGATTAGCAACCCCTGTGCAGACAAATGAAACCCACACGATTTTGCAGAGGTACTGAGTGACCTCCTCAGAAAATATCCTGCTGAGGAAGAGGTGGTTTCAGATAACACATTTTACAAGCAGGAGTGATAGCAAAATCAGCACCTTTGGGGGTTTTGGCAGTGAGGCAGGTCCCATGGTGCCAGGTCCTGTATAAAACAGAGATGCCATCAGTAATCCAGTGAGTACATTGAAAGAAATAATACAGTTATGTCACAGGAGTCTTGGAAACATATGTCTTACTAGTTTTATAACTTTTTTTTCTTCACATTTTGCACAGTCTGTAGGGCCATTAGCAGAGAAATCCTACCCTTCTTGCCCATTATCACCACCTGGCACTGGTGTGTGATCCCAGGGCCACATAATGGGGTATCAGCCCAACAGAAGCTTGGTTACAGCGTGTTTTAATAGGCATAGCCAAGTAAACTTTCATTAAATAAAGGAATACTTGCAAAAATCCCATCTGGCAAACACACGTGTGCACACACATCCCCTTTCCCTCTCTAATGCCTCGTGCATTTGCTGGGTTTGGAAGAACTTATTAAAGCCTTTTGTGACATTTCCAAGGAAAAAACCAACCTCTAATCCCTTACAGTAAATGTGCTGTGATTATTCTGGGTTCACTGTCTCTCTGCCCCTTGACTGGTCTCATGGTGAGACACCATAATCTGAGAGATCAAAAAGCTGAAATGGTTGATGAAACCAGGCTTGGTTTTCATCCTCCCTTCAACAAAACAAAAGGCAGTGGAGAGGACTTGAATTGCTTGATCTAAGCAAGGAGCCTGGAGCCTTCCTTGAAAGAAACCTTCCAGTGCTTAAAGGGGCATTTAAGGGGCTCCAAGAGAGCTGGAGAGAGACTTTGGGCAAGGGCCTGGAATGACAGGACAAGGGGGAATGGCTTCCAACTGACAGAGTTAGATTAGATATCAGGAAGAAGTTCTTGACTGTGAGGGCAGTAAGACACTTAGCACAGAGAAGTTGTGGCTGCCCCATCCCTGAAAGTGTTCAAGGCCAGGCTGGATGGAGCACTGAGCGACTTGGTCTAGTGGAAGGCATTCCTATCCATGGCAGGGAGGTTGGAACTGGATGATATTTAGGGCACCTTCCAACCCAGGCCATTATATGATTCTAATTCTGTGAAACCTTCATTAGAATCATAAAATCATTTAGGTTGGAAAGGACCTCTAAGATCACCAAGTGCAACCATTCACCATGTCCCACCAACCATGCTTCCCAGGAGCATGATTGTAGAGCACAGCTTCCACCCTCCTGCCTACAGGAGAAATGCAACACAAAGGTATAAAATCTCTTCTTCCACCCCCTTCAATGCCCAGATGTTTGGTGAGGAGCCTCTAGGAGTTACATGGAGTCAGTTGCAGCCTCTTGCTTAACCCAGGGAGGAGAAAACTGTTAAGTCTCAGCTGAAAAAAAGTGTGGTGGAGCAAGGGGATGAAAGTGGGGTGATGCACCCAGGGAAAACTCCTGGGCAGCAGCCCTGAGCAAGGCAGGATGAGATGGTTCTGTGCTCCAAGGTAAAAATTGCTTCCTTCTTGCTGCTCTGCTGGTACCTGGACTCTTCAAGCCTTCCTTTCCAGGTCTTTGACTTATCTGGCTCTGAAGATCTCAATTTTCCATTAAATGTGCAGAAGCAAATGGAATCCCACTTCCAGTTGTTGTGGGGCAGTCATCATAGGCAGAATCACAGAATGCTTTGGGTTGGAAAGGACCTTAAAGATCACCTAGTTCCAACCACCCTTCCATGGGCAGGGATAGCTGAGCTTTAGTGTGGAGAAGTCTAAAGGGACTCTGTCCTCACCTCGGCGTTGATTTACAGCTACACCGGGATCTGTGGTGAGCTGGAATTTTGGGAAAGAGTGCCCACACACCGCCACTGGCAGAAATCGGTCCACTTCAATCACAACCTTCCAAAATGCTGGGAGGTCAATGAAATAAAACAACCAAAAGCCACGAGAAGAACACTCCCACGGGTGTGTCAAAGAAAGAAGCCGTGCAGAAAAGGTCTGTGTCGGAAACTCAACTCACTCAGCATCAAAGGGGAGAAGCAAATAACAAGCAGAGCTCGCCCTCCTCCCCTTCCCCTGTGCCGTGTGTTTTATCTCGTCGGAGTGGCGGTGCTGGCGCGGCGCCAGGGATCTCTCCAATAGATCCGGGTGGCGCTGATTAAGAAATGTAACCGAAGTAATTAATGATGGGGGAGGACTGACTCCCGGTGCTGGGACCTGACTCGTCCTCTGCCGCCGTTAACCCCAGAAAGAGTCAATTAGAGCGGGGGCTTCCCAACCTTTTGCCACAGACGCTCCAGCTTTCAATTAAAATGGCTCGCTAGGAACCCCGAGCAGCGAGCTGGAGTCAGCAGGCTGCACCAGCATCCAGCTTCCCCTGCCTTTGTAGTTTCTGGCTGAATTTCTCTGCTGTGCCAGTTTTTAATTTGCAAAAATATTGTCTGAATTTTGCCCAGGCTTTCAGATGGGTTCCGGAGCTCACTGTGCTCTGTTCAATATTCTGGACAAGTTTCCAAACTCTCCAGTATTAGCAATGGCACTTGTTCTGTGTTTCAGGTCAAGTCTTGGTTCTCCCTGCTTTTGGGTTACTGCTGTTGATAAGGTCCGTGTGTGTTAATGCTGGGTCAATATTCTGGGCCACTGTAGTGCTCAGTTCTTGCCTTCTGGAGAGGTAGAGGTTTGCCCATCCTCAGATTGGAGTGCAGGGTGGGTTTGGAAGCTGATTTCAGCCTCCTGGATTTGTTATCAGTTTGGTTCAGGTGTTGTGGCTAAATTCAGTAACAGCTCTAACCACTTTCCTTCAATATAGAGCAAAGGCATGAGCTAGTAAATGTAGGCTGAAAAGATCTTTACCTGTCGTCTCTTTTACATCCTTTGTGTCAAAATAATAATACAGGAGAAAATTGCAAAAGAGTCATAATCTCTTTAATTTTTCAATATATTTTTGTTTTGTTTTGTCTTCTTCTAGGAGAGAATCTGAGTGTTAAGGAACAAATCTCAATTCTTCTTAGCAAGTCCAAAACACTCAGAAGCTTCTGACTCCTCCTGTCTGGCTCTGCTGATGGGCAGACAAAGATTTACCCTCTGTTTTCCTTTACTTTCCCCTTGAAATTCCAGACTGTCCACATCCTGCTTAAGGGACAACAGGCGGAATCCACCATGAGATGACACCGAAAGCAGACACAGTGTACTGGGTCTATCTGAGTTTAAAATAAAGGCTGATTTATTGCACACTGGGGACTGAGTCTCCTCTTCTGCCCTTCAAGCTCCCACTGCCATTTGTGCTGGAAGTCTGTAGGCAGCTCCCACACAGGCAAAAGCTCCACTGGCTTGGAAGGGGACTCTGTACTTTCACAAATAGGACTTGGTTGTATTTAGCTTTGGTTTGTGGTCATATAGAAAGACTGCACCATGCTGAGCATCAGCATCACAGTGGCAAGGTAAGATCTTAAAATTTATCCTCCATTTTGGTCCACATATAATTGTTCCAAGCCCCCAAATTGCTGAATATTTACCCTATCACTGGAGACACTCAGAGATTTAGTCTTCTTCCCTACACCCTTTTCTCAGCACATGAAACCAAGGTTCATTTTCCTGACACTCTCTTATCATCTGCATCTCAACTAGAGAAGACATTTTCTGGCCTACAGGGTAGAGCTTTGCTTTTTATTGTCAAAAGTAGCAAGTTCATGTCCTGTGGTGAGGGTCACATTTTTATAATAAACCCTCCATATTCTTTATTATCTCCTTGTTACATGGTTCAATGTATTAATTATCATTATCATCCAATATGTTTTGAACTGAATGAAAATATTTCAATAATGCTGTTGGTTGAAGAAACAAAACATAATGTACCATTTTATGAGTAATTTTCATGAAATTTTGCATGCATCGAGATCTTGTGAGGTAGGGAACACACTTTATTTGAACTTTATAGCCTTCTCATTCCATTTCCATTAGTAATTTTTCCTTTAGTTCTCAATAGGTTCCTCTAGCATTGAGGGAACAATATTAGAGCCCTCCTGTAGCTAATTTAATATCTGTAAATTTCCATGGCTGATAAGCAACGACTGCGTGGACGAATAAAAAAGTAAAATAGTGAATGTGGGGGGAAGAAACTGCCACAAATGAAAGTGGAGACTTTAAGATGGTGATAATCATTGCAAAAAGTTTGGCTTCATCAGGTAAAACCACTAGCAGAAGAAAAGTGATTATTATTTGTCCTCTAAAATAAAATCAAAGGTTTAAAATTGGGTTTTTTGTGTCAAAAATCATCCTCTTGATAAATAGAAAATGTTCTCTTGTGGGGTTTTTCAGCTGTTCTGGGCTGTGCTCACACACATCCCCAGTTTCTTAGAGGCTCTAGCAAAGACACTTATAGTTCCTGGACCAAGAAATCATTTTCTACCACATCTTTCTCTCTCCCAGTGCAATGCTCTGACTCATACTCAGAACTTTACTCTTCTCCTCTAGACAACCAGCTCCCATATCAAGCCACCTTGCCCTTTTCAGGCCTCCTGCCACACATGTCATGACCAATTGCTTGCAAAACCTTTGCATTCTCTCTCTGAACTATGGATGATACAGGTGCTCCCCTACATCCTCCTCACCTCCACAAGCCTGAAATCCAGCCTCTATTAAAGATGCTACTGCCCATTCTCCTTGTTCCTGTGCTGCTTCTTCTCCTCATCCTGCTTTTTTCCACTCGTGCTCTCAGCACACAGCACGTTTTGGAGTTGAGTTGGGATTGAGTGCTGCCCAACCCAACTGCTGTGGATGAGCAGCATCCAGAGCAGCCACACAATGGCCCAAACCCTGTCCTCCCACACCACTGCAGGCAGTGTAAAGCTGCACACTCACATAAATACCACATGCTTTAGAGGCCACTTCAAAGCCTGAACATACCATCCTGGACAAGAATTTTTGGGGTCGTCCCATGCAGAGCCAGGAGTTGGACTCAAAGGTCCTTTCCAACTCAGGATATTCTGTGATTTTAAGAAGCCACTCTACAAAAAACATAGAGAAACCCAGCAAGTGTGCAGTGTCTGATGGCTTTGCCTTTCCACAGAAACTCCACCTTTAGTAGATGTATTAGCTGCTACTCTACAGTAACAAAATCTTCCAGAAATGGGTCTGGTCCACAACAACCTGGGGAAAGACCTCCTCTGGAAAGGATCCTCACAGGTCTATCAATTTAAGATGTGTTTTTAAACCCTTGCCAGCACAACATAACTTGTTTTCATGAACACTCCCAGCTGCACAACCCTTCATTGGAGCCACCAAGCATGAGAAAAACTATACTGAGACTGAGGGCTGTCTGTTGTGTATTTTTTAACGAGGGTAAAAGCCTGTGGAAGGACCACAGACCTTAGTGCACTTAAATCCTCCCTGCACAGAAAACTGTAGAGAAAAGCAAGTTGAAGTGTGAGGGATTCTGCTCTCACTGCACCAGTCAGGCTTGATCCTACAAACCAACCCGTTCTGTCCAGACAGGACTGGTGCCTAACACTGGGCCACCAGAAAGATGGGACCTGCAGGAGGAAATAAATTCCCCTGGAACCACGGGACCAAGAGCGGTGCCGGTCACCAGGACGTAACAACAAGCAAATTCTTTTCCAATCCTGCAAATACCCAAAGCCCTGGCAGACCTCACATCTCTAATTAAAAATGTCCATGAATACTTCAATAAACAACGCAATCCATCATGTTCAGGACATAATAAAGGGACACGGAGTGGAAAAGAAGCTTTGCCTCTGTCCTATGTGCTGTACTGTATGTGTTTCACCACAGGGAAGCATGTGCTAATTTCTTACCTCTCTGCTGACTGCACTGTCCTTTTGCATAGTTGCTGCTAAACTGCATGAAAGGTATTTCTAATCTCGTGACGGTGACTGAAAAGGGTTGAAGGACACAAATTAAGTCTCATAGCAATAGAGCAGCTCAAGAATGGAAGGTCAGCCAGTTGACTCTTCCCAGAATCCCCTGAACAATGCAATTATTCATGAAGGAAATTTCAAATTATTTTCATTAGACTTCTGTTTTACCAATCTAACCAAAGTGATTAATTAGGGATTAAAATATTTACTCTGCACATGCTGCCTTGGCACGGCACTAGAATATTTAAGCATTGTGCTAAAAGGGTCAGCTGTCTCCAGTACTGTTTGGAATTCATTCTCTACTTTCTGTGTAAAAGGGCATTGACACTCATGTCTATGCTACACTTAGGATCCCATTAGGGACATGGAGAGAGAAGTGAGTCCCTCTTCCTGCCCTTGGAGCTGCCCCAAGCTCCCCAACATCTTTACTTGGGTTACTTTGTCATAGAAGCAGGAACAGCAGCAGTGACTGCAGCACACCATGCAGGGGATTCAAGGTTTGACACCTATTCCACAGAAACAGAAAGGAGAGAGATACTCATGATAACCTGAAAGAACCAGCTAGAAAAGGGTGTTGGGGTGGGAAATAGAAGAATAGAAGGATTGGACTCATTTTGGTTGAATTATGGATATTCTGCATGACCCTGGCCAGTTTATAATTTCAACTTGTGCCTCAGTTTCTTAGTTTTAATTTGGGGTTTGCCAACATCAGGATGAGAATTTATCATGTTCAGTAAAGAAGAGTGATGCTTTGATTTGGACCTGTCAGGGAGCCAAACACCCTGCCAGTGGGGCTTCAGGATGTGTCCCAGGGGAAGGTGACACTATTGCATGTTCTGGTGTGAACAACTCACACATCTTTGTCTTTACCTGAGCTTTGAGTCAGCATTAAATACAATTTACACACAACAAGGATATGGTGTATAGCAGAGTGGGGGCTTGCATTAGTGCAGGGATTTAGGAACCTCATCCTTCTAAAAACAGAAACATGGACTTACCCAAAGTGACAAATACTTCCACTGGATAAGAAGTTTAGAGGAGGGAATGTTTGGCATCCTTTTGTGAAACAGTGAGCTGGAAATGTTGTACTTTCTGTGTTCCCTTTCCAGAATTGCAACCAGCAACCCCAAATCAGCGCTTGGGTCAAATTCCATTCCTGCTGGCCTTTGGAAGGCTCCTGGAGTCCTTTTGCAACTCATTTTTCACCTGTGTTTGACTAAATGCATCCAAAGCAAGGGGATCCATAACAAGGAAAGACCCCAAAAAGGGTGAACATGGCAGGCAATGTGTCTGATGGTGCATCAGGACAAGACAACTCCACCAGTCTGCACAGGGAGGTAGGATTTGGCTCAGAACTGTGGGTTCCAGTGGCTTTGCTGACACATCTGACACACCTCACCCAAGTGTGTGTCTCTGCAGGATGGTTAAAATGCACAGCACCTCAGAGCTGGCGAGTGCTGCCACTGCAACCTCGCCAAGATGAAAAAGATGTATAACAGGATTTGCATTCCTTTCCAGACTGACTGCTGCAAGCAAACATTTCAGCACTTATTTGTTACCAATATTATTAGAAGTCTCAACCCATTTCCTGGCTGGGCCATGTTTCCTCGAGGGGACTGAAGTCACCTGTCACTTTCTTTCTCATGTTACTTAATCGTTTTAGTCCAAGCAGCAAGCTGCCAATCATATTTAATATTTAGTCACCTTGAATGCATTGCTACTGATTAAATAGACTGCTATTTCAGTAAACAACTCGTGAGAGAATACTTACAGCTTCATTATAATTATTCCACCAGATATTAGAACATTATTCATATGTAAGTCCAAAGAATATTTAGGTCTTCTCCTATTTAGTTCACAAACAACATTTTAATTGCTGCCATATTAGCAGAGCTATCAGTACTAATTGGATAATACCCCTTCAAAGATTTTTCTTATAGCAACCTCTTTTGCTCACATGCTTTTAAAGTGTCTCTGGTTTTCAGGCTCTCTGCTGATTACCCAAACAAAAATTTACCCTTATGAGTTTATCAACCAGGAACCTACATATATATACATTTTTTTTTTTGGTGGGGGGTCTGTTGTTTGTGTACAGTGAGAACAAGGGGCTCCTTCAAGAGGGAAATAGAGGCTAAAAGAACAAATCCTGTACTGCAACTCATAGCAAAGGCATGGTGAAATTCCAGGTCATCTGAGATCTTCCATGTCCTTTATGTATTATAGTGCATCCCCTAACCTGGACCATGTAATTCTGGGGGCTTGGAGGATCCTTTCAGAACATCCTTGAAATGTTCATTAAGAGAATCATGGAATCACTGAATGGTTTGGGTTGGAAGGGATCTTAAAGACCATCTCATTCCAACCCCCTGCCATGATCAGGACACCTTCCACTATCCCAGGTTGCTCCAAACTCCATCCAACTTGGCCTGGAACTCTTTCAGGGATGGGGCATCCACAGCTTCTCTGGGAAACCTGTGCCAGGGCCTCTCCACCCTCACAGCCAAGAATTTCTTCCTAATATCTACTCTAAATTTACCCTCCATCTGCTTAAAGCCATACAAGTCAACCTATTGTTAAGAAGTAAACTTATTGTTAGGAGGCTTAAATCAGAGGTCTTGCTTCCAGCAGAAAGTACCTTACAGGGTCCACAGTTGGAGAAGTGTTGGAAAATGATGCAAACTGAAGCTGAGCAGCAGGTTTTGACAAATTATATCAGTAATAAAGGTCTAATGGTAAATTTAACGAGTGAGCTTTGCCGGGGAAGGAGAGGTGAAGGAGAAATTTCAGAAAAATAAAGATGTTCTGTGTCACCACCATCTAGGCAGGGTCTTCAGGCCTTGCTTCTAGAAGGAAGCTTTTGTTCAGAAACCCAGATAGGGCCATTTATCAAAGGAACAGATAATACAAGTGTTTGTTTCGCTTCAGTAAGAGAAAATGAGAAATTGTTACTTAAGGTTGACCCAAACATTTCTCCTTGTTTCTTCCCACTCCACTCACCTCCTCTCCTTCCTCCCTCACAGTTTTTTCAGTTTGACCACTGAACTGAAAAATTAATTATTCTTACAGCTCTATTAAGGGATGACTTATGCCAGGCTGCTACAGCCTAGCTGATGTACATTAAATATCTCTATTTCTTATTTGTTTTTTCCCTTTCTTTTCACATCCATCCCTTCTTTTGATAATTTCAAAATTTCCAAGTACTCTTGGCATGCTGTGGATTGTACATTAAGCAAAAATGTACTAAAATAAAATAAAATAAATATCAGCCCTGTACACACTACTACTACAAACAATAATAATAGTAATTATGCTGAATTTGAACCAGAAAGGTAAAATTACCTCATCAGTTCATAATCAGAACTTTGTGTTACATACAAAATCTTTAGGCATGCACAGCCTTCACTGTGCACAGTGATGATTATCTGCGTAGGAAAACAGCCTAAAATGCAAAAAAAGAAGCTGAAGTGCAGCTGGTTAAGAGGAGCAGCACACAAGTGAAGCATGAGGAGCACTTATATTGACTTTTATTTCGCCTGCTGCCTTCTCTTTGTGTCTCCTCACAGCAGTGCACTGTCCTGGGATGTTCCACTGTGTAGCAGCAAATCCAGGAACCCTCTGCAGCCAGCAACATCCCACCTTTATGCACAAAGTGAGGCAATTCCAGGCTTTGGGATGTATCTTTTTCCAATAAATAGCAAAATTTGAGCAAAGGGGAGCATAAAAGCAGAGCTCCTATAGGAGAAACTTCTGAGCACTGGTAGGGTGGGAAGAGATACCACATAGAGCTGAGGGAAACCAGGATACTCAAGGCAAGATCCAGCTGGTAGGATAAAACCATCAGCTGCTCTTTCTCCTATGAAGACAGGTTTGGAGAGTTGGGCTTGTTCAGCCTGGAGAAGAGAAGGCTCCAGGGAGACCTTAGAGCTCCTTCCAGTGCCTAAAGGGGCTCCAGGAGAGCTGGAGAGGGACTTGGGACAAGGGATGGAGGGACAGGACAAGGGGGAATGGCTTCAAACTGGCAGAGGGCAGGGATAGATGGGATAGTAGGGTGACATTTTTGACTGTGAGATGGTGAGGCCCTGGCACAGGTTGCCCAGGGAAGTTTTGGATGCCCCATCCCTGAAAATGTTCAACCTCAGATTGGATCAACCTGGAGGAACCTGGTCTAGTGGAAGGTGTCCCTGCTCATGGCAGGGGGTTGGAGTGAGATGGTCTTTAAGGTCCTTCCCAACTCAAGACATTTTGTGATTTTATGCTTCTTTTTATAGCTCAGTGACATATTCCTGCTGTCTCAGGAAAACTCAGCTAAACCCTTGCCATCTTTTTCTGTGAATTATTCAGTTGGGAGGGCAGGGAACACACGGCTTGAGAAACAGAGTGAGGAAATCAACAGTATTAATTTTCGAATAGAACTGACCACATCTTATTCTTTTGTCTCTCTCCGTCCTTGCAGAGGTCTGTGCTTTGGTCACTCTCTGCTTGACTCAATTAAACTCAGTTTTCCAACAGAAGAAGATAAAGACAGAATTTTAGCCTGGTCAGAGGAAACCTGAGTGCCTCCTCCACAGACAAAGCTGTCAATCCCATGATTTTCATGGCCACAAAGCCAGGGATGGATCTGTCCACTCTTCCATTAGAGACTACGTGTCCACCTGTGAACCAGCAAGGCTCCAGTGTTCTCTGCAGGTGTAAAACCAAAGATGAAAACAGCTGGAAATAGCCAGGATCCCTTCTTGGATACAAGCTGGGAAAGTACTTCCAGAAGAAACTACATAAATATAGGCTCCAGCTGTATTTATATCACATTGCAAGACATCTAATGCACTTGGAAGGATCCATAGTGGGCAACCCCAGGCAATGCCTTGCACTGCTGTGACAGGAATGCTCACAAATCCCCTCAGCTGCTCCTCCTTGCTTGTCTCAGCCACACTAAGTGACCAGTGGTTCAAAACACAGAAAACCAAAAGATCATCAATTTCAGGGTATTTCAGGGTGTAGGATGCACCCACTGCCTGAGAAATTATCACTTTTTCCTCTCATTTAATTTCAATCAGATGTATAAAAACATTCACTTTCCAGCCCAGCTAAGAGAACTGGCAGGAACAAACATTAAAATACTCAGAACATCTTAAATTGCAGAGTTAGGGCTTTTTATTGTTGTTTTATAACTTTGCTTTAATCAACTTTTTATCCATTGACTCCCTTGCAAGTTCCAACCAATATAATTAGCACTATCTAAATTAGTTATCACTCAAAATTACTTCCTTCTTGGAAAAAAAACAGTTTTATTTTTAAATCATAGGTGTTGCTATAGGCTGTGCCAGAACTATATGCATGGACACGTTTTAAGTAGATAATATTTTTAATCCTAATTAAAAAAAAAAAATTCCTCCCTTCCATAAAATGCTAAGATTTGTGAATGACCTTATTTTAATTTTGATAGACACATGGTAACAATCAACTGATTTTCATTCACATACATACTATGCACCTTCCATTGAAGCATTATATTGTTCAGCTAAGCTCTGATATTTTCATTGTCAGGTTTATTCTCATTTCATTGCACACTGGGTAGAGAGCAAAGGAGCTAAGATTTCCATTTCAGGACCTGTTACTTACACACTGCCATCAGTAAGCAGGACTGTGTCTTCCATAGTTGCCAAACCTCATCAATACCTATTGATTTCATTGTGAAGTGCAAGTATATCAGTGTATCTGATAAAGCATCAGCAGCTCACAACAGCATGAGCTGAGAATGGAGATGCCAACATATCAAATCCCCCCAAGGTGGCTTTGGACCCAGGACCTGCCCAGGGGGGTTAGTGGTGTTGGGCAACCCAGCTGAGCCACTTCAAAGGGAACAAACTAGTCACAAGTAGTCAACAAGATCATTATTTGGCTTTGAAAATGTTGGTGCTGATGGAAATTTTTAGTCACCCAAGTTTGGAAATACTGCCTGGAAACTTTGTACAACTTAGGGACACATTTCAGTGGTGGGCTTGGCAATGCTGGGGTAATGGTTGGACTTTGTAATCCTAAAAGTATTTTCCAACCTAAATGTTCCATTTCTGTGGTTCTGCATCCTCACATTGCTCAGGCCATTGGGAGACATGCAAGCCCACTACTGCTGCAGAGGGGCTGTTTGTGGGTCTGCTCTGCACAGACTGCAGGAATAGGTTATAGCTGGTAATCTTAAATCAATGTGAAAGGGGGCAGCTACTCCTTTGGAGTCCCAGCTCCACATCTGAGTGTAGCTGACACCCATAAGCCACTCACTGTGTTCTTGGACCCCAAGGGCAGAATCACAGAATGGTTTAGGTTTGAAGTGACCTCAAAACTCATTTTTTCCAACAGACTGTCATGGGCAGGGACACCTTCCACTATCCCAGGTTCCTCCAGCCTGGCCTTGGACACTTCCAGGGATGGGGCAGCCACAGCTTCTCTGGGCAACTTGTGCCAGGGTCTCACCACCCTCACAGGCAAGAATTCTTCCTAATATCCAATCTGAACCTACCTTCCCCACAGCAAGAGGGAACAGTTCAGGGAGCATTTTACAGGTAAAGGATGACAAAGGCTCCCTAGGGATCCCTTTTCTCTGTGGAAGGATCTCCTGGTGACTGTGAGATATTTGCCTTGGGATTCCTCGTTAGCTGTCATCCTCCTACAGAAGAATCTGAGTACATCCATCTGCCTGGATTGCACCTGAAATCTATCCCTTGCTTAGGGAAATAGACATGGGATGAGGAGGCTGGAGAATGGACTGAACTCTGAGTACAGACTCCTTCAAACACAGAACGAGAGCAGGATGAAGCACAGGACGGGGGATGTTGGAGGAGACCTGAGCAAGAGAGGCTGTGGGCACATGAGCTGCAGTGCCTCACCTGGGAAAGGTTACAAAAAAACCCCACTTTAATTCTTACATCCCAGTGTCCTTTAATGCTACATTGCAGTTCAGGGAACCCAAATGAGTTTTATCACTCACTGGAATAACAGCATCCATCACAAAGTGCTCCTTCCACATATTCATCCTCCAGTCCCACTCCCTCTCCCTCTCCCAGTTTCATGATATAGGAGTAAGGGGGGGAGGTACAACAGGAATCAAAGCAACCTTATCATTTAAATGTATCATTTGAAATTTGGTAAAGAGAAAGCTGAATAATTTCCCACAACCTGAGGGCAGTGCTATCTTTCATCCTGACTTGTTCTGCTATTTACAAAAAACCTGCATAATTACCAGAGCAAATGCCACGTCACAGCCTGCACCTGCTATGGGCAAGATAGAGAACATGTTTCTGAAAGTAATAATTAAATAAACCCAGCCATCATTCAACTTCATCTAGTTTTGTAGCTTCTGTGTGCTTTAAAGGGAGCAAAACAATGCATTTGTGCAACGAGCTTTCTCTTCACATTTTAATGGCAATTATTGCATGTAAACTAGCTTTTGTAAGAACTATGAAGCAGATGGATGTGGTCTGAAAAAAAACCCAGGCAAATACACCCACTGGAAAATCAAAAAGATAAAAATGCAAAGTCACTGCGTGTGTAGTTGTCTGTGTGCTATGAAATGGTTCTTTTTAGCTTCAGCATCTGAATATTCCCAATGGAAATGTTATTATAAAAGACAACAGGTTGTTTCAGCAGAACTGATCAAAGAGTGTGATTGCTGTTCCAGGCACGGTCCCATGATGTGACTGACAATCCTGAGTGAAAGAATTATTATTACCCAGCAGCTCCCTCTCGAATGGAAGAGCCATCCGGGAAGAGATGAAGATGCTTGAAATCCTGGGAAGCAGTGAGAGGGTAAGGATGTGAGGAGAGGATTGATGGCAGGGAAGCATCTTTTCATCCACCCTTCATTTCTGCTTTGAGCTGTGCCAGATGTGCCAAGCAAAGTCTGTCCCAGACTGCACTCAAATAGAGTTTTCAGGCTTCCTCTGGGACTGGAGCAGTTTCTTGGCCCAAGCCAAGGGAAGAGATGGAGGCTGGACCTTCACATGGACAAGGCAAAGTCTTAGTGCTTGGGCTCAGGTGTCTAAACATAGCCCACATCTGTCCATGTGCATCTTTCTACATCTCTTCATTAGGTATTTTCCTCTCCACTAAACTGACACCCGTGGTGAACATTCCCTTTACATTCCAGTTTAACATACAACTGGGATGGGACATTTGTCCCATGTCACCACTGAAGAGAGACATATCTCATTGCTTCTTCTCTGCCAACAAACACATTTACAATATCAAGCCATTCCACATCACAATTTTGGGAAGTCTCATGCAAGGTAGGATTATGAGGATTAAAGGGGTGGAGGGCTCTACTTTCCATTAAGGATTTGCTGACAAAGAATCTGTTGGCAATTAATAGATTAATAAATCTTTTTGTAAGTGTCTCATGGATTGTTACAGAGATGAGTGAGGCAATGACCCCAGCTCACCAGCCCACAGAGCACTCTGTGGTATTTAAGGGTGTGGTTTGCAACTCTTCCTTTTTTGTTTTTTTCCACAACTTTTGATGTTCAAAATTTTACTGCAGTGGCCCAGCCCCTGCCCAGTGTATTTAAACCACTTGCCAATGTTGTTCTCCACGACCTCCAGAGCCCTCACAGATGCAGTTCTTGGACAACTTTGGAAACCCTTTCTTTGGACCAAGCAAATCCTGACTTCAAAATGCTGATTTTTATTGCCAGTTAAGCCTTTAGAAAGTGCTAAAGATTCAGTTCTGGAAAAACAGGGTAGCTAAAAAACATGTTGGAATGGAGACCACATCCTAAAGGGGAAGGCAAGAGAAATAGTTCAAAAAAATTCCAATAGATGGCTCCTACAGGCAAACAGACCTTGGGAAAAACCTTTCATAATCACCTCTTCAGGCACTGAGGAAATGACTTCTAGGAAGGATTTTCTCCCTTCTCTTTTCAGTATCCCAGATATTCAGAAACTCTTCCTGAGATTTGCAGTGGTTCCTACTTAAAGAGTAATTTATTGACATTCCTAAGAGAGAACACTTTAATTCACAAAATATTATTCATCAAAACGCTACAAAAATGGCAGTTTTATTCTGATCCTAATCTATAAAGCTTTTTGTCTATCTTTAAAGCTATGGTTATCTTGAAGTGCTTAGTCTCATATTCATTGCTTTTATAATTGGACAACATAGAACAATGGGAGATTTACTAGTTTATTAAGAACCAAAATGAATGTAATCCAATATCACCCTTTGTTGAAAGCCACCTACAAAAGAATTGCATGAGGATGTGAAATGAATAATCTTTCTTGGTTTTCTCCTCTTGAAATCACTATAGTGCCTTTCCAGAGCATAATAAACAGCAGTATGTTATGGAAAATTACTACAAGTCTTACCAGGTAAACAAGTTCAGCAGATTTTGGGGAACTGGTGCAGCTCATTTCCAACAAATGTTTTCACAGATGAATCCTTTTTTTTGCCTTTTTTTTTTTTTTTAAAGTTGGTCCAGGATTAAAAAAGAAAGCTTTAAAATCAACAATCTGGTTCTTGTGCTACAGACAACAGTGTGGTCATTCAACCCAAACTTTTTTTGCCTTTTTCTTACCATTAAATATGGGCTTGTGCATGGGGAAATGTTTCTAAGGTAGGAAACTGAAAATTATACCAGAAAAGATGGGACAATAAATAGCATTTAATATATGATGTATGCTGAACATAAATGTGCATTTTGTATATGTACATTTAATGTACATATATCTACATTTAATGTATGATGTATATAGCACCAGGAAATAAAACAGGAAGAATTAACTCACTTCACAAGATCTAAAATACCCTCTGCACTGCTCTTATTGGTCCCTTAAAGATGAACTGAATCATCAACACCGAGCAGGAGTCAAATCATAAAAGGGCAATGAAAAAATGGGAACAGTGTGTTCCAATGGTGTGTCAGAGTTTAAGCCAAGTAGTCAAACAGACAGAGGGATTTTAATGCTTCCTTGTCATGGACATAACTAATTTTCAAGCCCTGAGACTTTTCTAGGTTGGGGGGAAGCTGGAATATGTTGAGAAAAAAATCACAAATCCTATTTTGGATGAAAGCAGTCTTTGATTCTGCAGTGAGCTCAGAAAGTGTCTTTTACCATGTTGGTCTCCTGAAGCCTGCTTCAAACCAAAGGACCAATTTTCTGTTGCAGTTCAGCTCTATCACTGTTCAGCTGTACCATTAATTACAACATTTTCTTTCCTGGCCCTGCAAGCACTTTTAATAAGAAAGAAAATGGCACTATGCCTATTTTAAAGTCAGAGAAACTGAGGCAAAAAAGGACAAAGCATTACTTTCTCCTTGTACACTGGGCCTTGAGACCAGATCAGTGCAAACTAGCAAGAATCTTTGTTGCCTGATGCAAGGAGAGTTTTGTTCTCTGAACCAAGTGGTCACCAGGGACTCAGACCCATCTTGGGGTTTGATTTTGGTCTGTGTGTTGTTTCTTCAGCTGTAAATCTGTCCTGCTGGGTGAACTGTGCACCAAAGAGGTGTCAGGTGGTCAGTGCTTCATAACACACATGACCTGTCACATCCATGAGGAGTCAGTGATAAAAACTTGACTTCATTGAGTGTCTCTGCACCACTTCTGCATTATGGGAAATTTTCATCCTCAATAATCTGCCTTTTCCTACCCAATCCAAGAACAAGAAGCTCTCTCTCCATGCCCAATTGCTATTTCTTGTGTTCATGGAAGCACTGACTATCCCCCTTCCAACTCAACCAACTCTAACCTTGCTCTTCACCTTCTGGACTTTGTTGTAATGCAAGTTATAAAATGCACTGAGCCACTTGGAACAGACTTTCAGAGAGATATCAAAACCTTCAGGAAGGGAAACAAAGCAGATGTGTAATAAGTTAATTCTTTAATTTTTCTTTATTTAATGAGGTGTTTGTAAAATAACACCTTTCCTACCTCACCTTTCTGCATCACAAGGTTGCAGTCTTCTCATCTCCTGCTGAACAAAGAGGATGCTGGTGTCCATGAGAGGTGGGAGAAATCTCTTCTTCTGTAAGACAGGGTTCAGCTCCCCACCTCCAGGAAGGGTCTGGGCTGATGTATCTCCAGGGAGCTGGGGAGACAGGAAAAGCTCAGCATGCAAATTGTCACAGTTAACTTCTCCCTTCCCATCACTAGTGTTGGAAATAAGCACAATGGCCACTGGGTTGGTGCATTCGAGCCCTTTCCATGCTGAAAGTCAGAGGAGACAAACTGAATTGGTGCCAAAGGCTCCACTGACCTCAGTGGTCACTGACTAACTGATCCCATGGGATCTCCATGCATTTACACCATGCAGAGTATCCATCCAGGTCTTGGAAACATCTCGAAGAGGGGCCATTACTTCAAGCTCCCTCAGGCAGATCATATCTAAGATCATTTATCAGGTTAAACTTTACTCATTGGCTTAAAGAATACATAAATGTTATTTTCTATTCCTCTGCTATACTGCAGCTAATGGCAGGGCAGGATGTCAATTGTTTCTCTTCTCAGGACTTGTGTGCTCCTCTGCTTTCCCCCCTCAATTCTTCCTTAAAGAGCAAAAAAAGGTAATGAAAAAATTGAAAAAAAAAAGAGGCATGTAGACCCAAAAGAAAGAATGCATCTATTATAAAATAAAATCTCTTTTAGCAGCTATTAGAATGCATTAAAAATATTCACAGGACTCTCCCCTCCAGTTATGTTGCAAAAGCCATGCAAATAATAATTGTGGCTAAGTGCACTACAGTGACAGTCAATATTGTACTTCCCAAGCTAGTACTCATTATTCTTTATGGAAATCATGCATTTTGTGAAAGATCAAAAGATTTACATATCATATGGAGTGCTTTAGGGAGTGACTTGCTGTGCACTTTAAATGCACAATGTTCCACAGCCATTTAAATACAGATTTCATTTCTCTCTTCTGTGTGATATTAAATTTGAAAAAGGAGGGAGAGAGAGACGAAATCGACTTGGGTACCTTTGTTCACATCATGAAATACAATTTTAATTTGGTTCCGATATAGAAGTTTAATATTTTTATGGGATGTTATTGAATAATCTGCTAGGCTCAGCATTGGCCTTTGCTCAGGAAAGAGATGAAAGAAATCAATTTTTTTTTTTATGAGCACTGCAGGAAAAATCATCTGCTCTTCCATGCCCTGGAGAAAGGGACAGACTTGGACACGCTGCTTCCACCAGCTTCCCTATAACCTCCCCCTGTTAACCTGGTCTGTGCTCATGGGTGGAATGGAACAGCAAAGAAGGAGGTGCAACCTATTTCCTTAGGTCAAGAAAGAAGGAAAATGCCATGATTTCTGTGCTGCTCCAGGCTGGGGGAGACAAGGCAGCATCACTCTTCCATGCAGTGGGTGAGCCTCTGCAGCACAGAGACAAAAGCACTTCTTTTACCTCTCTGGGATGTTTTGAGGATAAGGAAGTACATGAAGGACAGCTGGGTGGCCAGTTACTATAGCAATGTGGCCACATGGCCATGTAGAGGGGCTTTGAGGCCATATCTGTCATGCCTACACTCTACATATTCCTGCTCTACAGATTCTGCTCTTTAGCATGTGCCCAGCTGGGAAAGGATCAACTCCTTGGATGAGTCTCAACCCTTCCCATCTGCTTCCTCTGCCCCTGTGGTTGTGCCATGGGACCAAAGACAGGGTGTGAGCCCCCAGGATATAGGAAATGTCAGGCAGAGGACTGAAAACTTGACTTTCTTCACCGAAAGGGTGGTCAGGCATTGGAAGGGGCTGCCCACGGAGGTGGTGGAGTCACAATCCCTGGAAGTGTTCAAGGAGTGACTGGGTGTGGCACTCAGTGCTTTGGTCTAGTTGACAAGGTGGGGATCAGTCAAAGGCTGGACTCGATGATCTTGGAGGCCTTTTCCAGCCTTAATGATTGTGTGACTCTTCCTTGGATGTTTCCCAAGGTGAGATGAGATCTACAGAGAGCCTGAGCTACACTCCTGGGACACCTGGGAGTACAACAAGGTTGGGAACACTCCTAGAAATAGGTTGTTCAGAACAATCTTGATGACCAGAGAAGGGTCATAGATGAACACCATTTTTGGGTGGTACCTAAAGAAATTATTAAGAAAACAACAGTCTCTGTCATTCTGGGTCCACTCACCAGCAACAGGAGGAGTTGGGCACCACCCAACAAGCATATCTTCACTGGTGAGGTTGAGGAAATGTGTCCCTCTGCCTCCTCTGAAGGAAGAAAAGGCTTCTGAACAAGCAATTAGTCCTTTATTTCTGTGAAAGAAAGAAAGAAAAGAGTTCATGAATAAGAAATCTCCCCCATTTGTTTGCTCCTGATACATTCGGCGTTATTTTCCGAATGAAGCAAATGGAAAACCTCTTTAATGAAGCATAACTATGTTGTGATTAAGGCTTATTCTGTCTAAATATTGACTCGGATAACATTTTCTCAGGACAAGCAGACCATAACCCATGACTCTGGCATCAGAGTCAAGAAGATTAACAGGAAAGATGAATTTTCTGGTTGTCTGAAGAGAAGTTTGACATGGCCAAGACAACAGGCAGAGTCTTTTATCATTATTTATGAGATCCAGGCAAAAGGAGTTTTGAGAGGCTGTAGCTTTCTTGTTCCACTGGACATTTGAAAGCTCAGGGGAAAAAAGCTCTGTCCTCCCCTAGCTGGATAGCAGAGATAGGAACAAAATGGCAGGAATTCCTGTAAAATTTCCAAGATAATGAGAAATTCTCCCATTATCTTGGAAGAAAGGTTAACCAAGGAGTCTTGCAAGCCCTATTGAGGTACAAGCACTGGGTCTTTGAGCTTCACCTGCGGGTAAAGTCAGAATAAATCAGGCACACAGATATTAATCCTGGCCTAAACAATCCAGAAGAAGAACAGGTTGACTGGTGCTTGGAAAAAGAAATTGGTAATTAGAGCAAAGGTTGCTTGGAAGATTAGCTCAAAAAGGAAAGATAAATTGTCCTGGATATAGTTGGTCTTCTGCCAATTTGTACAGTGTGATATTTTCTCTCCTTCCTTCAAAAAGCACAGATTTGTGTTTCTTTAGTAGATGAGTTTTATTCTCAATAAAGGTCCTCTTCTGAGGAAAGGGGTGTGAAAGATTTTTGGTTTAGCCATTGTTATGTGCATTACAGTCAGTCCCAGGGACCCAAGCTTAAACAGGATCTCATTTTGCTTAAAAAGAAATAAACATCAAGTGTGAATCTGTGCCCCAGAAGAGCTACCATAAGATGAGGGAAGGCACACAAAAGGGGTAGGATGCTATGATTCTGTTTGTTGGGAGTTCAGACCTTTCCATCTCTGTCTGCAACAAGCAAAGCAATGATACCTCACAGAGAAATACCCCCCTCCAGGGCTAATCAACTGTCATAGATAAGGATGTCTTGGAAATATGCATAAACAGAAAGAAGATGATTTTTTTCCCACAAACATATAACACATAAACCTTCCTGGGAAGTAAAAAAGCTCCATGAGAAAAGTATTATCTCCTTCATCCAGGGGGGGTTTTGATCATTCTTAGGATTTTGGAATTTAAAGAAATCATGACAACAGATGATCGTGTCAAGCAGAAAAGCAACAAAACCAGTGCAGCAGTATGGGCACAGCAGTGCTCTGCAATTCCAGTCTCTTGGCCTGTCTGGTATTCCCTGGGGCAAGGTGACAAGTTAGGAGAGTTAACAGGAATTATTTGATCAAGATTCTAATTCTTTTAAATTTGGTTGCTCATTTTAACTTTCAAAACTCTTAAAAAAAGAAGCTTAACTTTGGGCATTCCCCTGGATCTTACCACGAACAAGGGAAGGATTTACACCTTGGTGTTTTTGCAGGGCTTTGGAAATGCAGAGGATCTTAAAGGAAAATCAGAAGGATGAAGAGAATATGGTCCTGGCCATGAACCTTCGCTCTTTGGACACTTCAGGGGGAAGATTAGCTAAAATAGATTCTCACTACTCTACAACTCCATCTTTTCTCTGTTCTTCATTTGTAAAGACAGCACTTCCAGTTCATAGAATCATGGAATCATTTAGGTTAGAAAAGCCCTCCAAGATGATCAAGTCCAACCAGTACTCCAGCACTCCCAAGCCCACCACTATCCCATATCCCCAAGTGCCACATCTATAGGTACAACACATTTGGAAATATTTCTCTATAGAATTCTGCTGTTGAATTTCCACCTTTACCACCTGTCTAGCCCATCTAAACTTTCAAATTTCATCTCTGTTCCCATTGTAAGTTTCCCAAAGCTGAGCTCTGTGGTTCCAAGGATTTCTAGATGGACAGGCAGGAGATGCATGTGTGCAGGTTAGTTAAGTGTTTGCAAAAGATAAAATTATTATTCTCTGGGAAAAAACACAGCAACAACAGGAGAGACACAAAATAATAACCCAGCAGATCTCACAAGCCAATTGCCAAAAACCTTTACAGTGGTGCTTTGTCTTCCTACCAGCTGCAGATCCCAGCCCTTGTTTTGGGCTCTGCACTGCAATAGTGGGCTTTCCTTTGCACTGGAAGGAACTAGAAATAAAAGAAACACAGAAACATGACGGCTGAAATGAAAGTGGGAGAGCAGTGGGAGCATGGCAGGAGTGGTGTTAATGCTGGAGTATTCCCTGGGAGCGTGAGCTGGCAAATGTAGTGGACACCCAGATATTTGAAATGCAGCCAAATAATTTGGCACATCTCTAACTGGCACAAAGCAGTCTTAGTAGAGCTTCCTACTGCTGCTGGCACTTTTACAGCTGTCTTTCTTCATCTTGCTCTTCCCACTGCAGCAGCTACTCAACAGGTGTTTCCACAGACACAGTGTGTTTGGCAGCTGGAGCCCTTCAATATTATCGCTGGAATACATTTTTCTCCCCCTCGACAGCATCACTCGGGTCCGTTGCCCAGGGGCCAGCATGGCAACGGGGACAGCTGACCAACTGGATCTGGGAGAAGGGGGCTGTGTGTTTGGGCAGCCAGATGTATGAGTGGGTAAAGCAGGTGGAGAACATCAAGGCTTGGCATGGCTCTGGGAAGCTGGAGTGATGCTTTGCTAAAGTTTAACTGGAACTCATCTTCTGCTCACCCAGGTCTTCCCTGGATTTTTCTCTTCTTGCCCCAGGACATCTTGGTCCCACATCTGTTTTCTTCACTGCAAACAAGTCCCCATGACTTTGGGCTCCCTGTCCTTGATTTGAGTGTTTGCTCAAATCATGATGAATATTCTTTGCCCAACCTTACTTAGCCTTCAATCAAAATGTGCTTAGGGCAAAAGACAGGAGAGCTCAGATCCTGATGGAAACCTTGGAACTGCAGGACTTTTGAACACAGAAAGTACCCAGAGCAATTCAAAGGTGAGTCACTTTGGAGTATAGTTCATGAGACCATATAAATTAACAATTGGCTTGTTTTCTTATTTTCTAGCTTACCTAGAGTGGTGTTGTTTGGCCTTGTATATCCTTTTTGTTTTCTGATCTCCTGCACACCAAGTTCTTCCAAGTTCTTCCAGCAATGCAGTCACAGATTTGCTGAATATTGCCTTCTTTCCATGGCACATTTTCTTGGTGCACAAAACTTTGCAGCTGAGAAACTTCCAGACCAAGAGGAAGACGGTACTTAAAAGTTCCCCAATACCTTTTTCCACATACAACGTTTTTTCTGTGAGTTTATTTGCTTGCTTTTATGAACTTAGGCAAACTTAGAGAATCCACCAGACACTGCAGCAAGGAATTCCACCACTTCTTTCTGTGTATTTTACACCTATGACTCAACAGTTTTGCCTGGTGTCCCTAAGTCTTGCATTGGAAGATGGATGGGAAGACGAATTTGTCCCCCTCCCCGTTTCTTCAGCAGCCATGGTGTCCCAGGTATGACTTTATGGATATGTCCTCCATCCATCCTCCTCCCTTTTCCATGAAATGCTTGACATGGACCTTTAAAATATTAGTATGGAAATGTCCCAGTGGATCTTTATTGTCTTTGCTCCCCAGAACATCTCGGCGTGGAGCGAGTTCACAGGAGGCCACAAAGTTGATTAGAGGAGTGGAATACCTCTCTTATTAGGAAAGGCTGAGAGAGCTGGGGTTGTCCAGCTTTGAGAAGAGAAGGCTCTGGGAGATCTTAGAAGCCTTCCAATACCTAAAGGGGCTCCAAGAGAGCTGGCGAGGGACTTTGGAGAAGGCCTTGGAGTGACAGCAAAAGGGGGAATGGCTTCATACTCTGAAAGAGATACTATGAAGAAATTCCTGACTGTGAGGGTGGGGAGGCCCTGGCACAGGTTGCCCAGAGAAGCTGTGGCTGCCCCATCCCTGGAAGTGTTCAAGGCCAGGTTGGATGGGGCTTGGAGCAACCTGGGATAGTGGGAGGTGTCCCTGCCCATGGCAGGGGATTGGAATGAGATGGTCTTTACGTTCCCTTTCAACCCAAACCATTCTGGGATTCTATGACCTCTCTGAAGAGTCATGGTAATATTTCTAGCCCTTTTTTGTCTATGATTATGTTCTAAACATAGAAACACACTGGCAAAATACAGGTAGGGCACTGAGAGTGTCTCATGTGCCTCACAGTATCTTTGCCACAGAATAAAACAGTGAGTTAAATCTTTGTCCAGAGTGTCATGAGCACTCACTTTCTGATCAGGGCTGGGAGGCCAGGAGGCTGTTAAAGCCCTCTTCCCACTCTCCCCAATGTTGCCATTAATATGTAAAAGCTTAAGCTTGCTAAAGGGATTATTTCCCATCCTATCTGATTGTAAACTGGCATTTCAATGATTACATGTATCTTTTTGTCATTTTCTCGTAAAACATCTTATTCTTGAACAGCATAATTGGCCTCTTACTAATGTTTAATGAATGATTAAATCAGCATAAATGCAACATACAGCTCCACATGGAAACCATGTTTAGAACCTCCAGAGCCACATAAATGTATTTTTCTCAATATAGGGTTTAAATCCTTGTAATTTTCTAATTATGAACTTTCTGGTATATTTCACATTAAATGCATGGGATAGAAAATGTGAATTTGCCTGTATGAGCTCAGAAACAATTCAGCCACTTATCATTTTGTTTGCAATTTCCAACCTACGCATTAACAACACCTCTGTGGTTTTCATATAAGTATATTATATAATCTTCCCAAATTAAAAGCCAATTAAAATCACATAATTGCAGAGCTCAGACAGGCAAGTCCTTGTAGAGATGGCCAAGCAAGGACACTTCTTTGCACTGACACATCACTTTATCCGGCCTCACAGGGAGACTCCAGGTTTTGCCCAGGCAAAGGAGTTCAAGTGAAATGAAGCATCAAATATTTATCTGAGTATAAATAGAAATGGAAGCATGTTTCTTCAAAGAAGAGAGAAATGTGGGAGGATGCAAATTCAGTTTTTTGAAGATATGAGGTTCAGAGGCATTTAGGGGAAGTGGAAATCCTGTGGAAATGTGATGATGATCTCAGGATCACAGATGTAAGATTAGTTTAAAAGTCCACTTCAATAAAGGCCCGTTAAACGACAATAAACAGACTTCTATAAATGGGATATGCTGTTACCAGGGTGCTTACAGGCCCCCAGCATCCTGTGGCAGTGGAAAAACCAAGTGAAGTCCTAAGGTACATCCGGCCAGATATATCAAATGGAGTAGGGGAAGTGCCATTGACCCTCTCCAGGGACACTGGCAGAGCAAGGTGCCTCATCCAGGAGTGATCCTCCCATGTCAACAAGTACAGAGGAGTCAGAGAGATGGAATTTCAATCTTCCAAGAGAAGATGCAAAAACATTCAGCTTTCCCTGTAGAAATATGGCAGGAAAGGAAGCACAACAAAGCAGAGAAGCCTGCTTAGACAGAAAACTGGCATTAGCACAAGAACATATCAGGACAAGCCAAATAGTTTCAGGGTGGAAGTTAAGTTACAGCTCCCAAGCACTAAAGTGCTGAAGCAGCTCTTTGACAGATGCTGCAGGGCCAGTGAAATGCATGGGATTTAGAGTGATGCTGGATTTGCTTACGAAGGGGCTGAGGGTCTGTTTTGCCTTCAAAGCTACATTCTCTATTGTTCAGCAAAAAAGTTTGTCTGCAAGATCAGGAAGCAAAAAAGGCCCAGAATCCTTGAGATGTTCAGAGCATGGGCTGTGCTGCTGGGTTGACCAGTGATTCAGGCTGAATCACAGAATCTTTAAAGTTAGAAAAGACCTCCGAGACCATCGAGTCCAACCATTCCCCAGCACTGCCAAGGCCACCACTAAACCATGTCCCCAGGTGCCACATCCACACAGCTTTTAAATGCCTCCAGGGATGGGGACTCCACCCCTGCCCTGGGGACACTGTGCCAGGGATGGACTGCCCTTTCAGTGAAGAAATGTTTCCTAATCTCTGATCTAAACCTCCCCTGGTGCAGCTTGAGGCCATTTCCTCTTGTCCTGTCCCTTGTTCCCTGGGAGCAGAGCCTGACCCCCACCCAGCTCCCCCCTCCTGCCAGGGAGTTGCAAAGAGCCAGAAGGTCCCCTCTGAGCCTCCTTTTCTCCAGGCTGAGCCCCCCCAGCTCCCTCATCTGCTTTTCATCAGACCTGTGCTCCAGACCCTTCTCCAGCTTTGTTTCCCTTCTCTGGACATGATCCAGCCCCTCAATGTTTTTCTTGTTGTGGGAGGCCCAAAACTGACCCCAGGATTTGAGGTGCAGCCTCAGCAGTGCCAGCACAGGGGGACAGTCACTGCCCTGCTCCTGCTGCCACACTGAGATGTACACACATGGTGAGATACATCAGGGCTGAGGCCTCCAGCATCCTCCAGGCTCATTCCCATGCCATGAGCTGTGCTCTGCTCCAGGTGCCTTTCCCCTGCCCTGAGTTTATATGGGTTTATATGGGCTGGTCGAGGTCCATGAGAGGTGAAGTCCATCGGATGGAACCACCAAAGCCTTATTTAAGAGTGAGGCTGTTGCAAAGGTTGCCCTTCCAGCAGTTTGCTGCCTTTGCTGCCTGGCTTTTCACCACAAACCTATTTGAGCACCTGCTCATGAGTTATTGAACAGGAGTTGGTGTGTGCCAGCAAAGCTTTGCAATTGCTTATGCAGTCAAAATAGGGGCAGCAGGTTCAGACAAAATGAATCTAGCAATTGCTCTAGGAATCACCACAGTTTACTCCCAGGCAATTGAGGCTCTGTAAAAGCTGTGAAAAATATTTTAAATACATGTGATAGTTCAGCTAAAAAAAACATTGGACAGTGCTGGCCAGCATGTGGAGATTTCCTGAGCTCTCTCAGGACTTCTACTCAAGAAATATTTCTGCTGAACCTGGAGAGCAAAAGAAATGGGGGGTTTTATCCAGCCAGTCCAGTGTGATGCTCACACAAATGTCTTTCTCCTTCTACTTCCCAATACCTGTAGCTATTCCTCTTGTGTTTTTACAGCAAGACTCCACAGTCAGGATTCCTTCTTTCTGCCCACTTCCCAGCCTGTGACCTTGTCCATGGAGCCCAGCTAACAGGAATTCTGCCCTCAGCCTGCTTCACCATGGAACCCTCCCACATATAATGGGTGGTGATAAATGCAAACAAAACAAAAGAAAAAAGATAAAATAATGAGTTGAAATGGCAAGACAATGTTTTACAAAGGAATTTTGGTATTAAAAAAAAGATGGGAAATCAATATTCCATTTTCTGTGGTGTTCCTGTAACTTTTCAGAAGGGTCAGGGCAGCCTTACCAGGAAATAGCACAGTCCAACTGGTACTTCAACATTTCATCCAGCTACAACTGCACCACAGACTAAATCTGAGTTTGGCAAACACTTTTTTGGTCTCATCATCTGGTTTATAAAATCACTGAGGGATTTTAAAGGACCACAGGCAGGTGGACTTCCAGTTGGTATCACAGTTTGGATTACTGGAATGCTCTACCCACCATCAGGAGCAAGTGTTACAGCTCTCGGCATAACAAACCTGGATTTATTAATTAACATTATAAGGAACAAAAGTGAGGCACTGAGACAAACCCATCAAAACCAGCAAAAAGCCCAAGCAGGAAATGCAAGAGCATAATATTTTTTACCAAAATGCAAGGAAAATTAACAGTAAAAACCTTTGGAAAGTTCTGACCAACCTGTCTGATGTTGACCACAGGCTGAAGATGATCCCAAGCTGTTTTTTAAATTATAAACAAACCCACAGTATCACAGAATGACTCTTCAAGAACCCTTTGCCCCTGGCTTTCCATCCCTGACAATTCAGCACTGGGTGCTGTGGCTGCTCTGCTTTGCAAATCTTCTGAGATACTGAAATGTCAAAAAAAGATGTTCCTGTGAGAATGCCATGTAAAGAATTGGAGTTGAATGTCAGAAAAAAACAGCTTTTCGGCCAAACTGATGTAAGATGCCTTATTTGATTTTTATATAAACTGAGATACGCTTTTCCTGTATTTTAGGAAAATAATGGCAATAAAAACCCAGAAAAATAATGCAGTGTGAAACTCCTCCAAGCATCCAGTGATCTGTCATTAAGGAAATCCTCACCAGCCATGGTTGAGGGATTTACATGAACCATAACAGTACCTGCTAAGCTGCTCTGTTTGCTCTCTCTGCCACAGTACAGTGGTTTCGGTCAACACAGATACCTGGAGACTGCTGACTTCAAATATTGTTTATTGAGCAAATATCCACCCCACAGCTCAAAAGGCAAAGAGAGGGAAGGGAAAAAGATGGGGAAGTGTCCCTGTGAATGTGACTCAGAAGAGACACAAGCCAGCCAAGGACATTGAAGAGTCAATGGCAAAAATTCTATTGCCAAGAGCATTTCTCCAACAAAATAGACCAAGGATAAATCACCTGGTGTACCAAAACCTGGAACCACAAGTGGGCTTGGAGGTCTGGATTAAAAGCCCCGCCAAGTTGGTGCTTAATTCTCAAGATGATTAAATTCTCTGGATGCTCCAGTTTCCACCAGAAAAATCTTCATACAATGGATATTTCAGTTGCTGGGCTCTGAGGTGCCCACCCAGGTCCTACAGAGCACTGGTGGGATTCTCATGCTGGATTCTTCCAGGGGAAACAGGGAGGCTCTACTAAATCAAAAATAGAAGGGAAAGGACAAGCTAGTGGTCAAAATGTTCTGTTACACCACACCTGATTTCTCACATGTCCTGAGCCTCCTCATGTAAAATTATTCAATATTCAGAGTCAGAGAGAAAACAGGAGACCTGGTCTTCTGAGTCCTGGCATCTTCTTGGTCTTAAACCACAGTGGTTTAGTCTCTAAATAACTCACATTCCTTGGCTTTTCAATCACTCCTGTGAGAGGACACAGTGTTGTCATCATGTTGTAAAACCAAATGATGGAAACAGAGGCAGGCTAAGAGATCACCCAAACTTATTTTGGCCATTTTAAAATGTTTTCCAGGGTTTTACGTGGGCAAGGCTTTTAACATGATTTACCTGGAGACTTACATGGTATGGTAATGCCCTCCCTCTCTGGAAATGTCAGCCCTTCTATTGCTCAAGCCAATCTTCTTTTGTTCTCAACAAACCAGCAGAGCCTGGTAAAAAGAACTGGAAATGGAGTGAAGATTATACTGATGGGACATCATAAAAAGAGTGAAGAGAAGGATATATGCAGGAAAGCAGAGATGGACACAAGGCAAAAAGGGAATATGGAACACACAAAACTCATAAAGAAAAGCACTGAAGCCTTTCTGAGTTTCCCCACATGCTGATGCCTAAAGGCTGAGCACCTTCTGTACTGCATATCAGAGGGAGAGAAAATGCAGGAAAAAGACCCAACTGGGCAATAGGTTATGAAAGAGAACATATTCTCCTTCAGGGAGAAGAGATGCCAACATCCTGGCATCCTGGCTTCCTTCCTTAGAGGAAAGCTGGGCACTGTGTCTTCTCACTGTGTCGTTGTCACACTTGCTGAGCATTCCTGGGCAAGGTTAGCAGCTGCTCTGTGTATGGGACTACCCTGCACCCTCCTTCCAGACAGGATATTCCCTGCTCCCTTCTCAGGGCAGGAGAACTGGCATGGCAGAGCCATCGCAGATGGGTGAGCAAAACCACGGCTGGCACTGCCACTTGCATTTAGAGCATTAAACAGCCTGCCAGCAGCCTTGCTTCCTGGAAGGGATTGTGCAGCTTCCTGGAAGGGATTGTGCCCTAAATATTTCACTGAGTGTTGCCCATGGCCACTAAACACTCACGAATGCTTCTGTAACAAAGGCTTGGGATCTGGACCTCAAACCTCTTCAGTCCCAAACTTCAGCCTTGCTCCAATCAGCTCCCACAACTCATCCTGGTAAGATTGTTTTAGTGGGATTAGGTCAACACAGCTGCATGTACTTCCTGCAGTTCTTTTTTAGTATTTCTGCTTTCTTTTTCAGTTCTCGAGGTTTTATTGTTTCTGGAGAATTTAATTTAGGAAAAAGGCATGGTTTCTGGTTTTCTGGAGTAAGGTTTGGTTTCTTTTTCATATCAACAAAACCCCTCCACAAACCTGTGCCTCCAGTGAAAGGAAAACTTTGCATGCCAGAATTAAGTGGAGGTGGTAGAAATGAGGATATTTGAACAAAGAAAGCAGAAGTGATCACTACCCCATCACTGAAGCACACAGGGAAAGCAGAGAGAAAAATGGAACAGCAGCAGTGAGAAATATGCATGCATATTCAGCCCCTTTGTCAAAAAACCTTGTGCTGCAGCATTTCAATTAACAAAGTAGGATGGTTTACCTGATAAAATGCTCCCTGTGTGAGTGTAATTACATATTTATGCCCCACAGAGATTTTTTAATTTCTCTTCAGTTTGTTTGCCTTGAAAGTATTTGTCACTGGAAATGTTCTTGATGTGTAATTTTAAAGCAGGGTTGGCCAAATGTGTGGTTTGTTTTCATTTTAGATTTACTTCACTGAAGAAGGATTGGAAGATAATGTATATTTTCAGTGCAAAGGAAAAAAAATCAATAAAAAAGGTGATACATGAACCTGCAGCAGAAAAAATGCACTCAAGTGCTTCTTCAGAAATTTCACTCTTTTTTTTTACCTCCCTCTCTTGTTTGAAATATATTCTCAGGTGCTTGAAATAGCTTATTATTCTGCCCCTTTCATTTTGTCCTTGCTTCCCAAACCCACCTCTTGTGTTTCCAGAGAGGCTGCAATGAACAGGCAGCTTTTTAGTCATTATTTTCCTGCTATTTGAGCCATTTCCTGAACAATCCCTGCCTTGGAGCCTCGGTGCTGAGCACCAGCCCACCTCCAGCCAGGTGTTACAGATGTGCTCAAGCCCAAGTGTGAATGATTGCACTGCACTCAATAGGCTTTGAGTTGTCTAACTATTTGTCCTCACTTGTCCAAATACTCTGCTGGGTCAGGGCTTGGCAGAGCATAACTGTAGTAAATTCATTGTACAGCTTCATTTAGCCACAGAAAAGCACAGTTAAGACTTTGGAGAGCTGCTCGAATGCTTAGTGAAGAGCAGAACCCCAGCTCGCATCAAAATCTACTCTGCTGTTGTTGGTTTTCTTCCTTATTTTCCCTGAACTTCTTCAGAAAGGATGAGAAATGATGTGAAGGTCAGAATTACACCAGTTTTGGCTGGGGAACAGCACAACAGAAGGTCACTGCTGGCTGTGGGGGTCAGCATCTAAGAGATTATTGGAGAGGTTTCCTCAAGCCACACAGTAGTTCAGCCAGGCCTTGAGAAGCCACCACAGTGTGAACCATTTTGCTGAGGATTCTGATAGTTTAACCTTGAAGGCAGGGAAGAATTTTGAGTGGTGTCAGGAGACAAATCTGCGGCCACAACCCCTTCCCAAAGAACAGGTACACTGCACTGGATCCTTAGCTGGCACAGGAATGATTCTGCTGAGGCAAGCAGAGCTTCCAGCCCTGGAGATGACAAATATCCAGATTCATCTAGACCTGACAGCAGTTTTTGACACTGGCATGGCTGAATTCATCTTACAGGCCTGGCGGAGATAAACGGAGTCATGGAGTTGGCTTTGCTTCTTCCTCTCCAACGGGTCCCAGAGGGTCGTAACCAGCATCTGTTCTGTCTCCTCGAGGATGCACAAGGCAAACTCGTGTCTTCTTCCTACCAGGTTTGTGTGAGAACTCCAGGAGCGAGGCTCAGAGATGTTACTCTGCCTGCCAAACTGTGACACTTCCCTGTCACAGCCAGGATTGTCTCCTCTCCCCCAGCTGTCCCAATGCCCGTAAAAGAAAAGCTCAGAGATGAAAGACAAAGAAGCTGGCGAAGGCCCAACACATGGTCATGGGAAATTGGGTTGGGGATAAGGAAGACATTTTAGGAAATACCCTAAAATCTCAACCCCTGCGACGTGCCATCAGGACAACAGTGCTCTGCTACAGCTCCTGTGCAATGTGGAACAGTTTTTTGTGCCATACTTTGATTATCCAAGGAATGCAAAGTGCCTTTCAGACACAAACCTGGAGCTGCCACCACTGTGCTGTCTCTGTATTTGGTTCCTCTCCCAATCAAGGGTGATTGCCAAAGCCAAGGGAAAGTAGATACGAATTAACATGCAGCAGGAAGAACATTCTGCTGCTGCACAAGGTTTCTGCACCCCTGCAAATCAGGTGATAACTTACAAAGCATCGTGTCTGTCTCTTCTCCAGTGACAGAACGAGAGGAAACAGCCCCAAGTTGTACCAGGTGAGGTTTAGGTTGGATATCAGGAAACATTTCTTCACTGAAAAGTTGTCAAGCACTGTCACAGGCTGCCCAGGGCAGTGGTGGAGTCACCATCCGTGGAAGGATTTGAAAGATGTGTGGATGTGGCACTTGGGGACATGGGTTAGTGGTGGCCTGGCAATGCTCGGGTAACAGTTGGACTCAGTGGTCTCATTGAGTTCCAACCNCATGGGTTAGTGGTGGCCTGGCAACACAAATGGTTTTGTGATCCCCATTTCAGACACCACCCCTGTAGCAAAGCAGCAATGTGAAACTGAGGAAACAGCTCTGAAGTGCACAAAGCCATGTCTGACTACCCAGGAAAAGAAAAACACGAGTGCTGCACCCTGGCCTGAAATTTACCCATCCTGGGACACGAGATCTTACAGTCTTTATGTCTCACACCCATACAGTGTTTTGCAAATGTTTTCCTAAACAAAAAATGCTACCATGTGGTCACAAACACTCAACTGAGCTGGGCACCTATTAACTATTGCAAGCCCAGCTGCTGAGCAGTAGAGGGACTTTTGACAAGAGCATAAAGTGACAGGAGGAGGGGGAATGGCTTCACACTGACAGAGGGCAGGGTTAGATAAGAAATTACAGAGAAATTCCTCTCTGTGAGGGTGGTGAGGCCCTGGCACAGGTTGCCCAGAGAAGCTGTGGCTGCCCCATCTCTGGAAGTGTTCAAGGCCAGGCTGGATGGGGCTTGGAGCAACCTGGGGTAGTAGAAGGTGTCCCTGCCCATGGCAGGGGGGTGGAACAAGATAGGATTTAAGGTCCTTTCCAACCCAAACCATTCTGTGATCCTTTGATTTTATGTTCCAGCTTCCACAGGCAGCCATTTGGCTCTCACCCAGCTGGAGTGCAGCTCCCCTGGCAGAACAGAATCCCAGGGCTGCCAGCCAGACCTGTGCCAGCACAAGGGATGCTTGGCACTCCTACTCTGCACTTTCTGGAGAAAAGTTAGCAAGGACTGCTGACCAGGCTGCCAAACATCACTGCATCCCAAAGCTGCCCAGCCCAGCCCCACCTCACAGCAGGGCACTGTGGGGAGTCATTGCTATCCAACACTCTTGAAACCCCAACTCCTCCAACTTCCAAAGGCATGAGGGACACCTGTTGGGATTCTTTACATGACAACCAGCCTGTAGGGACAGAAGATGCCTGTCCACTGATTATATGATCTGCCATGGTTGCTCCTGGCCCCATCTTTCTGTGATTGCTCACCACCCCCTGCTCTCAGGATGGCGTTGTGGTGCTGGCAGCTGTTTTCCAGCAGTTAGACTGAGGTCAGACACCAGTTAGTTGTTGACACCAATTAGTTCTGCTTTGATTGGCCCAAATGACCTGTTCATGTTGCTACCAATGTCAGCAACAACAAAACCCCCAAAACAAATAAACAAAAAAACCCACTGCCTCTTAAAATGTGTTCACTTCCTTTACTGTCTCAGTACCACTGTAAGACTCAGTTCACTCTCTAGTCTTATATTCCAGTGGTATCTGACTACATTATCACAAGGCAGACAACCTATCACACATCTCTCTGAGAAGTGAGAGGCTGCTCACAAGTTCCAGCTCCAACTCTGGCACATTCTGCCTCTTCACCTTCACTCCTCTTTGACTTCCCCATCTCCCCTTTTACCCCTTAACCAAAAATGCTCTATCAGGGGCCCACGTCATCACTGGGAATGTTTGAGTGCATGAAAAACTCCCGAAGGATATTGGTTTCTTAGAGAGGTCTGCACAGAATTCCACATATCATCTCGGAAATATCTGCTTTTTTAAGCTATATGGTAATGCATGCTGTGCATCTGAGATTAGAATAAGGCCCTGAGGAACAAAACACTCCTCTCCCTTTACAGCTGACAATGCAGAGCTGATTTTTATGAGCTCCTCATTTTCTACAGACTGAACACCATTGTTTAGCATCCACAATTTCAAGGAAAATCTCCCAAGATGGTTTGAGCATTGCCATTTCCACCTCTGGGGTGCATGCTTTTACTGGGTGACAATAACCTGGGACCTGTGTGCCCAAAGTGGGACTGAGCATTCCAAAACAAGCTGAGGAAACCTCCAGCCTTCCAACAAAAAGCCTCAAAAATCTCAGGGAAGATGCACACACGACCAAGGGATGCTCTTGGAAACCCCAAGAAGAGAGCTCAGTTTGTGTGGCCTCTTTCTGCTTCATTACAGATCATCACTCACCATCTCCTGCCTTCCACTCCCATCCCATAGTGCTCCTAGGACCAGATCCAGCATTCACAGGTCCAAAGGGTGAGACTTTCTGAGGTGGGTTTTTGATCAACCCTTTAGGCTATCCTCTGCTTCTCCCTTTTTTTAATTAAAAAGTTCCTTGCAATTCTTGTCCTTTTTCTTAAGTCATAGCATGTAGATTTAGAAATAAATTAATAATGGAACAGAATCCTGGGAGACTGGGGAAATAAAATGGAGGAGTTTTTTGGCTGAACTTATGGGACCTGAGGAACTGGTCGCTCCTGTAGGAACAGTTTGCATCGTGCCTTAAAATGAAGTTTGTTTTTTCTCCAGCCCAGTCCTTCTGAAGAAACACGTTCAACCACACCATGATATTTGTACCCAAATACCATTTCAAAAGAAGAAAAAAATGAAGGCGGGGTTGGGGAAGGAAGCAAAAAGCAAAGTAAAGAAACTGTTCCAAGCAGGCACATCCTCAGCACACAGGAGAGCAGAACAAGAATCCCAAGGCACGTGGCCTTCCAGTGCCATGCACAGTGTTTTTGTACAGGGTCTACCCCTCTCCTTGTCTGGCCCTGTCCAATCTCTGCCACAATCACAGCACCAACAACACTGAACTAAGTTCTGCCTGCAGGAGATGTGGCCATTTCACTTTGGCAGCACGGATGTTGCTAAGTGAAAGCACGTCCTTCTGAACTGCCTTGCTCATGGGAACCATTTGATCATTATAGAGCAATTATAGAGGTCTTTATTCAGTTCTTCCTTAAGTCCTCATTCAGGCAAACCTGTTTCAATGGGAATTGTGCCTGAAAAGGACTCATCAAAACCTGACCAGGAAATGGCCAGTAAGAGTAACCTATTTCCAAGAGAGAAAAACTCATGCATTACATCCATAATGGGTAACTTCTTATGAATACACCTATTGAAGTGTGTTATATTCATTAAACTCCATTTGGAGAGGAAGGGTAACCTTCCAGTTAACACAATTTCTAAGGGCTCATGAGCACTAGGTTCTGTTCCTGGCTTTGCATAGACTTTCCCTGTGACCATGGTCACACCACTTCCATAATTTTACCTTGAATTCAGCAAAATAGGTGATAAACTGGGACAGTAGTAACCATCAGTTTAACTGTATTTGTGGGCTGCAGCCCCCGGGTTCTCCTCTGCAAAACAGAAAGAAGAAAAGATAATTTCTCCTATTTTTTTGTATGTATTTTTTCTCTGTTCACATTTAGAGGCAGGGTCTGTCTTTTATTCTGTGTACACCCAGTGCATCACACAATAGGTCTCTGAAGGGGGCTGTGCTGTATCACAGAGTAATAATGTTAATTGTTATCAACACAGGCAAACAATGCTGTGCTTTTGTGGCAAATGTCCACTAGGAACTTGACTGAGACCATCAACATTCCATTTGGGACTTAAGCCCCATTTGAACTTGTCTCCCAAAGCGAGAGTTTACAAACACAATTTAGTCCCTATTTCAGCAGTGCTTTGAAGATGTAAAGTACTAAATTGTGTATCTGTATGTACGAGAGACAGAGACAGAATGTGTAATTTCTTTCTGCATTCAGGGAACACAAGATTTCCTTTTTTCCCCTCTTTTTGGAAGGAAGTTTACTGCTGAGACTATTAGAGAAAATGCAAATGTGCAGACTGTTTGTTAAGGCTCCAGGAGAGAAAGCACAGGCAGTTGTTACCATGAGTATTTCTAGGAAAATGGGAAATCTTTGTCTTTAGGTGTATTTATTTAGCTAAGGGAAGTTTGCACAGCTTGTGGAGAATTTCTGGAGGAAATTAAATTTCAGCTACACCTTCATATCACTCCTACACCTGCCAATCCTCTGGACCAGCTCATGATGTCCTGCACCCACCAGCACATTTGCAGAGCTCACCCACGTCAGAGATGAGCTGTTGTGCAACCACCAGGTTTTTTGTCTTATTCTTGTCCAAAAAAAGAGGCACCAACACTACTGCACACAACAGATTGCCTTTTGTAGCAGAATCCTCCAGGAAAGCTCCCAACAGCACAGGCAGGAGACATGAGGAATTTTGAGGCAGATTCAAGAATAATAAAATTGTATGTTTATATAGGCTGGTATAGATGGATCCAAGCTCAAGTGTAAGCCAGGTTTGGTCCAGAAGATGTGGAGCTATGTTAGTTTATTAGGGTTTATTAACTTGGACACAGCCAAAAGAGGATCTGAGATTGCAAAATGGGGGAGAGGAACAGAAAAATGAGGGACATTTGCACACATTGGAAACAGAAGAAATGGGTGGAGCCAGATGAAGTTTATGCACAACACAACTTTCAGGAAAGATGACAAACTGTGGTCAACCAAATTGCACAGTAAGTTAGTGCAACACAAAGTGTTTGATGAAAAATGTTTTGTAAATTATTTCGGTCCCTCAGTCTGAAATCGATGCTTCCATTGCAAAATATATTGACATTTTAATAAAAGAATTTGATTATATGAATTAAAAAAAATACCTTGACACCACATTAAGACATGTTGGTTAGAGCTCAAAGACCTTTAATTCCACCTGAAGAGATTTTTTTGTTGTTGTTGGAATATTGAAATTTTTTGAAATATCTATATAACCAAATCAATTTTTCCCAGTTTTCAGTTATCATCACTGACACTCCCTGCCCCCAAATGCTCATTATTAGAAAGATTTGTCATTGATTTCCTTGGAATCACAGCCATGAGCTGATCTATTAGTGTTAAAGACCCTATAATAGTGTTACAGACCCTTTCCTTCCACAAGACCTAATCATTAATATATTCAAATGATTATTCCATAAAGATTTTGGAGCACTGAGCCTCAACAATTGGGAGTCAATGCAGTTGCACTGTTTTACAGTATGACCCTGATTTCATTAAGGCTCAAAGCCAACCAGCTCCTTTCTACATTGACCTCCTGACGACAGGATGCAAGTCAGTACCAGCAAGAAGGATAAACCAGTTCCTACACTTCCCCCACATCCCAAAATCAGGTTGAGAGGGCAGAGACACAATGTCACAGCATCAAGGTGAATAAAAGTGGCTGTAGATTTGGCTCTCCTGAAAAGTAGCTGGTTTCGGGGGGGGTTCATTGTTCTTGCTTTAATTTTTTTCCCTTTTAGTAGTTTACATACGTCCCAGGATACTGTGTGTTCACTTCCAGGAAAAATCAAATGTTCTTCTAATTTGTGCTAAATATTTGCTACATTTACTTGAAACAAATGTCTGTGTGTGCCTCTCTGACATAGGGACAACAATAGAATCATTAAGGTTGGAAAAGACCTCCAAGATCATCGAGTCCAATCCCCAGCACTGCCAAGGCCACCACTAACCAATGTCCCCAAGTGCCACATCCACATGTTTTTTGGACACTTCGAGGGATGGGGACTCCATCACTTCCCTGTGCAGCCTGTTCCAGTGCTTGACAACCCTTTCAGTGAAGAATTTTTCCCTAATCTCTGATCTAAACTTCTGTCACAGCTTGAAGCTATTTCCTCTTGTCCTGTCCCTTGTTCCCTGGGAGCAGAGCCCAATTCCCACCTGGCTCCACGCTCCTGTCAGGGAATTGGAGAGAGTGAGAAGGTCCCCCCTGAGCCTCCTTTTCTCCAGGCTGAGCCCCCCCAGCTCCCTCAGCTGCTCCTGGTGCTCCAGACCCTTTCCCAGATCCATTCCCTTCCCGGGACACACTCCAGCCCCTCAATGTCTTTCTTGCGTTGAGAATATCTCATTCTTCCACTCTGCATTTTTCCACTTCCATTCAAAAGCAAGATCTTCCCCTCTCCAATCATCTGGAAAGTGAGGAAAGTGAGTGTACATGGAAACCCTTAATACAAATCAGTGGGACCCTAAAGAACTGTGTTGTACTTATTCTCATGGTAAGAAATCTACATTTTGCTTTGGTTGGATTTTTGCAGCTCTTGTGCACACACACACTCAGCACTGTGGGAGAAAAAATAAAGAAAAGCTATCTTCAATAGAAAGATAAGTTATCTTTCCAGTGATATTTTTCCCCCCCTTATCTGAATTTAAAATGAGTTGGATTTGGATGGAGGAATACCACTTGCAGCTTTATGTGCATATGTACTGCACTGCATGTGCTTCTATACAGGTTTTGTGTATGTGTGTGCATTGTGTAATAATAATTACTCTTTTGTTGTTGTTTATGAGGTTTGAGTAGATGAAAAGGATAAATGTAGTGTGCTCATATACAGCAGTATATTGGGATTAAAAAAAAAAAGCATGGTTAAGAATCTACTTAATTAACTCATCTTAAGAAGGGCACTTCCTTCAAACACTCTGCAGCACTAAGGCACATTCAGGAAGGTTTCTCAGAGACCCAAGTTGCAGTCAGATGCCAGAAGGAACCAACAAATATTTCCAGTGGGCTCCCAACGTAACATAATCTGGTTAATTGTGTTTGTAAATTCATGAGGCACCCAACTGCTTACCCAAACACCTCACTCGTGTGGATCAGGTCCTAAATTACCACGTGTGTGGTGCATTTCCTCAAGTGCCAGACTTCATTAAAGATCAGTCCCTTTCCTTATTAACATCCACTCCTGCAGAGATGGAACCTCCTGTTCAGAGGCAACACATCCTCACAGCTCCCAGTGGTAACTTCCGTGTTTAGTAAAATCATCCTTTACAGTAATTATAGTTTCTAAGCAGAAGAAATCAGTAGCCTTCCCAAAACGTGATTTCTTTGGTTATCCTGTAGCAAGGCTTGCTCTGGTTAGAAATGGATATGCAGAAGAAATGGATATGCAGAATTACTTGTGTGAACATGGAAATACTGGTTTGAAGAGGGGAGAGAGGCAAGGAAGAGTATTTATACTCCACTATTCCATTCCAGTTTTTCTCTGCTGAGGACTCACACACATTCTTGGATGTGTCTTTGTAGCAGGGAAATGGGTTCATTTTAAATGCCAGCCAAACAACAGTGGTTTATTTGATGACACATATCCATTAGAGGCTTCCTTACACATCAGGCTCAGAGAGGAACAGAATTTCTCAAGCCTCATCTTGCTTCCAAACTCTTCTCCTCCCATGAGACACAAACTTTAAAACAGGAGAGCCCCAAACCAAATGGATTTGAGAGTTAATGTTTCACCACAAAAAAACAATCTCAGTTTGGAAAGTTACATCCTACAATACAGAAGAGCTGAGAGACACTGATCTGATATGGAAACCATTGGTTTTCCACTGGTTTTTTTCCACTGAGCCAAACCACCACATGGCAGGCAGGCCCAGAAATAGCTCTTACTCATAGAGGGATGTAGTGTTACAGGTTTTTTTCTGGAATAAAATTTCATTCTGTGCCACATCCAGCAGGTCAAGTTTTCCCAGGTAGCAAGTGCTAATGGAATATTCTCAGTAGTACTTTACAGCTAATTAATCATTCTCCTAAGATGGACCTAATGGAAGAACATGGCTTGGAGTGGGATATTCCACACCATCATCACCCCAATGAAATCACACTGTTTAATTCCTTTTTATTGTTATAACCCCAATTATTTGATCGCTGTCAAACCACCAAGGCAATCCCAATTGGATATTTACAGTCCAGAATAATATACTATACATTTTTTTTGAGCACTTTGGTCACTTTGGAGGGACTTGAGAGAGATTATGCACTTTGCTGCTTGAGCCCCACAGGAACTTCTTGATATGAGACAGGCTTTGGAAGGGGGTGATGTCTTGGTGTGCAAGACTGGATATCTGTTTTTTCCATCTGATTAATGTAAGGAATCCACACCTACCCCATCCATCTACAGAGTCTCTCCCTCCAGTTCAGTCAGTGATAACCACAGAAATGCTAAACAGAACAAATAAGGATTTACCCTAAAGTAATCTGCAGGTGCCACATCAGCCAATCTTCCCTTCAGATACACATACAGGAAAGATAACACACAGTATTTAGCAATCCATTTCTCTATTCTATTTCATTACCACCTCAATGGAATATATATATAAACACAGACACACACATATATATATGTGTACATGGAATGAAGACACAGGAAAAAATAACATTTAAGTCCCTATAGTCAAGCTTATTTCTGCATAATGAAAGAGACAAGTAAAGCCAAGAATCTGCAGAAATTCCAAGCTGAAGTCAAACCTGGAGCTTGTTTTTCTTCTCCAAAACATCATTTGACTTTAGGGCATTGTAGTCTTCCACCTTCTATGTCTCCTCAAAAAATAAAATTGGACTGTGTAATGGGAACAGGTGCCAGCAACAAAGCCTGGAAACTCTATTTGTCCTCCTAAGAAACTGTCTCCTCACTACATACAGCCTGGTAGTGTTGATAAATATGAACAGCATTTTGATAGAGATAAATTCTAAAGCAGCTCTTTGGTCTCCTAAAAGAGATGGGGTATTGTGGACAGCTGCAGCTACATTTAATGAGATTTATGCACAAAATTGTTTGCACGTTTGAGTGATGTATTTCACAATGGCACCGAAAACAATTGGGTGTTGTGGGATAAGTACCTTTTACAGTATATCAAGGTCAAACCTTTTACTTGATGTACTTAACTAACCATGTAAAATATTACATCAGCAAGCCTATGAGGCACTTAGAGATATATTCATATTTGCATAATGTCCTCTGTAAGTTAGTCTGCGGTCCTTAAGGGTGTTTAGAATAACTGCATGCAAGAATATACTTAATCCAATCTCATTTTAGCTTTTGCTCTTTTAAGATTTCAAAATTAATAAATCCTCCTGATACTCCAAATTACCATGAGCTTTTATAAGCATAACTTTGTAACTTTAACCCATTTATGAACATACCCTACAGGCATATGTACTAATGAATAAGAAATAACATTAGAAGTTTAAAGATGGTCTCTTTATGAAGTAATGTAAGAAAATCCTGTTAGCTGGATCAAGTACAAAAGTGTGATTTCTTAAAAATAGAAAATCCTTCACAAAATTACTTGTAATTACAATAACCAAAGGATAAAAAGTAAGAATAGTTTAAGCATTGTGCATTATTTAACTTGGTACATGAAATATGTTTTATGTATATGTATGAAGCATGCAAATAGAAATCTGATCTAAAGTGTGCTTCCATGGCTACAGGATTTTAATTTATTTATTTATTTTCTATTGTGCTTGATTGCTGTCAAGAACACTGACAGATAAAGGATTTCAAATTACCTTAAATGCTTGGTGCTTCTTCAAGTGAATTAAGCTTTTCTCTTGTTTGCCTCTAAGACATTCGGAGACAGGGAAAATCTTTCTGGTCAAAGGTTCTCCCATTATCCCACAAGTTCTTCAGGATCTACAAGCTCAACACCTACTTTGGAGAATCAAAATGCTGATAAAACCTCATCACAACAAATGGGTCAATATCTGAAATTTCTCCTTCTGTTTGCAATGGGATAGAAACAGCAACTGCTGCCTGCACCCCATCAGGAGTCATTATAACCCCTGGATGAAATGTCCTGGTGATCAAACCCTGGGAGAACAGGAAGGGAAAAGGATGAGTCCCAGGCACTGGTGCTGGTGGCTCATGGGGAAAAAAAACCATCTGGGAACCACATGGAAGCAGGAAAGAAATATTTATTTTGCCCACCACATATTTAATGTGAGCAAAGAAAGCCCAGAGCATCTCATTTGCCTCCACCTTTTTACTTGAAGTAAAACATTAAATAGCCAAACTATAGGGACCTCTCCTCTCCCAGTTATTATTTATTATGATAATCCATTTCTTTCTGTTCCCAGATCAGCCTTAATCACTATTTTCCGTGCAGAAAATGACTCAAAAAAAGGGGGTTTATCTGGTACGACCAGTCAGTGAGTACCATCAGAGCTGCTCTGAATCAATGGAGCTGTGACACTGAGAAAAGCTGAGCAGCTGCCCCTGAGACCTCAGTGTTCCCCACAGATTAACTCTGCTGATTTCCTGCGAGTGGCATTTCAGCAGATCAAGGATGTCCTGCTTTAGAAGGAGGACGGGTGCAGGTCCCAGGTGTCAGAGGAGTCACCCTGTTACTGTAAGGGAGCTCAAGTGCATTAACAGGGCTCCCAAAGAAAGCCATTTCACTCCTGACATGTTGACTTGGGCAAGTTTTGGCCCTGCTCAGAGGAGCAAAAAGAAAATAAATTTAAAGCACTGGCAGGCAGGATGTTGGCAGGTGGGTGTGTTACAGAGATGCTCCACAGCTCTTCCACTGGATGTCACTCTGACATTGAGCTGAACTCCGGATTCTCCACAGATGAAAGTGGCTTTGTTCAGGGAATAATGCAAGAGCTGGTGGAGAGAAAAGCTAAGTGACTCCTTATTAAAGCAGCTTCAGATATCCAACAGCTCTTTGAGAAGTGGGATCGTGCTTTGTCACTGGGATTGATGGGGCAAGATGGCACATAAACAGTAATTCTCCAGCCTTAGCAAAACAAGGCTGGGAGGGGATAGATCTGCTGTAAATAAATCTGGAGATTTAATGTCTAGAGGGAGAAACTACTGATGCTAAAGGACAGTAATGCACATGAGCATAAGGGAACCTTGATCTTATTTAGACTGGAAATTAGAAGAAGGTTTCAAAGTGTAAGATCAGAGAGGGCATGGAGTTGCCTGGATAAGTGGACTAGAGGGACAGCTCTCCCTCTCCACCCAAGAAAACCAACCCCAGACAGGATGAAAATGGACCTTGATCTGTTTATGACTGGCATTTCATCACTGTGCAGGTCAGGAGGTGACCTAATGCTGTGACCCAAGAGGTCTCTTCTTCAGTTATCAGCAGCACCTTATCTACTACCCAGCTCTGCTGAGTACCAAGGAAAAGGATTTTGTAAGGAGTACATTCCACAGCTGAGGATGACTGAAGATATTTCTGCCTTCTGGTGTTCTCCTGCCTCACTCACTCTTGCTGTGTCACAGCCACCACAGGAGGGGACAGTCAAACAGGACTAAGAGGTGTCCTGGCCTGGGCAGATTTCACAGCATCACAGACAAAATCACTGGAACTGTATTTAACTCAAGTCATTAATATTTGGTGTAGACACAGGACTGAGAGCAAAGCAATGCTTCAAACAATGCTAACAGCTGCTAGAGATGTCACCTGTGGTATCCCAGGAAGTTCTTGGATAGAGGCAAGTTATTTGCAGGAGTGATTTCAGATCCCTTCCCTTGTGAAGCCTCAGAGGCTCTTGGAGAAGATGGTTTAGGTGTCCTCCAGGCTCCTCCTCTCCCCTGCCTGCTGGGCAGGTGGGATGATATGACTGAGCCAGAGCACAGGGTCAGAGAGGTTCAGGTCACCTTCTGCTTTCCTTGTGCAAGGCTGCACTGGAGCCTCCCCTGCAGCAGGAACATCTGGATTTCCACATCTCTGGCCTCTGGCAGTGGATCTGCTCTGACAGCACAGCTGGCTGGGGTTCTTACAGCTGCTGTCCTTACAGCAATTGCACAGGGGATCCCTGACATGCCTTCTCCTGATCCTCCACCTTCCCAGGCAAACTTCTGGAGAGGCAGCCAACTAAATTTCTACCCTAGTAATGAATCACTGAATGTCTCTCTCCATCTCTCTTGGAGCCCCTCTAAGGGTGTGAAGAGCATGAAGAGAAACCCATCCATGGGGAAATCCACACCATGTCATTAAAGTAATTAAGACTTTAGTCACCTAGACCATCTCTCTGTCCTTGTAGTCCACATTATCAGCTCCAAACTTCCTCTCCTGCCCTTTGCAATCAGCCTCCACCAGAACACGATGCCAGAAGGAATAGCAAGAGACAGGTCAGAGTCTGGATAAGCCTATCTAGCTCACATTAACCAAATGTAATAATTCAGGTAGCTCACATCCCCAGTGATACATGTGCAAGGGAACGCTTTAAGAACACTCTAAGTCTCCTAAAAATTAATAAAATAAAATAATTTACTACTCTTCCCCCTGTTTGTGATCACGGATGTAGATGGATCATTAAGCAGGTCTTGTAAGTGTCAATCAAGATCAGGCATCTTCAGACTGCCATCACTAAGGTTAGAAAAAGACCAAACTGGAACACAGCAGGGACCTTATTCCTATATGAATGGTTGTATCTGGATGTATAGAAGGAAAAATCCCATCCTTTCATAACACAGCTTTGACAGGAATCTTAATTTCAGACTGTGCTTGGAGATGGTCTAAAATAAAGTATGGAAAATACAGGAACAGCCAAAGATAGTGAGCATAATAAAATCCAAATTGTAGTGATAGAATACAAATGCTGAGTGTGACTGAAGGAAGGCCAGTTAGGCACCTCTGGGAAGGCCAGGCTGCAGACATTTGTCCTAGTGAACAACCAGAAGACAAAGTCATAAAATCAAACATTTACAAAAAATTCAGAGGTCCATGAGAACTGAGAACTACCGGCATGTCCCTGGCAGAGAGAAGAAAGGACAACTTTTAACAGCAAACAATGATTTCTTGGTGTTTGCAAAGCCAGGAGTAAAAATATTTTGCAACAGTAACATTATCTTTAAATCCAGCACTATGAATTTCTGTCCACAGAATGTATCTATTTGTGAGGGCAAAATAATAATAATTTTCTGTAAACAGTCCACAGTGTCAAATGTACAGACAAAACATGTCACTGAACCTCAGCCATGTCACAAGTTTGAAGTTACTTTACCACCAAATTATTGAAATTATCAAGGAAGGAAGAGTCTGACATTCCTAAATTTCTTAAAGGATGAATAATTTAATTTAATTCCCATGCTGAATAACAGATTTGCTTGTAAATGCTCAGATTTTCATTCTGCACTCAGGGTAAGCACCCTGGTTTTGGAGAAGAAACACTGTATTTGCTTTTATACGCGACAGTGAGTTTGAGACAACCCTTCAGCTGTAAATCTCAATTCCCCTCATTTATTGGGCCATCATTGATGCTTCCACAACAGCAGAAGTCAGAGATTTGGGAGCTTTGAAAGGGTTTAGAGACACAAGTCCCATTAGAATCACAGAAACCGTTCCTGTAAATCTTTCAGGCAGCACTAAAAAATTTTAGTCTAAATTCTTTCTCCCTCCCTTTGCATAATTTGAAGAAACAAGACACAGCCCTGAAGAGCATCAGCAAGCAGACAAAAGACTTTCTTATCAACAGTGATAGCGAGGTAAAACATGGAGATTGGCTTTGCATGGTGGAAAAGTTTAACAAAAGTTTAATAAATGGCACTGGGAAGTGCCAAGATGTTTGTCCTGCACTGCATCACATGCAGTATCACAGGGATGATGCTGCAGTGCCATTTAGGACAAGGCAGAGTTGGCTGCACACAGTGGTTGGGCAGAGATGAAAATGCTTCTGAAAGATTGCAAGTTCCTCCTGAACATAACAAGGAAGATAAGTTTAAAAGGCTGAAGAAAGGAAAAGAATTCATCCCATTTCAATTAACTGGGAAGGCTGAATGGAAATATTTACTCCCAAAGAGCACTATCAGCTTCAAGTCTGATCCTCCTTTAGGGGACAGAAAGTTTGATAAAAATGCAGCACCCTGGTGCTGATTATGATAAATGCTCATTGAAGACGTATTTTGGTGGTGATAAGGAGCTGTGTGACCTTGTGGAGCCCCAGCACTCCAAGGCAGACTCCTGAGGCACCTCCAAAAGGAGCAGCCCTTCTGCAGGGAAAGCAAAGGATGAAACGAGCTCAGCTCTGACACAAAACATCTTTTAACTCAATTACTGTTTACAAACACAGCCCTGCTCCTGTCTGAGGAAGCAGAGCCCAGTTACTGTCAAACCAGATAATGAAATGGAAAAGGGTGGAAAAAACCAACCCCACCAAACCCCCTCTGCCCAGCATCCCTCCTTTCCCAAGCCCTGGTCATTTGGAGAAACACATCCAATCCCACCCAGGGACACAGTGGGGATTGGCCTCCCAGGAGCAGCAGGCAACATAAAAGTCTGGAATGTACTCTGTCCTACACCCATCACGGCAAGGCATTTGAATATTGGATTTAGTGTTGTGCTTCCACAGATATAAAATTAGGCCGACAGAAGTCTGGATTCCGGCCCTTGCTCCATACTGGTAACTTGTAGAGAGCTGGTAGCCAAGAGCATTTGGAACGGTTGTCTCTCTCCAGATGCTGCCATTCATTTCTGTGGGAACAAGACCACTTACATCTAATTACAGTTTCTGCTCAAATTAACAGGACAGAAATGACAGCGAAAAAAAATAAAACAAAACACCCCCAAAAATTCTCCGGACTAACTGGGAGACCTTTTGTCATTGTGTCTTGGAAAACAGTTGACTTCCAAACACACTAAATTTTAAGTGATTTAAAGTTCACGTTTTGACTGCTAAGTTTGTCTCATCAGCATATTAATGCAACAGCAAAAGGGAGAGGAAAAGGACAGTTTTATCACAGAGATCTGCTGGTAAAAGGCTTGTTAAATGACCATGCAGTCAACTCTGGGATTGGGATCATCATGGCATAAAACACTGTTTTCATTATCAAACCAAATGCCAATTGCCAATTGCACACTACATGATACGATGTGGACTAGGAGTTGGACAAAGACATGTTTTCACTGGTGCTGCACATGGACTGAAACATATGTATGGAGTCTCTCCCTTCTTTGTGGAAATCAGGACTAATTCCACTGAAGGGTAAGAAAATCTGCTGCTTTCAGATGACAATCAAGCCACCCATGTGCACCTCCCTTCTGTGCACTACATTTATTATCAGGATCTTATCAGTTGTCCACTGGTTTATAGAATATTTCTGCCCTTTGAAGTCCATAGGAATTTTGCTGTTGTCATTGTAGAATATCTCAAGTTGGAAGGGACCCACAAGGATCCAACTCCAGGCCCTGCACAGAAACAACCCAAGAATCCCACCAGAGAGTGTTGACTCACATTGTGGGTGTTGAGTAACTTTGCTCAGACTGGTCCAGTCACAAAAAGTCTGGAAATAGGGGAAGAGTTGGGCTGTGAGATTCCTTCCCTCTGTTTTATCAGGCAGCCCTAATGCAGTGGTTCAGTCCCATGAGGGGCCTGCACATCCAGTTCAGCTTTCCTCCCAGCCAAACAGCCAATCTGCAGTGCTATTAATCATTATTGATTCATTATTCTGGTCCAACCCTGGATATTTGCTGTGTCATAGATAGAACAACACACAGTTAATAGCTTATACAGTCAATGGAAAAATCTGTTTCTTTTTCTAAAAAAAATGTTTCCTTTCTTGTAGGTGACTTCTAATACACCAGCTCCTGATTTATCAAAGTAATATCTCCCCCCCATTTCACAACTGGAACAATTTTAAACAATCTGATAATCAGGTCCAGTTTCTAACTTGTTCCAAGGGGCAAAGTAAAACCACAGAAACCATCAGACATCCATTCTGTGCCAGTTGTGAAGGCATCTGACTACAGAGCAAGAATTTACAGACTGCAATGAACAAAATTAGACTTTCCCTTCTATTCCAGCAGCAGAGCCCTAAAGACACAGCAGTCAAAGTAAAAATCCTTCTCTAGAAATATGGACTTCACCTCTCACTGGACAGACTTAAAAAAAACATTTCAAGCCTGAGATGAATAAAAGAACAGAAGGAAATATTATATAACGTGGATTTAGATCAAACTCATAGGAAAAATGTGAATTACTTTAACTGAAATTTTTCTTCCCTGTCCTGCCTTTCCTCAGGAGAACAAAAAGCTCTCCATTTGCTCCTGCTTTAATTTTATGTATTTTTTAAAAGATGTTAACACAGCTTTAGTTTCTTGGAATTAAACTCACACTGATAGTTCTAAGAAGAAACCAATACTTTTGAACCAGGTAAAAGAGAGAAGAATTTTTTATCTTCAGGCTGCTAAAGATGCAGAGTTATTTTGGAAGGGACTGGCTATATGCCGATTTTTTTTTCTGATGGAAAAATCACAGAACATTGAATTTGTATAATGAGAGAACAGACAATTATCAATTTGTGATCAACTTGCACCATCTTAGCCTTCCCCAGAAGAGATTTCTTTCTAGACAAATACTAGAGATACTGTCAGTTGGTTCCAAGGACAAATTCCTGGAATAACAGCCACCAAGTTCACAGATTCAAAGCTTTACCTAGAGGGAACATGGTGGCAAACATGCAGCAGAACAGATCATTCACTTGAGACTCATTCCAAGAGCTGCAAAGCTACAACTGTTTCCAAAATGTAGGGCAGAATTCCTCAGGTTATTGCCTTACACACATGTCCACACAGCCAACAATTAAAAATTCACAAGACCATCTTGTCCTGTGCCTCAGCATTCAGCTGGTTCCCAATCTCTGAGTCTAATCTTACCCTGAGCATTCCTTATCTCAGGAGGAAACTTGCCTCACAGTTAAGACAGGAGTAGGCAGCAAAGTCACAAGAGTTCAAGTGCTGATCCTGCTTCTGAGTCTTGAAGAACTGGTTTAATCCCTCCAAGGTGCAGTTTTCCATATGTAGAATGGGGATAATATCACTTGGTTGTGGTTGTCTGTTTGGTCTTTCCAAATCCCAAGTTATTTGGGCAATAGTTTCTTACCATAAAACTACTTTTTGCTTTGGGGAGCAGGACTTCCAATACCCTTGGAGCCCTAAAGCAATACTAGTGAAAGCTGGTGAAATAATGCCAAAAGATATCAAGGTGTGTCCAGCTTTTTGAGCCAAGTTAGTCAAAAAACTCTCCAGAATGTTTTAAACAAAATGGTTCCTGTCTTGAAGGCAGTGGTTCAGTTACATCACTGCTTCTCAACAGGGTTCATCAGCTAAGACCTGTCTCTTCTCTCATGCTGGAACAAGAGGCTCCTGAGTCTGAAGGGAATTTGGTCTCTGATTTGATCCTTGAGCATCGGGAAGGCATCACTGAGGAAGAAAACAGTGACTTCTACTGTAACAAAACCTATTTCAACCTAACATTGATGAGCCTGATGGAGAGACTCCAGGATCACATTCTCTGCCTAATATCAGCCAGGTGTTAGCACAGATGATCACAGTTCATTGTGTTACTCTCACAAAAATTCAGCTAATCCACTGGGGACAACTCTCAACTCAGGGTCATGACCAAGAAGTGATTTCTTACATAGAAACACAGAATGGTTTGGGTTGAAAGGGACCTTCAAGACCATCTTGTTCCACCCCCCTGACACAGGAAGGGACATTTCCCACTATCCCAGGTTGCTCCAAGCCCCATCCAACCTTGCCTGGAACACTTCCAAGGATGGGGCAACCACAGCTTCTCTGGGCAACCTGTGCCTCACACCACACTCACAGGCCATACAGGGAGTAGTCCTAAGGAAGACTCTGCAAAATTTTGAGGAGTAAATACCATCCCAAATATCACAGGCCATTCAGGGAAACTTTTTTGCATATGAGAAAAAAGTTTGTGTTCAGAAGAATAGAGCCTGCAAATTGTTCACCCCGTTCCACTAAGCCTCCTAAATCATCTGGAGGTGTCCCAGTTAAGCAGAACTACAATCCCTATTAAGTGGCACTCGTTGCCACTAAGCATCATTGGACTTACATGATTTCCCTTGTAGATGTCTGGATTAAGAGGTTTTGCCAACTAAGCACCTCCTTTTTCCAATTCAGTGGAGCACACTGGATCGGCCCTGTTTTACTGCTTTATGTGTTTCAAATGGCACGAAGACTGGCTGGTTTTGTGAAAATTAAAATACAGTTTATCTGTTGCACAAGTTTTCAATACACGTGAGCTCCCAATGCATGTGGAATACATTTCCTGTCATCCACACATCCAGCCCTGCATTATGTATATGTTGGCTTTCAGGGAGCACTTACCCTGTTGGGATAACATTCTTCTGGGTCAGAAATCACATGCTGAATGTGGGAATAATGTCAGGGCACAAAAGGAAAGGGAAAGAAATAAACAAGTAAACCCAAAATCCAGGCAACTTGAAGCAAAGCTCTGAGAAAACGGTGTGTCTCAATGGAAAATCCTAAGGCTGGTACATTTGGCAGCTCTCAGAGCACAGTTTGGAGAGTAATTCCCCTTTCATTGGACACTCAAAGCTCTAGAGTCACATCTGTTTGTGAGATTGGCATGCTGCTCCTGTGGATGAAAGCTGGAGCAATGGTGCCAACCTACTGGGAAAAGCATGGCTTTCAGGATTTTTCCTTTCTTTCCTTTTGCTGGGAGTATTCTCATGCAGTGCCAAAGCACAAGAGCTGAGCACACACGAGTTTTCTTTGGAGGATGAGGGGAAGGGAAGGAAGAGAGGAGGGGTGAGGAGTGTGAGGGAGGAGAAAGGCATCTTGTCTAAAAGCTGAACCTGTCAAAGAGTTGTTTCATTTTGGTGATAAAAAAACCCAGGTCCACAATGATCTGGACCATGGAAGGGCAGACAAGGTTTGCCATTAACTTCTGCAGAGGCAGCTCCAGCCCCTGTGCCTGTGTGGCCCCAAAGCCTTGGGTGGGAATCTGCCTGATTTTCAACATAGAAGCTTTGCAAATTGTTTTCTTTTCAGGTAAGGCAGATAAAGATTCTCTTCTCCAGACTGCCTGCAGAAGAAAAGGCTCAGGGCTGACCTTACTGCAGTCTTTCAATACCTGGAAAGGTATTGAAATATATTCAATACCTGAAAGGGGCCTGCAAGGGAGCTGGAGAGGGACTTTGGACAAGGACATGGAGTGACACAGGACAAGGGGGATGGCTTCACACTGACAGAGAGTAGGGTTAGAACAGATATTAGGAAGAAATTCTTGGCTGTGAGGGTGGGGAGGCCCTGGCACAGGTTGCCCAGAGAAGCTGTGGCTGCCCCATCCCTGGAAGTGTCCAAGGCCAGTCTGGGCAGGGCTTGGAGCAACCTGGGGTAGTGGAAGGTGTCCATGCCCATTACAGGGGGTTGGAACGAGATGGTCTTTAAGTTCCCTTCCAACTCAAACCATTCTGTGATTATTTCATTCTCTGATCAAGCACTGACAGGGTTTTAGATTCACAGTGGGTTTGACCCAATAAAGCATTTAGGGGAATAAATCAGGGATTGCAAAGTCAAGTTCCAGGCACTTGGTCCCAGGAGATCCCACAACTCATGATGCATGTCTTGGTGCCTTTACCAATGGACAGGAAGAGCTGAAGGCCTCTGAATGGGGCTGGTGAGTCTTCGGCAGCTCAAAAAGCTTTAAACAGTCACTTTTACTCAGTATGGTCCAAACAATTCACATTTCAATTTTTTTCAATTCTTTCCTGAGATCAGTCAAGGACCAATACCCACAAAGACCAGTCCATGGCCTGAGAGATGCAAACCAGGTCCAAGCTGCTACTTCTACCACAGGATAGCAGGAATGGGTCATAGAATCATTAAATCATTTTGTGATCCCAGGGGGCTTTTCCAGATAAAGTCCAACTCTTCCCAGCACTGCCAAGGCCACCACTAACCAATATGCCCAAGGGCCACATCCACACAGCTTTTAAATCCCTCCAGGGATGAGGACTCCACCACTGCCCTAGGGATGTGCTAGGGATGGACAACCCTTTCACTGGAGAATTTTTTTCTAATATTCAATCTAAACCTCTGTCACAGCTTGAGCTCTTTCCTCTTGTTGTTTCCCTTGTTCTCTGGGAGCAGAGCCTGACTCCCCCTGGCTCCCCCCTCCTGTCAGGGAGTTGGAGGGAACAATAAAGTCCCTCCTGGGCCTCTTTTTCTCCAGGCTGAGTCTCCACAGCTCCTCTTCATCAGAATTGTGCTACAGACCCTTCTCCAGATCTGTTGTCCTATTTGCACTTCATTTCCAGGTAGATTTTGGCTATGGCCCAAAATTTGAGTCCAAATTAGGTCTCATCCAGGAATAAGTGTAAACCCCAGGGTTCTACTCTTCTTGTTTGACACTCAGATCTCAAATATGATTCCCTGAACATCATATGGTAAGCAGGGCCAGGAAAACATTACACACTCTTCACCTTGGAACAGTGTTGCCAGAAGGAAAATAGCACATGATTTGTGAGGTCAGAACTCATGGAGCCTTTCAGTGTCTTCATAAGGGAAAAGAAAAAGAATTTGGAGTTGCAGCAGGACTGAGATTTCCACCAACCTCATTCTTATGCCTTGTAGGATATCTGAGAATAATTAAATCTGTTCCTTTCCTTTAATTAGCCTTGTGTCTCATTAGAGCAGTTCAGTGCCATGTCTTTATTTACTTGATTTATATCTCCTCCACACCTTTGCCTTCCCTCCTTCACCTAATCTTAACATCTCTCTTTTCCTTCCCTTAAAGCTCTTTATTTTAATGCTTTGATGTTATATTGGCTTCCCCTCGACATGTTTTGTTTAAAATTAAAACAAAGACAGAAAATCTATACACAAAACAGAAGTCAACTACATCTTGACAAATGAAGCTTTTAAAAAGTCAGAAAAAGCAGATTTAGAGATGAAAGCTCATTCTTAACCCAGCTTCCTTCTTCAGAGACCTTAATATGATCTCTTTATGTAACTGTTTGCCAATTAATTCAAAATATAATGCAAGCTGCAATTTTGCTTAGAGACATGCATTCATTAGGGTTGGGGAAAGTATATAGTTTTCAGGCTTTGATTGATTTTTTAAATCTCATTGAGATGTACAGAACAAGACATCTTTTAAAGACATCAATTGTCCCAAACCCCACGGTTTATATCTACAAATTCACAAGAAACAGATGGTTTGCACATGGGTGGAAAACAGAGTTATCCTGGAAGAATGGCAGCAGCATTTAATCTTAGAGTGGTGATAAGTCCTCTTCAAGTTGTGACCTATATATGGAGAAAAAAGCAGTTCTCCATCACAGAGTTTGCCTTTCTCAACACATTAGCAAAGCTTATAAATAGAGAGATCAGATTCCTGACTATGTCAGATTATGAACTGTAAAAGTTGTTCTGGGCACTTGTAGTTATCACTTCCATCCTCTGGAAGATGCCCTTGCATTGCACTTATGGCACAAGGCAGTGGCTTCACAGAGAGACACATCCTTAAAACCACCCCAAATTCAAAAAGGAATAGGAAAGGTTGAGAAACACAAATCTTGAAGACACAGTAATTGCAGGGACAGAGGTTTCAGAGGCAGCATTTCTGATTTCATACCTAACCAGTGCTGCTACCCCAAAGTTGTTCAGCTGATCCTTTGTACAGCAGCTCACTGGCCTTCTCTGAGATACGAGGAAAGATAAGAAGCCATAAGCTGTGGAATATGTTATTAAGGTTTACTGGCCTGTGCTTCAGGTACCCCAAGTACTCATTAACCAGGAAAGGGTTTAACTGAGCTCAGATTTAATTTTTAAGAATTCCTGAGTGGAATCAGGGTTCCAAACCTTGATGCCGTTCAGATCTCTCCACTCCTGACTCATTAAATGTGCTCTGCAGTCCTTGCCCTGCAGCTCCAGCACTGTCACAAAACAATGGTACTGCAGATGCAGCCCAAGGTCCCATTGAAAATGGAGTCACTGCCTAGAAAAAAAATTGCAGACAACTAAATCCTGATATAAATCAAAGTATTCCCTGCATTTTTCACACGTAAATGGGATACAGCATCAAATGTGATCCCATGGTGTCGTATTCATAGAACCATAGAATCATTAGGGTTGGAAAAGAGTTCCAAGATCACTGAGTCCAACTGACTGATCATCACCTTGTCAACTAAACCAGAGCACTGAGTAGTTTCTTGAACACCTCCAGGGATGGGGACTGCACCACTGTCTTGGGCAGCCTGTTCCAATGCCTGACCACACTTTCAGTGAAAAAATTCTTCCTCATGTCCAACCTGAACCTCCGCTGGCACAGCTTGAGTCCATTTCCTCTTGTCCTGTCGACATTAATGGGATCAGATAGGAAGACAGCCAGAATCTCTCTGAGAGAGCCCTTCTCTGTGAGCCTCATGTTTTAAAAACTCCTACTCAGCCATTTTTTGGCGCATCAATTAAATACATTAGCATATAGAATACTAAAGCTAAAATAAACTGCTAGTGGGGCATTCTCACCATAGGATTTGGTAGGAGACCATATCAGCTCTTAAGACATCAAGACAACCTTCAGACCCCACCATGGCCTGCAAATACATGACACAGACCTTGTTAAAAAGGTACAATGATACATCTTCAGATAGAGCTCTCTGAGAGTGGTAGGAGTCAAACTTCTTGTGCCACCAGATCTTAGGTGACACAAGCCAGGTGGAAAAATAAAAACAATCTGAACAGCAGATTGGTGAAGGAAGTGGCTTGACAGTGAGAGAGGGGTACAGTGCAAACAAAAAGAAGAAAAAGGAAAGCACATGGCTATGGGGTAAAGTGGTCAACTTTTGGCCAACCAGTGGAAAAGGGGCAGAGGAGAAAGGCTGTTACCAGCAGCATGGAGGTGAGGCATGAAAGAGAACTGATGGACTGTGGCCCAAACACACTCTCTCTTGGAGCCAGGAGCAGGCCAGGGGTAATGACACACCCTTGTTGTCCTGCCCTGCTTAGAATGATAGACACATAGAATGGTTTGGGTCATGGTGTGGGTCCTTAAGGATCGTGTAGTCCAACCCCAGATCATCCAGTCCAATCTTTGCACGCAGGGACCAAGGTCTAAAACAAACAGCAAAAAACTGCAGCTGGGAATGCTCTGACCAAGTCTCTTTGCTTCTGTGGCCACCCTGTCCTCACACCAGCACCTCAGTGTAGGTGACAAACACCCATTCCACAGGCACTCACCTCCTGCACCTGATTTCCTCATAACAGACCAGACCTCTCAGGACTTTCTGTCCCAGCATGTGACATCTCACTGGCTGAGTCAGAGGGGTGGGAAAAGCCAAGCACTCAAGTACAACCCAGCAATAAGCCTTCTTAGGGCCAGCACATGCTGCTGCAGGGACACAGGGCCCAAACCACATAACAGCACATTGGCACTTCTCACAGCCCGAGACTTTCCTCTCAAGACAACTACAGGTGGCTCATGAGGGGAGAAAGCAGCATGGGGCAGCAGCACAGCACTGCAAGAGTATGAGACACCAGATTTTAATTTAACGGTGCAGGAGCCAGCTCGGAGCTTCACATTTAATAAATGAGACCAGACAAGGAGTAAAGAGGTTATTTTGGCCTAGGAGTGAATGGATACCAGAGTACAGCCTTAGTCCTGGTTCAGGAACTGCACAATGGTGTTCCAAAATCTGATGCCATTAGAGGCTATGTGAAAATAAAACCCAAAATATAAAAAAATCAGCAAAACCAGTAACAAGATGAAATATAGATGGGTTCCTCAAGGGTCCCAGATAAGCAGGACCCCGGCCCTGTCCTCTTTGCTCAGATAAAGCTACTGAAGAGAGGAATTTCCTCTGTGACAGAGCATGCTGGAAGCATGCCCGGGCCCACCATGGCTCCATCCCAGTAGTTCAGCATGGAGCCCCTGGTGCTATTCATGATCAAGAGAGTGAATTCTATAGCCCCCTGCTTCCCCCTGCCCCTCTGGCAGCCAAATTCCAACACTGGCCTTATGCAAATCCTGCTCAGTCCCTCTGCCCCCCCACTCCTTAGCTCCCTGCAATATTATATTGAGCTATTGTTTCTCCAGGACAGTACAGAAAACACCACATATTGTCCTCTGCTGAAAGTCTCCAGCCACAAAGGGAAATATTCCTGCCCTCAGAGCTGAGGTGTGCAAGCACACAGCACGTGCTTACACCCCACTCATGGGAGCACAGTCTGGTACACCAGGTCATCATCGAGGGCAGCCTGTTTCCCCAGCTGATGCTACCCCAGGCAGTGGGTACCTCCTCAGCCAGGTGACAGTTGCCTTCTCCAGCATCCAAGATGCAAAACTACACACCCAACATCCTCCAAATTGGCCCCTTGCAGTTTACAGGCAGTTGTGTTCCCTGCAGATGGGATTCTGCAACTGGGGCTCCAACACTTCAGGTAAGAATACTCTACAGAGGGATCTGGACAGGCTGGATCAGTGGGCTGAGGCCAGTGGTGTGAGGTTCAACAAGGCCAAGTGCCAGGTCCTGCACTTGGGTCACAACAACCCCACATAGAGCTACAGGCTGGGGACAGAGTGGTTGGAAAGTGCCCAGTGGAAAAGGACCTGGGAGTGCTGGTTAATAGAAACTGAACACGGGCCAGTGTGTGCCCAGGGGGGCAAGGAGGCCAGTGACATCCTGGGATGTACCAGAAATAATGTGGCAGCAGGACCAGGGCACTGACCCCTCCACTCAGCACTGGTGAGGCCACACCTCACATCCTGGGGTCAGTTTTGGGCCTCTCATGACAAGAAAGACATTGAGGTGCTGGAGCGAGTCCAGAGAAGGCAACAGATCTGGGGAAGGGGCTGGAGCACAAATCTGATGAAAAGCAGCTGGGGGAGCTGGGGGGGCTCAGCCTGGAGGAAAGGAGGCTCAGGGGGACATTATTGCTCTCTCCAACTCCCTGACAGGAGCCAGGGGGTCATGCTCTGCTTCCAGATATCAAGTGATAAGACAAGAGGAAATGGCCTATCTTGTGTCAGGACAGGTTTAGATTGGATATTAAGAAACATTTCTTTTCTGAAAGGGTGGTCAGGCATTTCAACAGCCTCCCCAGGGCAGTGGTGGAGCCCCCATCCATGGAGGGATTTAAAAGCCATGTGGATATGGCACCTGGGGACATGGGTGGCCTTGGCAGTGCTGGGGAATGGTTGAACTCAGTGGTCTCAGAGGGCTTTTCCAACCCAAAATATTCCATGATTCCCATGGCATTGGGCTCTGCTGGGATCCTCCATCACCTCAAGGAGCACTTGTTTTCCAACCCAAAATCGAGGCAGTTCACTGGTGGGGCAACATTTTATTTCTCCCACCTGACAAAATAAAAAGCAGGAGAGAATTATTTGTCAGCTCAATCCCTGTGTTAATCTAGTTGCAAGTATAATGTGATTTCCCCCCTGCCCCACTGGTAGGTATTGCAACACCTTACATATGGATCATTTTAATCTAATATAATCTGGCTGGCTAGAAGGAAGGTTTCCCTCCACCACAGCTGCTTGTGATTAATGCTAAATATACATGCCAAACTTCAATCAGCAAGAGTGTGCATCTTAGCTAGTCTGCATTTGGTAAATCAACAGTAAACCCTATAAAATGCAGAAGATGCTGCTTAAGTTATATCCGGCTTTTATTTCCCCCAGATGCTTCCTCTATTTGCCATTTCTAATGTATCATGATCTATTACTACTTTTCTTTAAGCAAAATTGATTTAAAAGCTTCTGATCACAGGAGATAAGAAGTGTCATCTCACCTTTACAAATAACAAACGCTGGGCAAATACTCATTAACTATTTTGTCCTCTTCATTTTACATTCACTTACTGCAAACTTCAGCATGAGGAGAAGCATTTCTGTTGAAATTCAGATCAAGCATATATGTTATAATAAAAACACAAAGCCAATAACCAATAGCTTTTTTATCACTATTAAATACAAACATGTATTCTTATTTTACTATAATTATCAAACTAGGATTAATATAATCTTGTGTATTGCTTCCCTTCACGGTGAATTAAATTATGTAGAAGTCTCCCACTAGTATTCTTACCCAGCAAGAAACATTTTAATTGTAAATTTGCCTTTTGGAGTCTTTAAATTACACACACACACGCATTAAAAAAGGCCACTACTATGGGAGCTGTGTATCCACTAATCTGTAAATAGACTCCCAGTCCAGGACTCATCTCTGAAATGTGGCATCAATTGCACAGGCTCCCATTTAGTTTTAGTTGAATAAAGCCATACTAGATACGCAAATAACATCAAACTTGCCGGATTAGAAAGGGGCACCTCATACTCTAAATCATGATTGTCAATCATCACCCAGGATTAAGGGATATAGTTTAAAAACCTAAAAGCAAGCACTTCCTTTTAACTTCTGCCTACTGTGCATTTTGGATTATCGCCCAGAAGCAGCATTACTTGAAACAAGGCTGCCTCCCTTCTACCATGTCCGGGAAGTGCATCTTTGCCATCTGTTAACCTCTGCTTGGGGAAAAAAAAAAAGTCTCAGCAAAGCATGCAATTTAGATTTGAGATCTACTGCTGACTGTGATTATATTTATAACTCGCTTTTCACAGAAAAATGGGGGGTTATTTTTGGCTTAATAAGTGCTTTCTGAACACAGTCCCCGTTCTTATCACAAAGATGTAAGGCAGTTAAAAACCAGAGCAGCTACTCCACACTTACACAGACCCGGGAGCCTCCCTGAACCACCCACTTCCACGTGAAGGGAATTACCTGGAATGTATCTCATTGTGCTCCTAAAAACAGAGCAGCATCCCCAGGATAACTTGCCTATCCTCCTGCACCCAAGACAGTAAAAATTCAGCTTTCCAACTCTATTCCCCAACTCTCCCTCCACCACTTCTCCCACATTCCACTGGCTGAGCTACAAGACACTTGGGCAAAGGTAGAGTTGCCACTTGGAAAGTATCTCATTTGCTTCCAGAAAAGACCACGGAATAGGGAGATTTGGTCAGTAAATGCTAACACTGAATGTTCATGCCAGCTCAGTGAGCTGAGCTCAGGATTGGGTCATAAACTGGGAATAATTCATGGGAATAGTTAACAGACCTGGCTGCTGTTTGGACCCCGACTCATAACTTAGTACCTGATTTTCCAGGTATGTGGTTGTCCTAATCTGATGTAAAATTCTCATCATTCTTGGGCTTTTGGTTGTTTCTGCACAACTGCTGTGCCAACAGAGGTACCTGCACACGCAGGTTCCATGGAGAGCTGGACATGGATGAACCACTGTGGGACTTGACTCACATAAAAGAGAAAGCACCAAGGAATGTGGCAGAGGGTATCTGTCTACACAAACAGGGACCTGTTTGCTCTCTTTGAAGGCATTTCCAGCTGGTGTTCTGTGTTTCCATTTCTTTGGCTGCTACCAGAGGAACACACATCCCATCCATCACATCCACCCTTGTGGATCCAGCTAGTGGTGGCAGAGCACTAAAATGTGCCAGATTATGGCACAGACACATTAAAGTTATTCAGGCATGTAAAGCCTCCTCAAACTGTGGGATTTAGACACCCCACTACTATTGTGCATCCAAGTTTCTAAACTGGGTGCTGTGGTGCTGTCATAGAGCTGTTCAGGTTGGGAAAGACCTCCAAGGTTGAGTCCAACCATCAACCAGCACCACCATGTCCACATTAAACCATGTCCACATTAAACCACATCCACACATTTTTGAACACTGCCAGGGATGGTGATTCCACCTCTGCCCTGGGCAGCCTGTTCCAGCCTGACCATCCTTTCAGTGAAGAAATTTTTCCTAATTTCCAATTTAAACCTCCCCTAACCCTACTCAGGTTTCCACTACAGATGCCTCAAATATCCTAGGATGTGATCCTCCATAAGGAAAGTTTCTTCCTGCTTCTGTTTATAGATGTCTCCCCTTCTCTCTCTGTATATATGTACATTTATACCCACATGGACACCTTTATAACATTTTTTAACACATGCTATGTAATATAGTCAAGCTATAAGGAAGAAAAAGATAAACTAAAAGAGAATAAAGTATCACTGTTATCCTAGTCCATAAAAATAGGATTAAATCAATTTCGACAGCTAATCAAAACCTTTTTCAAGATGAATATTTTAATTGAGATGCTCACCAGAACCTGGGCACAAGGGTCATACCCTCAGCTGGTGTAAACTGTCCCAGCTGCACTGACTCCATCTACACTTCCAAAATCTAAAATATTCAAAGATATTGCCCCTAAGGTAAAGTTTATGGCTGCAAGCTGATATAAGAAAATATACTCTGGTTCTTTAAGCAAAAAGGGGAAAATACTCAGCTAAGGCTAATCTTATCAACATATAACCTTTTAATCAGATTATTGAAACAACATGTTAATTTATGAAAAGTTCAGCATTCTATTAAATTGCAAACAACGCAGTGAATTGCAACCCAACAGGCTGCTTCATTGAATTCATGCAGCCACTCCTGGCAAAGGCATTCCAAATTTGAACTTAATTAATATTCCTACTCCTGGTTTCCATAGTTTCTTTTTAAACATGAGTACCAGCAGAAACTGGCAGTAACTTTACCCATATTCTCAATAATAACCCCCCTCTGGCTGTCAATATGTATGAAAGGAAAAATTTTTTGCATACCCCAAACAGCCTGTCATTTTCCTTCTTTTGTCAAAAATATGTTGGCAACTTTTCCCTCCTTTTTTTTTGCTTACACAGCTTAAGATGCTTAACTATTTCTCTGCTTAGGTTGCAAGGTATTGACCTCAAATGACAGCTAAAACCCCCAAATTCATAGGGGCATGGGGGGAAAAAAGCTTCCCTTAGAGAATCAAGAACTTAAGTGGCTAAAATGCTTGAGGAAGTGTTTAATATTTTCTTTCCCTGCCCATGAACTTAAAAAATGACTAATGTCCATCTTGGACCAAGAACAACTTCTTCTAAATATAATTTAAAGCTAATTTTTTATTCCTATACAAAATGAATATATATCATATTGTTCATACAAGTCATACCTGAGCTACCCTCAATATCAGAATCACAGACCAAGAAATTCTCTCTCACTATATGGACAGAAACACGGCACTGGATCCCACTTGGACAAGGAGACATTCCCACAGGAATCTTTCTATAGGACACAGCTACTCTGCAGCTTAACAGCCCTTCCCTTTCTGCATGATGTGGTCCCCAAAACCATCTTTCACTGTCACACAAGCCTGTTATGAACCCTCATTCATGGCATCCTCTGACTTTTGAGGAGCATTCTTTGCATTTTGTGCTGGGGTAAGAGGAACATAAATATTTTCTGGGAGGGTACCCAGAGAGCAGAGGGCTCCCATGGAGAGTTTCAGGTAAAAATCTGCATAACAAACCCACCTTGAGCTCCACGCTGCTACAGGACACTGTAATAAAGATTAAGCCCTCAAGTCTGGGAACCAGTGACTTCAGATTTATGCTTTTGGATTTCTGTACAGGAAAACCCAGTGTCACTTTTCATGGGGAGTTCAGTGTCTCTGTTTTATCTGGCCAAGCAAACCCAAAATATTTCAGTCAGTGCTCGACTGAATCTCTCTCACAAGTGGAGTTGAGCAGCTGAGCTTTAAACCAGGTATGATGGAGGGGATGTCACCTGAAAAACAACTGCACAATTTCCTATATAAGGGACTAAACCTAAAGCTTTTTCCTAAACTGAAACCAGCACCTAAGCTCAGGGTCTTTGCCATGGATATATCCAAAATGGTTCTTCTCTCTCAATTTCCCCATTCTTGGAAGTGTTCAAGGCCAGGTTGGACAGGGCTTGGAATAACCTGGGATAGTGGAAGGTGTCCCTGCCCATGGCAGGGGTGTGGAACTACATGTCTAGGAGGTCCCTTCCAAGCCAAACTATTCTGGGATTCTATTAATTTCTAGGGATGGCCCATTAGTCCATTTTAACCAAAAGTGACAAAGGCATAGGTTCTAAACAAAAAAACTCCAATAAATTTTGTGCAAAAAGTTCAATGCAAAGTTCAGAAATACAAATTAGTGCATCCCTAAACAAAGGCTACAGAGTGAGCTCAGCAGTAGTTTGTTGTTTATCCCATCTATTAACCAGTTGAAATGTGTGAACTGGTGTCCATTTAGAACATATGTTAATATATAGGAGATATGTGAGATGTTGTGTGTGTCTCACAAGGATCCACAACGCAGATGGCCACTCAACCACCCCAAATTTGGGGGACACAGCACAGCACAGAGGGTGCTCCAGAGCCCTTCCAAGGAGCTTAGAACCAGAGAACCATTTAGGTTGCAAAAGACCTCCAAGATCATCGAGCAGAGGGAGGAACCTGTTGGACATCATTCTCCAGGAAACCAGACTGGAGTGTTCAAAGAGCAACACAATAAAAGCAATTAACACCACTCTGAAAAATCAGGGCTGAGATACACACAATCAGTAAATCAGCTTCTGCACCTTCTATTAGTGCTGTTAAATGGAGTTTCTTTACGGCCTGAACTCACTGCTAATCCTGCTTTAAAAGTAGCTGTGTGTGGGGAATGGATGACTTTCTGAGGTCCCTTTCAATCTGAATTATCCCACATTTATCATATATCTGGGAATACAAGCAGTAAAACCTATAATTGCCATGGAAGTAAAGCCATAGTCCAATTTTCCAACTGCAAATGCTAGAGTACAGAAAAATCCAAGTCAGGAAAGATTAAACTCACAGACTATGGACTGGCACAGTGAGTCTGTGTCATACCCTCCACAGGTACAGGAGACAGATAGTGGTGCCATTCCATCGAGGCTGATGTCAACCACAATTTCCAGGATTTTGCAGATTAAGAAGCTTGCCTTAAGGCACCACAGTTCAAAAAGGTGATCTTCCATCCTGTCATTCCAAATTCTGCTGTTTCAATGAGGCTCTGGTAGCTGTTGCCTCCTGTGTTGCCAGACAGGGAAGCTCAAAGCCACCTGTGAATCAGGAGGGGACAAGATGACAAGCAACTGCTTGACTGATAAAGATCCTATTCTTGGAATAGTTCCTGCCTATCCTGCCAAACATGCCTTGGCTGAGGAATGTGTGGTGGCTTGGGAGGAGGGATGGAGGGAGGGAGTGCTCACAACTGCCTCCAGGTAAGGTAGACCCAAGGCAGGGTTGAAAGAGATGGAAGGTCAGATGGAAGCACCCTGGGAGAGACTGGGCATCCGAGAGGATGAGCCAAACTCAGGATTTTCTTCAGAAGGAGATAAATAATTTCTCCTTGATGTTGTTGGTAGCCTTCAGCTTTAGAGACTCTCAAACTCACAACCTGAGGGAACTGGTTTAAAAAAAAAATAAATTGATCTGGAAGCCCAAGTGTTCCTTTGATGGGACAAGATGATGTTTTGTGGTTCACAGTTCATAACGCAGAGAAGGGCAAATATGATGGCTAGAAATGCCCTTCATTGCTGCACAGGGGAAAAAAAAATCTCTTAATTCTTCAGCTGCTCTGGGAAGGGCAACAGACACGATTTCTGTTGTGACCTGATAAGCCTCAGCTAGAAGATGGATCCTGGAAAAGAAGAGAGTGAAAGCAGTGAGGACATATGAGGGCAGGTCACACAGAGAGCCCTGCAGGAAGCAGACAGACAGACTGCCAGAGTAGTTCTGAAATACCACAAAGCCTGAGAAGTCTCTCAGACCAGGCCCAGCATTGCTGAACTCCTCTTATGACACAAAAATTCTGTGTGGAAAAAAGAGATCCAGAAAAGAAACTTCCAAGGGCAATGGAAGCAAGTCCATGCGTCCAAGAAGGCAGGATGGAACAGATGGATGGCATCTGTAGATTGTCTAACTTGCACTGTCCCTCATCGTGCAGCCTCAGACAAGTGCACAATCATCAGAGGAGCAAATGGTCAGACAGCAGCTGCCACTCAGGCAGGCAGAGCTGGGATCCAAGGGGGAGCAACAGGAGAGGGGGCTTGTTCTGCTCTGCCAAGGACCAGCAGGTGTGGAAGGAGAGGGATGCCAAGCAGAAGGGAACCAAGCTAGAAGAAAACTCATTTTCTTTGAAGTTAGCCAGTGTCAGATTAAAGAAATCAAAGACTTGTTTGGAGTAAAGCAAAGAGAAATAAAGGAAGCAGTTTTCAGATTTCAGTCCAAGCCTTTTGTCCAGTTTAACCTTGTTTCTCTCGTTCCTCCATTTGCTTGTTTCCTTCATCAGTCACAACAGGATGGCTCCTCCAGAAGAGGCTCATCCCTTGGCTTTGAGCTCCCTAAAGAGACCCAGATCAAAGGAATTTTGGAAGCACAGTTTTCATGGCTGCATCACCCTGTACACCAACGTGCTTCTTCACACAGCACTGCCATGGGAGACAAATCCATAAGCAGTGCTGTGCCACAGCAGCCAGAGGGGCTGTGCAGCCTTCCTCAAGACAACTCCTGAGCACTGAAAGGAAGCACATGCCTGCTATCAAATTCTCTGCTCTCTAGTATATCACCAGACTTACCAGTGAAACAAAATCAGCTCTAGATTCTTCCATTTGACAGGGAAAATGAATCCCAAAGAGCCATGCAAGCTGAAAGCACTGAATTTATTACACACAGTTTCTAGGGAGTAAAATAAACAAGCATTCATGGCTTTCTTGGCCTCTACAGGTAGGTGAGACCATCTTACTTATCAGGCATCTCATTTTAGCTGGTCTAAACAAGTGGTTTGCATTCATTTCAGAACTGATGAAGCAACTGAGACTCTTCTAGGAAGCAAATCATCTGTCCTACTTTAGTTGTATGCCAGGATGAATCAGACTTTGGAATAGCTCCCTTCTCTCTCAGTCCATGGTATGGGGAGCCTGCACAATGAGCACAGTACCCCTTTAAACTCACAGAATGTGAATTCAGTGATATCAGTCCCCAAGATGTTCCCATGCCTGGAGAACTGCTCCACTTTTGCTTCTTTTGGCTCCAGTTATGTCTTGTGTGGCAATGCAGAGTAGCTGTGTTGTCTTCTACAATCTTGATCCATCACAGAACTGGCTCTGTTCCATTTCCCCTTGGAATGCACATTGATCGACATCCAAAAAATAAAACAAATTAAAACAAAATTTTGAAAATGTTATATAGCTCCCCCTGAGCTTCCTCAGCACATCCCATTCTACATCTATTTTATACAGAGAATGCTCAAGAAGAAGAGCCATTCCTTATCTTTTTTTTGGTCAGAAGCAATTTTCTGGTACTTAAAATTAAAAGCAAGTGCACTTCAGTTTGAAGTCAGAGACAAGTGTAAGGGTGTGTCTGACAGCACAAGATCTAAATTAGGCAATTTTTTTTTAAACCAAGTCAACAGACTCTCACAAGTTTCAGAGAGCAGACATTTCCTGAGCTTGATTAGGACCTTATTCCATCCTGGAAACAAAGATCCAGGATGAACTCTCTTGTTGAGCCCACATTGCTGCTGATTTCTGCCCTCACAACGTGACTGAACAGCTGAGCACTGAGCACTCCTGTTGAATCATTATTTCCTGCCTTCTCCTTCTAAACAAGGTCCCTGACATTGCTAAATGTAAAAATGTAAAACTGCCCAACTTCCTGTTCATTACCTCACACAGAGGGGTCTGAATGGAAAACACCAACGTGGAGAGAATTACGTGTGGCACAAAGAATAGTTTGGGCTTCCTCAATGTTCCTAAATGGAGAACTACCCATGGTTTGGATCATATCACTGCCACACGAGGAATTCTCCCTCTGGTGGTCTGATCTGAGGGTACATTCTGGAATAATTTCCTAGAGAGAAGCTGACACCTCTTCCACACCTTTCCCCTCCTCCCTACATACAACCAGCAGCATTACTCTTACAGGGTTGTTATTTATAAACACCAAATTAAGTAGTTTCCTTTAAAGCAAAACACCTTCATAGTGTAAAGACTTCAAAGAGATCTCTGTAGGGCTATCCACAACCTTGAACCTATGGTTTTTTGCTCCTCCAAAATCACTTCAACTTATTTTTCAATTTGCAGAAAAGAGGAGTCTTTTGTTGCCAACAAAATCACCACCTTAGCACCCCTCTCATCAAAAAATTAAGTGCTGTCAGCTACACACGCTCCCCCGTTTGCTCTGAGTTATACACCAGTCATGGTAGGTCTTAATTTGATTAGTGATTGGGCTAAAAGCAGCTAAATAAAAATTATAATGCCCAAGAGCCACTTAGACTTGTTCAGACACTTTAAATACCAAATCCCTTCAGCAGTATAACATTATCTTTATAGACAAAACTGAGTTTAAAAGTATGAATCTAATTGATCTCAAGTGCATTGGAATTACTATATTTAGGCATTGGATTATGTACTACAGAAAGCCTCATGCTATGTAAGCAACAAAACTAATTGTGGAAAGACAAAGGTATGTGTCTAACGTGCTTATGGACTTTTAAAAATTCATATTTCCATTGAAGCTGGCAAAGTTACAGCTGCTCACACCAGCAGTGAATTTGGCACAGTGCCCTACACGTTGAGCCAACACAAGCCAGCTATTTCTGGTCTCCTTCAGAAGACCTGGACTTCAAGCTCTGCCTCAAAATTACTATTTAAGGCTCTTGCTGTTGCAGGAAGAAAAAAAAAAAGTAAATTAAAATCCAGCAAGTTGATTCTCAACAGCCTAAGCAAGACTTCCTTTTCTTTAGTCTCAACTGGGGGCTCAGTTCACACAGACATTTACAGCAGATGCTCTGCCACTGCAGAAGGATTGTCATTACACTTTTGAAGAAGCTTTTCAAATGTGACATGCTCTTTCAGAATAAAGGAGTTGACCACACTAGAGGAAGGAGCAATCCATGCCCACAGCCACTTCTGAGATTCATATGTATCAGGGTGTATTAAAAGAAAGGACAATAAATGAAGATGTTCACTGGCCCAGTTTAACTCGTGTGGCTGGTCAGGAACATTATTTTAAAGCCTTCAGATGGATGCAAGGACTCTGCCTGCTTTGAACTGCTACTGCATCCAATCCAGTTGCCTCCCTGCAGACAGATGTCCCCAGGAGGGAAAAGGTCCAAAATCCATTTTTATTTTTTTTCCTGAATACAACCCCAGATCTGCATCTCAGAATAAAACAATTGTCAAGAAACACTTGCGTTCAATGTGATTCAAGATCACAGAATGGTTTATGTTGGAAGGGAACTTAAAAACCATTTCGTGCCACCTCCTGCCATGGGCAGGGACACCTTCCACTATCCCAGGTTGCTCCAAGCCCCATCCAACTTCCAGGGATGGGGCAGCCACAGCTTCTCTGGGAAACCTGTGCCAGGGCCTCCCCACCCTCACAGCCAGGAATTTCTTCCTAGTATATAATCTAACTCTGCCCTCTGTCAGTTTAAGAGATCTCTCTAAAACTTAGTGGCTCACTCCATTTTGCACTTTCTGCTTATCCCAGGATTTTCCAGTGAGAAGGCCCAGAGAGGAGTCTCTCCTCTTGATCCTTTTTTATTAAAGGAGATATTCACTGGTCAAACAGACTAACTTTAATCTCAAAGGCTTCCAAAAAAATGCATTAAGAAGGGAAAACAACAAGCAACATAGCAGAAGACAAAACAGGTCTTAAAAATAAAAGTGATCTCCATTTAATTCAGGAAAATTCACAGAAGGAATCCACCTATTAAGCACCTAAACTGAGGTTGTATCCCAGTATTATTACAAGGGGCTGGGCCTTGGAGGTCTCATTTCAAGCTAATCTAATTCCTAGCAGGCTAGAGAGAGCAGGAATGCATTTGGACCAGAAATTCCACAGAACAGCAAGAATCCTTCTGGGTTGAAAGGTGTTATTTTTTTTTTCTTAATGAGAAATTAAAAACACACATGCTGAGAAACAAAGTTAAGTTAAATCTAGCCCAGCTTTACACATTTTAACAATTCACTCTGCTGTCTGTAGAACACAGCAATATAAATACTGCTATCTCTGTTAAAATGAATTATTGACAATTTTAATACATGTTGCACAGTACATATTAATATAGAAAAATACATGTTATCAGCAGCGCAATGTTGACCATGTACTAATCCATTCCACCTGCTCAAATATTAGTGCAAATAATTATATATTTGTAATGCACCATTGCTGTCTAGTTTGAATCTCTGCCTCCAGAATAAATGTCTCTTCTCTGAAGTTGTTTGCTATTATGAGTAAAATGTTATATATTCATACTCAAATTGACTTTGGGTGGATAAGTAAAATGAGCAACCTTCAAAAATCCACTTGCCTAAGACTTAGAAAGTCATTTTAATGAATTGTTTACAGTAAAATGGATGTTGTAAAAATGTTTCAAGTGCAAGCTCGTGTTCTCTGGCTTCTCTACAATGTTATAACACCACAGTCAAAGCAGTGGGGAGCTCACGATGACCATCTTCCACTGGCAGCATCAGCAGAGGTGAACTTCAACTGTGTGTCTCAGCAGGAGCTGTTTATCCTGACTATGGAGTTTGTTCACCTATGAATTGGTTCTCCTCACATTTTCTCTCCATAGTCTCTTTCTTTTCAAGCAAAGGGGTGGCCTTGATGAGGCCAGACACAGCTCCTGTCCCCAACAGACTGAGGATCAGCGTGGAAAAGCAGAATGACATCCAAGATGCTGCCAGGGCTCCTTTGTGCCAGGATATACCCTTGGCCAGCACTGAGTTTGGGATAGGGCTGAGGAGGACAAGGGCAGCCCTGAGAACAGCTGAGGTGGGGTTAAGGTGAAGGAATTACAAGGGAAGACTGTGGTGCAACAAACAGTCTCCTTTGGGGAGGAGAAAGGCCCAGAAGATAATCTTATCTTTATAAAACAAGATACATTCACTGGTTAAACAGATAAACGTTACCCTCAAGGGCTTTCAAAAACACATTAAGAAGGGAAGACAACAAGTTAACATAGCAGAAGACAAACTAGGTCTTAAAAATGAAAAAAAAATACTTACAGAGCCCCACTGTGCACACGAAAGGGGTGAATGGAAAGGACCAACACCTTGTAGTCCATTCTTTCTTCCATCCCTGCTAAACCCAGGTTTGAAAACAACAAAACACAGTGTCAGGAAGCTTTAAGCAACAGCCACTGCTGCTGTAATGCCTGTCTCCCCAAACAGCAGTTCTTTCTCCACTCTCTGGCTCCAGCAGCCTTACAGACAACTCTGGGCTTCAGTAAAAGGAGAGAGAGGAGTTTTAAGACTTCAAGAAGAAAAATTTTAAAATATCAACTTTCAAAGTGTGTCGTGTGTCAGAAGATCAGCTGAACAAGCCAGCACTGACAGCTGTGGCTCTGTTGAGATGGTCACACATGCTCTAAAATTACATTACTGGGGTGGAACAATTCTGACCCCCCCAGGAGACTGGGCATCAGGAGAAGGTTTCTCCCTGAAGTGGTGGCTGCTTATTGGAACAGGATTCCCAGGGAAGTGGTCAGGGCACCAAGCCAGCCAGAGTTCAAGCAACATCTGCATGATGCTCTTAATCATATGGTGCATTTTCAGGTAGTCCTGCAAGGAACAGGGAGTTGGACTCAATAATCCTTATGGGTCCCTTCCAGCTTGAGATGTTCTCTGATCCTCTGAGCTCAGAGCTACTGGACCCTGTTGGGTTTGCAGGACAAGCAAAGATCTCTTCAGAAGCACAAAGGTGACATAGAAGTTACTCTGCACTGAGGCTCCACAGCCAGGGCAGGGCAGGGCAGGGGTGCTGACCCCTCCCAGTACAGACCAGCTGCTTGGCTGGGACCAGGACACGCTTGGCAAGGGTGGGAATTGCCACAGTCTGTGGCTCAGGCCACCATTCCAGCCTCAGCTCCAAGTCTCCTCACTTCACTGAGGGGAAACAGATGCTACAAGGAAGCCTCAGGTTTAGTTTAATCCTATGTCAGGATGGACTTAATTTACAATCAAACAAATGACAAATAAAATTTCAAGCTATCTTGACACTCACGTATCAAACCAATTCATTTTGGTTTATGTTAAGCTGTTCTCAAAGATACTATTCAGATATGGCTCAGCTTTGCATTTCATGTTACTTTCCCAGCACATTAATTAAAGGATGCTGAAGCTCAGATATCTGACACTTTTCCTTAATGGTTGATCCCTTACATGAAGTTTCAATATAATGCACAGCCAGGTCAGGGGAGAGGATATGGAAACAGAAACCTGGAAAGATGAGAGAAATGGAGAATGTAGAGGAATAAAGGGGAAAGGAGCTCAACTTCTCCTACTGGGCTACACATAAGAACCACTAGATAATATACAAAGGTCTCCCAGAGGCCACACTGCAAAGTTAAAGGTTCTTCTCTCTCTGGCAGTGTGGTAACAGAGGGGAAGGGGTAGTGCAATGCTGAGATCTGAAAGGAAAACAGGGCACAGGGACATAAAGCTAACAGAATAAAAGTAGAAACCAAGGTTTCCACACACACTGAGGGCTGTATTGACACAGTAAGCAGTGCCCCATGCAACAAAAGGACGACAGGCAAACACAGCTGCTTCCCCACTCTAAGATAAGCAGAAGATGTGGTACAGAAATCTACCACCACCAAAAGAATTGAGAGTGGAGGAAAAGAGGACAAAGCAGTGAACATAACTGGGCAGGAGACCTGACTTCCCCCTCTCCTTAAAACAGGTATGAAAACACCACAAAAGGAAAAAAAACAAACAATGTGCCAGTCTTGATGTCCAGAGAGAAAATACTCCAACGCAGACAGCAAAACAGACTTGTCTTCATTTACAGCTGTCACAGAGGAGGTGGAATAATGCCTAGAGGCCAATATCCAGCAGAACATCAGGAGAGGAAAGGTGCTCCTACCTTTCTGTCATCCTCTAGAAGAATGCTGATAGCTGGCTCATCCTCCCTGCTGCTCCTGGGAAAGGAGCATTTATGCAGAATGCTGCCTGCATTTAAAGTTAGACAAGCAATTATTTATTGTTTTCCTTTAAATAAATGAATTTATTACCTCCAAAGCACTCCTGTGTTTTGGAATTTGTCATGGCATCTAAAACTGAGTGCATTAGGTTTACTGCCATGCACATACTGGATTGGGAAACCTGGAACTGCAAGGTGTAGCCAAGCCTTGAAGGGACCTGATGGGTCTCACTTCCTTAAGAACACTTTGTAAAATGCAACATTTCCAACAGAAATGGAGCAACCCATTCAGACAACACTCAATCCCACCACCCAGGATCTAAAATTACTTTGTGAAGAGGAAAATAAACCAAACCTAGACCAAGTTCTCTTACCCATTGTGAGATAACCTGACCTGCTCCCCATCAATGATGTGCCATCTTCAGCAGTCACTCACCATCCAGCTCTCTGTAATCTTCAAATTAAAAAACATAAACTCAGATCTGGCAAATCCTCCTTCCCTCCCACCAGGCTGCAGATTGCTGAGGCACTTCTACTCCTCAAAGTGCTCAGGTTCACAGCACCAATACCTGTCCTTTCTCTTCGTGGTGAATCCAAGTCTCAAGATGAAAGAACAGCTCCACAGCAATTTTGGTCAGTCTCCCTTCTCTGGGGGCTCAATTCATCTCGGGGTGGGAAGGAGCTGTGGAGATTTAATGCCATTCCTGCTTGTTCTCCCAGGTGGATGTGTGTGTCAGGTTTCCATTAATTGAATTTTAACCTCCTCCTCCATGTGCTTCATTTGCAAGTGCTGGTTCTCTGTATCCTTTTAGATCTTGTCTTCTCCACTTCTTACCTCTGTATTTCCAAGCTCTCCCATTTCCCAACATTTTGCTTTACTTGTGAAGTATTCCTACACAACACCAACCCCTCCCTTGCCCTCTGTGCTGAGCAAACAAGCCACAAACCCAAACGATCCTAATGAATTACAGGACTTGTAAAAACACGGCTCATTTTCCAGCCTGAACAGTTCACTGCAAAGCCATTTTCACCAGTTGTAGACAACATAATTACACACACACACACACACACACCCCCTCTCAGGCAACCCTTTGGCTGCCAGCCTGGTAAATAAATGTCCACATTGTAGGAGGGAACATCAACTTTAACTCATCATATGAACATTAAAAGGCATATTTGTATTTTAGATACTATTACATTCAGAAGCCACTGGAAATATTTTTATAAATTACCTGCTGTAAGAGCTCTAAACTTTAAAATGTGTGATGTTTATAGTTTCCCACCCCATCCCAATCCAACTTGTATTGTAAAATAAACTTACTGACAATATAGTCTTCTCTAGAAATAGCAAGTTTCAGTGTGTGCAGGGGAAGATTTTTTAAAAGGAAGGGGAAAGCCCACACCAGTGATAAATTTGGTCAGCAAAATTACTTTTATTCTTTTTTTTTAAATAGAAGGGCTTATACAATTGAGTATAAATATCTTTGAAGAACATGGAAATGAAATGAAAAAAGTGTCTGGAAGGAATTCTTTTTATTGAGGAAGAGTTTACATATCTAAATTTAAGTATTCACCTACTTTTTGCTGCCTCCTGTTAACAGGCATAATGGAAATATTGCACTGAGCATATGCATGGAAAACACACCTAATAAAGCAAGGACTATGGTAAATACATTTCATACAACCTTAAAAAATCCAAACAATCATACAACGAGTTCTGAAGCACTTCTGTGATCTGCAATCTCAAGATGATGTTCACTGTTCTGAAGTGTTTACAAATTGACACTTTTTTTTTTCTTGTAGAAAGATTTTGTATTGGTTAATAAAACCACAGCCTTAAAAGTGTTGGCTTTCAGTTACAGAGGTAACAGAGAGGTATCATCTGAATTCACATCAGAGCTTTTGAAAAAAAATGGCAGCAGTACAAGCATGTGCCTCCTCCAGTGTCCAAAACTCTTTGTGGCTCTGCCATGGCCAAGGAATAGAGCAGTGCAGCTCAGCAAAGCAGTTCCCAGAATACTCTGAGACACCCTGGCATCCAGTCTCTTATTTACTGATACAATGCTCTGCTAAATACAAAATGAAGCAGGAGAACCTTGACTAACCAAGAGAAGTTCCACACAAGTCTTGTCAACACTGGCTACACCTGGGAATTCATTAATGAAAGAGGAAAATAGGATTATTTAACCAACTCATAAATTGAGAGAAGTTCTGCTCTGAAGATGGGAGAGAAAGAAGTTTCCACCACATGTGCTGAGCTCTGGTAGAAATCACTTGTCAGAAAGGATTTGCTCAGGTCAGATTGAAGACAAACCACTGCAGTTCCAACCTGGCTTCCACAAGAGCCCACTCTGAAAAAAAGGTTTATTTACAACAACTCTCAACTGCTTGTGAAAAAGCCACCCAGATGTTTCAAACATCACTGTCAATTCTCTATGTACATGACAGGTACATGTCAGAAACACCTTGAATAAATGTTGGAGCACTGGGGACACAGAGCAGCCTGTGCCCAATATTAAAATTATGATCAGTGGAAGAGCAGCTTTTGCACACTTCAACATTTTATATTGCTCAGGCACTGAGGATCAATTCTCTTCAGCACAAGAATTTTCCACTCCAGGTTTTGGCTAGAGCCACATAGGGAAAACTGGGCTACATTTTATCCTTTCAATTCATTAGAATTTGAATTTATTTACATACAAAACAAGAGACAGGAGAAAGTTCTTTTATATTAACCCAACAATGGGTACCTTCACCTTGTAATAAGGATGCCTTAGGCAAGGCAGCTGCATTTACTTCAGGAGCATATACAAAATTCAGTGTGCTGATATCAAACAGAAGCAATAATGTCAGATCATACAATGCCAGTACATTCCAGTGGGCCTTTGACTTTCAGGTAAAAAAAAACCAAAGCCAAAGAGCTAAAAAAAAAATAAATCCAAAACTTTTCACCACTTCAGTTCTGTTTAAAATGCTACACAATGAATAAATTACATCTTTCTGGGATAGTGTTGTCCTACATCTCAAAGAAATTCCAAGCTAATTAATTAGAGCAAGAAATTACATTGAGCAGGATAACGTTTTAAATGAAAGAAATGACTTAGAAACACCAATCAAAGATAATTTGATTATGATTAGCTGTGCTGAAGTCTAAGTCATTAAAATTGATGAAGAATGTTTTTACACTGGTCTATTCTATGTAATCCATTACCTACGCTATGCTCTGTACTTCAAGTCTAACAAATGGTATCTGATAATTCAGTATTGAGGACTAAAATACTTTCAATGCACCACTTGCTTTCCTACACTGACATGTTTCCAATTAGAAAAGAAAAAACAAAACAAAAGTAGCAAGTAGATCTGTGAAATTCTTCACTGGGAGAACTTTAGCTCACATCAAACACCATTCAGATTTTTGCCTGCTCGCCTTCTACGTTGTCACATTTGACTATGGCTGCTGCTTTGTTGGGAACAGTCATCACCCCACAAAAGTTACACCCATGGTAGGTAAGCAATCATTCCCTGTGCTGTCTGACAACTGAGGCCTGCCCAGAGGAGCAGGATCCCTTGCTGTGCTCTCAGCTGAAGTGACGGGCGAGACGAGCAGACCTATAATCGACTCGCAGCTGAACAAAGGAGTGAAGGATGTTCTTGTCCAGATTAGCAAGTTGTTCTCCTGAGCAAACCTGCTTTAAGTTATCCGGGGCTACAACCAGGAGATTGCAAAGTGCATGCAAGGTGTCAAAGAGTTGTAACACCAGGGCAATCTGTGGGCAAGAGAAAAAAAAAAGGAAAAAACAGATATAAAGAGTTAGAGTTGCTCCAAGTCTTGTAACAGAATGTCCACCCAGGTGTCCAAAATACTCCCTCCTGGCAGAGGATTCACATCCACCATTCTCTCCTTGGGTATGTGCTTACCTTGAAGTCTTTGGCACACTTCCTGTATTCAGCCACATCACAAATAGCCAACATGCCTCCCATGCAGCTGTAGGAATATTGCTGTAGGTGCTCATAGATGAGGCGATGGAAACGAACCCCGAGCTCCATCAAAACCGTGTCCACGTTCTTACCATCCATGGAATTTCTGATCTTTTCCACCTGCTTTCTCACATAGCCACACACCTTAACACAAGCCTAAATTAAAAAAAAGATATATATAAAAATTATTAGGTAATAGAATCTCTAGAAACGTGTTTCTTCTCAAAGTGGCTCCTACATCATAAGCTGAATATCAGTCACCAAACTTTAAAGCTCAACAACACATCACTGAAATTACTCATTCTCCAATTAGTAATTTTCCAACTTTTTTTTAATTTACCACACAAAGATGAAAAAATGTGAGTAGAAAGATGGATGCAAGACAACATCCAACTAAGTTATAGTTCCAATCAGTTCAGAATAGAACAGTTTTATTTGGACTTTTAGTTCAAATAATGAACAACCGAGGCGTGGGGAGGAGGAGGAAGTGATTAAAAATCTCATCAGCCACAATTCAAAATCCAAATTAACAGCCATGCAGGTATTTTCACTCTCCCCATATAGTAGCAGACTCTACATCCTCCTGCTCCACCTCTCCCAGTCCCACCTGGCTGCAGGCATCCAAGGAATGCTCTCACTTGTCCCCACTGAGTTTTTCTCTACTCCTCCCTGCACTGTTCCCTAACAAGAGCCTGATGTGAGCCAGGCCTGCAGCCCCTAGGCTGGGACTGGGACAACCCTGTGCACCAAGGAGTGTTCATGCTGTACCCGTGATGCTTCGTGGTGTTCCTGCCATTCTGAGGGGAAAAAGCAACTAGTGAGTACCTGGTAATTGATTTTCTGAAACTGATAGCTTAAAGCTAATTATCAGCTAAAAGCCTTGTTCCAAATCTGGGCCTCTTGGGAGGGGAAAGAATGTGCCAGTTCCTCCAGAACCTACTGATTTGTGTCTGACACTAGATACAAAACTGCTCACGTTTCTTTTCAGCTTGAGAAAATAGTCCACAACTGAGTTTGGAGTGCAAAGTGGAAGTAAATTAAGCAAATGCACATGTTGTCTAATGCATGTTTGGTAAGGAACATCTTGTACCTGATAACACTCATGAGCTGAGACATTTGCTACTTACATTAGTATATTGAATCAAAACATTGTTTTCATCTTCTGGTTTAAAATCTGTCTTCTTTTGCTCTGCAGCCAAGATGTGCTTCATCTGTCCAATCATACAATTCAGTGTCCTTTAAAGTTACAAATACAGATTGGGTTTTGAAGGGGACATTTGAATTTCCTTGATTTCTATATTTACATAAACTAACACGATTCTGTACAAAGCAATATATACATAAAGCAATGAGGAAAAAAAAACCAGCACCTAATATTGGAGTAACCCACAGAAGGTATAATAAATGCTTGGTTTTAGTGTGTTACAGGAAATATTTCATTTAACAGAAACACACACAGTCACACACTCTCTCTAGTTCTAGAGTTGCAAATGTGATTCTATAGAGAACACATGCTTTATTTTATGTAAGCAGATGGAAAAAGGAGCATCATTCAAAAAAAAAAAAAAAGCCTAAAAAGTCTTTCCTCCAAGTTCAGTGTCTTGGAGCACAGCCTGCTGGCCAGCTGCTTTTAAAGGGGACACATTCATTGTAAGGTAATCCATTCCAATCCAGCTCTTCAGAGAAATTGGATAGCATCCTTCAATGCAGAGGCAATCAGAAATCCAAAGGAGGCATTCCAAGGAGTTTAGCAGAATTAGATCATGTTGCATATTAGTCAGAAGCAAGCATTAGAACACACTTGGAAAAGGAAGGAGGGGTGAAGGGGAAGGAAAAACCTCTTCCCTTGCCAGAGCCTGGTATTTCTCTTGTCCTCAGAAACCTAATGGAGCTTTACAGCATCATTTATTTCTCCCTTACAGGATTTATCTGTTCAGAACATTATCCAAGGTCAAGGCCCAGGTTTCCTTTAAGTCCAAAGCAAAGGTCAAACAGCAAAGCAGGAGACAGAGGCTGCAGATCTCTCCCAGTGCTTCCCTTGGCCAGGAACATCCCTCTGCCTCTCTTCCCTTCCCCTCCCTCACCCCTCCAACCTCCCTGAAGAAAACAGTCAAGGGCATTACAGGCCTTGAAGGATTCAGCCTTGGGTGGGATGGTGGGGAGAGGAATATATATATCCAAAGAGGGAAAAACTCCTTTTTTCCTTTGCACAGAGCTCAAACTTGCATTTCAGGTGCACTTCATTCAACAATCCACACGTCAACAGAAATTTAAAGAAATTATATCCTGCATTCTCCTCATATTCCATCTGCAGTAAGTACTCCCAGAAGGCTGTTTATACAAAGTACATGCTGAAAGAAAACCAGTTGAACTAATCTTGTTTTGCCAATAAATCACTTTTACAGAGGTAGACAATGGCTGTGAGTGGCATTCAAGAAACTGCACTTGGACTTTTCCAGACTGGATAATGCTGAAACCATCCATGTTTAGAAAATTTGGTGTTATTTCTCAAACTCCATCATTCCCTTAAGCAAGACAATCATCTGTCAATACCATCAGTGGCCTCACAAAGTAGCACAAAACAGGCACACAAACATTTCACATGTAGAATCTCAAAACTAATCTCTCCTTTATTTGTGCTGAAACATTTTTTTGAATTCTCCATCCACAAACCTTTCAACATATTTTGTGACAGCAACTTGTTCTCTTAAGTCTTACTGTCACTTTTAAGAGATTAATTATTTTACACAGTTACAAACCATTTTAAAGCTCATGATCAACCTGTATTTGTCTAGATCTAAACTTATGGCCTCAATGCTTCAAGTACTTCCAACTTTGTGTTTAAACCTCTAAAGGTCACTTGCAGCAGGAGCAGCTAAAATCTCAATTGCCACTTACACATCCCCTATTTCCACCTTTCTTTCTGCACTTACAGAAAATAATACACCAAATCTAAAGTAGGGCATCACACAACAGCTCCATTTCCTAGTATTAAGCTTGTTAGTTTATTATTTTCCTCTGCTGCAAAACAGCTATGATTTTAATTTACAATTTTCACAGCTATCCCCTCATTTTTATTCTGAGAAATAGAAAAAAGATTAAATGAGTCACAACCTCAAAGCAAGTCAATGTCAGAATCAAAATTATTCCAGGTCTACAGGCTTCCACGACTGGGACTAATCCATAGCACTGCACAGATTCCAGCAAATCATCTAACCTATTTTTGTCAAACTTTGCTCCTCATGGAAATCCTGCAAGTGTTTAACCTATTTCAATCATCATTTCTCCCTCTTCAAAGTAGAAAAAAAAAGGGTGAGACAATAAAGTTAAACTAATTGTTGGACTTTTTCAGCATAATCCTCTGAAATATTGTTCCAGAAGTATGCAGGGTTCAGAAATCTGCCATGGAAAGCATGACCCTCTAACCACACAAAATCTAAATTTCCTATGCACAATAATGGATATTTATCAATTTTAAAAACAATATTAAAGTATCAGTATCACGTTCAGAAATAATTCCTGTTTAAAAGGACAGTTAACATGCATCACAAAGGAGTTTTAAAAGAATTATTGATCAACAGAAAGTTTAAATCTCTACTTGCCTATCAATGCCCATATCCAGCTTCACTTCCATTTGTTCTATAATATCCTTTTTCTTCTGAAGGCATTCAGATAATTTAGGAGAGGAACTGCAAAAGTATAGAAGGTTGGATGTGTGACAGTGTTAAAATATCAAACCAAATCTGTCTGCTGGGTTTGCTGCTTACAACAGGATTTAGTGAGGATTTCCCATCCCATCAGAAAGGGCCCCAAACCCCCTTTAGTCCCACCTGGAATGCAGCAGCAAAGTCTCCAAGGAGCAAATTGCCTCTCCTGCCTATCAATACCCTTGGAGCTCACTCTCTCCCACTAGTTTTCAAAGGAACCAATTTATTTAACTTCCCTTCTTGCCCCTCCCATTATGATATTTTACCTTCCACAATACCAAGTTGAACTACTCCAAGCAAAAGCTCTTCTTAATGGATATGAGGAATGAAAAAAAACCTGTTTTCTTCACCAAGAAAAGGCCACTCACAAAGGAAATGCTGATCAAAATAAAGGTACCTGATCAATGGCATCAGATGATCATTGAACTGCTTGTCAAATAAATGGAAAATAGTGTTGGCCTGGTGGACAACATCCAGGAAATAAAGGTTTGCATTCTTTGAATCAGAAGAGGGAATGCCTAAAGCAAGGAAGGTTTCATTAGGGTTGTAGTGATATGCAGTTCTTATAATTAGCATGATGACTTTTTAAATATGCAGAATTTTCCCACAAATGCTTAAATCACAGGCTTAGAGTTTCAAAAATTTACCATGGTGCCATATATAGGATACTTGTCCCAGCTATATTGGGTAACAGGGATAAGCACAGAAATATCTTACTGTTAAAATTTCTAAAAGCAAAACAGAACAGTCAATTTAAAAACTCCTTCAGTGTGTGAGTTTGTTGTTGTCATGTAAGGATGACAGGTTCTCACTGTCAAGATTTTAACTTCTTTAAACAAGCAGTTCTCTTTTTCTAATATGCACAAATACACAAACAAGCACAGAATGCTTATAAAAAGTAAGACACTAAGCCTTGATATAAAAATATCCTCTTGTTATGGCACAGAGAACAATTAAAAGAGGCAGGGAGTGCCATGTCCCAATTTCTGTGATAAAACTGTTTTTGAAAACAGAAGCTTATGTTCCCATCTGAGCATCAGCTCCCCAAATGAAAGTTACACTCCAGGAGACATTAAACGTTGATTCCAAAATACACAAAAATGTCATTTAGCCAATGCATCATGAACAAGGCCAATCAATAAAGGCACAGCAAGCACCTGCAAAGATCATCTGCACAAAAAGGGCAATGAGATGAAATGCCCAGAAAACACTGTACTCACCAGCAAGGCCTGTTTCTAATGCATAATCGATGTGTTCAGTACATAAGAACTCTACAAGCATAGAAAAAATTCTGAAAGCATTCTTGGGTAAGTCAGAGGGATCAGAGAGCTTCAAAGAAAAAGGAAAAAATGATCCTAAAGGTCAGTTCTACACAAACTTGAAAGTTTATTCGATACTGCATAAAGGATAAGCTTAAAATGTAACAAGTATTCCAGAATAATTGGAACTTTATTCTAAATGAAAAGTATCCGTACAAAGAATTAGTCAGGAAGAGCCTTTAGCATCAATAAACCCTCCTGCAAGTAAACTAAAGCTGCCACAGGATGCTACAGGAAGCAAATGTAGAAACAATTCTTAATAAAGAAGACACTAATTAATAGTCCTTAAAACACAATTTTTCAGATGTAATCTTGGGAATTACCTGAACCACTGGATGCTTGGAAAATGTGTACAGAAGTAATGACTCTCCATACCCTTTATTTGTAGTTTGTCACTAAGCTTTGGCCACTGTATTTTGTCACTAAGTGACAGCCAGGACACTGGGTTGGCTGGACCTCCAGTTCCTGTCCTTTTATCACTGCAGCAAAAATCAAGCAGCTGAAGCTCAGCTCCATTTATCCCAGTTCAGCTGGAGTCAATGGAGCATGGACATTTTTATTTGGGAAGCAGTGCCCAACATTTACACACAGCACCTGTACTTTGATGAGCTGTGAGCAACAGGGGATTTGGGACAGCAACCTGTCAGTAAATCCCTTTCCTAAAGGAAAACATGACAGGGCTTTTGTACATAGGAGATACAGCTTTGGTTTGTAAGGAATTAGGTGAAGGCTTTTATGAGGCCAGGAGTAAGAAAGATTATTATTGCAATTCAAGTTCATTCTCACAACACTCACAAATATTTCTCCTGTATTCCTCCCCAAAAAATCCCCAAACCTCAACAACAACAGAGACTTCCAAACACTGAAATATTTCAATATATGACTACATTCAGAATTACCAACCTACAGCTCTGTCTGTATTCTGTTATATCTTTGGCACCACTAGGTTTATAAAATATTAAAACTTCTAAATATCTGAAATGTTAAGTTTGTCTGCCCTCAGCTCATTTGGAAAGTTAGAGGAATTAGAACTGGTCAGAAACCAGTGTGTTTAGCTAATAAAAGAATCACTAACATTTAAGTTTGCAATTAAATTTCAAGGGTTTTCTTTTCCACTAAATACCAAACAAATATGACTGACAGGCAGTAAAAACAGCAATTTAATCAGAAGTAAAATACCTTTCTCTTGACAGACTAAAGAATTTAAAGACCAGTAGAGGGTCACCAGGATAAACAATGCTAAAGACTAATCCTCTCAGCATTTTATTGGTGATCAGTCACTAATGCAAGAAGAAATGATACTTGACACAGGAAACAACTCTTGAACTCTCCTGTGTATTTTTCAAGCAGAAAAAAAAGAAAACCACACTAAAGGCTTCTCAGGTTTTGGATGTAATTTAGTAAGAAAAGCAATGTAGCCAGTAGGTTTAACCATCCTCACTTCCACCAAAACTAGTTAAAACCCACAAAACACAACTAGACCCACATGTGAAAGCAAACCCTCAGCCCCCACTGTGACTCTGCTTCAGGGAAAAACAAAGGAGAATTTATTTAACAACATCCTCTCTTCATCCTGTCACACCTCAACCAAAAATTTAACTTCTACACTTAATTTCTTGCACAAAATGATATCACTAATGAAGATCACAGGAAGCAAACTTACCCTGTGACATCTTTCAAAAGCCTGTTTGGTTTCTTGCAAAAGGTTAACCACCACTTCTTGTGACAGGAAAGTTTCCCCATGTGTGTCAATACTTGGCCCCAAGGGTAAGTTGGTGCGTTGCCTTAGTCTCTCTTTGATTCTTTGGATACTGAAACAAAGAGATGCCCAAAGAAGATGTCACTGGATGGAAGTTTTGATACTCAAATTCAACAAGAATTTAGGATGTTTTAGTTGTTAACTTAAAAAACAGGACCCAAGACACAGTTTAGGATATGCAAGCATTAAGACAAGTCTTGCAAGCTTTAAAAAAAACCTGCCAATAAATGCAAAACTACCATTTTTGATTCCATGATTGACTGTGTTCTATCATGGCATGTTCACACATGGGACCAGCTATTCCCCTGGGTGGAATAAGAGTAATTTGACTGGAATCCTATGGCTCCATGGACAAAGTTTAGCCTCCATCCACTGTCACACTGCACTTCCAAAACACTAATGAGAGCTTTCCATCTCATCCACACCCACAAATCCTCTCATCCTCATCCACTGGCTCAGCAGTCCTTTATTTAGTCCAGCATGCTCTGACACATTTCCATGCACAAAACAACCCAGAAAGTTACTCACTACAATAAATTTAATTTTCCCCAAGAAAATTAAATTTTCCTCTCTGTTTTTTTTTCCTAATTACTTTGCTGCTGCTTTTTCCACATCACCTCCTGTTCCTGGCACACTGAGCTCTTTTGATTTTTCCTATCCCACTTCTCACTAGACCTTCATTAGTTTCTCTACTCTGAGGATAATGAAGTCTTGTTTTACCTTTCTCTAAGTCCATTGCATCTTCTGGGCTCACTAAGAGCTTTCTCACTGACATTGCTATGGTCTTTTCCCCTTCCTAGGTCTTGGGAGGGGACCACAAGACCTGGGCAGGTGAAAAAAAATGTATGCTTTTAGATACACACATATACATGCTTTAGGTACCTTAGTTTTGCTTCAGTCCTTTTGTGGATCTGGATCCTAAGTTAAAACATAGGTTTAACTGGTATTTTTCATTTCCCATATGTATAAATACCATGCATCACCTTTCACATGTACCAACACACTTTTTAACAGAACATAAAGTGAAAGCAAATTATAAAAAGCTGTAGGTCTTTTGCAGTTCATCACTGTACATCTCACATGGTAAATACATTTCTCCCCTCACCACCTCCCTTCCATTTTAAAATTAGGGAACTTCCCAGAAGGAACTTACCCTCCAGTGCCAATGGACCTCTTCTGGTGGTTTTTGGAATCATAATAGCGTTGCAGAATCATAGCACTCCTGCTTTTCAAATACCCAATTTCCACCTCAATGTAATTCTCCAAGTAGGAAATGAAAATGGATTTGATAAGCTTAGACAAGAAAGTCTGCTTATCAGTACCCAAGTTAAATTCCATCAATTTGCTTGACAGATTAGTGGTTCTTTATGCAAGAGAAACAGAGAAGGGAAGAGGAGGAAAAAGTTGAATTTGGAACAATTACAGCACTGCATGTTTGTTGAGTACACAGCACAACAGAACCCTGCAAGACTTTGAGCAGTTTTACATGTAAGTGAAGAATTTCCCATAGTTCATGTTTAATTACACACAGCACAACTGCCATGAAGTTGCCAGTGAGGTGGGAAGGACTGGCTTTTGCAGTTTTAAAATGACTCTCAAAGATCATTAAACTAAATACTTCCCATTAAAAATAACAAATAATACATTTTCTGTGGGAAAGCCAGCAGTGCAAAAGTTAATGGCCACATAACTTTTTTCATTTTTATGGGAAGCTTAAATTTATGGGTTCTCTTTCCACATCTTGATAATAAATCCATCTATTACACGAGAATATCCACGACAATAATTTCACCATTAATATATAAAATACCTTGTATATAGATCATAGAGATTCTTAAGATACTGTTCTGCATCTGATTTCCTGTGTTCTTCCAGCTGGTCCTTCACATAACCCTGTAAGATTTGGTACATCTGTTAGAGGATCAACTGACAACCACAGATCATTTCACTGCTTCCTAGACTATAGATATAACTTACTGCAAAGTGCAGATCTTACTTTAGGTAATTCATCTATCCTTTGTTTTTAAATCTCTAATTTACACATCCTTCATTATCTACAGAGAGAGAGTTAAATGCATCTTTTAGAAGAAAAGTATTTAATAATACAAGGCAGTAATGTGTGAAGCAAAGACAAAAGACAGATGGCTTTGAAAATATGCTTGACCAACTAAGACAAAATCCTCTCCTTTAAGAATCAAAAGCACCAGAGGCCTCGGGGCATTTCTGCAGTTGACAGTAAGCAAAGGAGATGGTTACATATTTGCTTATCATAATACATACACAAAGCACATACAAGCTTAGAGCCTTCTTGTCACTGAATATTTGGACAAAAACATTATTTACTGTAACATACTAAGTCAAAACTGACACAGAAAATTGGGGTTGAAACACAGGCTCAGTCTCTATGCTGTAGAAATGACATCTACAGGGAAATTGCTTTTTGCAAGGAATGTCAAGTTGTTGACTTTAAGTACTTAAGTGAGTGTATTTCCAGGATGGAAAACTTAATATTTTCAATTATTCTAGATTTTCATATAAATATTGCATTAGCTGCAAGATAAGTTTTCACAACATAAGTTATTTTCACTTATTCAGTGCTAACCTCACACATGACACCCAATCTCAAGAATGAACAAATTAAAGATACTTATTAAATGTGAAACTTCTCTTCCTGACATATTCTTGGTAGGGGGCACAGACAAGAAATCAAATACACATATGACATCTCATGAATTAACCAATGAACATAGTGATTCCCTAATAACTTTACATATTGAATTTGAGTATTTTCAGTCACACTGTATCCAGAGCACAGGCAGCTTTATTTGATACAGGCTTTTTTATCTGTCTGAACAGTTACAGAGTAATAAGTTATGATTCTACACCCTCATACAAGATCACAAATTTTGTATATTCTCATTAATTGCTGCCACTACATCAAATACTTTTTATTAAAAGTTTCCTCAGTGAACTTCAACATGTTAAAATTTGAAATACCTGAAGTTTAACTTCAAAGATATTTTGAATGAGTTTGGCTAGGACAGTCTCTGGATTGCTAAAGATTTCTCCAACTTGCTTGTTCACTCGCTGGCAGAGAATGGCTGCATCTTCAAAGACATCATTCCTCAGGAATGCACCCTAGGGATTTACAAGCACATTTTACAATATGTTTACAAGCACCTACGGGACTAAATAAATCAACACCCAAAGGGATGCATGTAAAACAAACTGCATTACCTCTTGACACTGTTTTATGTACACATCAACGCAGTGGGAATAGCCCTGTGGAAGGAGCAAAACAACTCAGTGTTAAAGCAGGTTGTCCACGCTTTCAGTACAGAATAAAATCAAGAAAATACAGGTTCATTGAGAGAGTAGACTTTCCCAAACCCATTTTTGTTGCAGATCTAACACAACTTTGCTTATCACCACTCTACATGGACATACACCACAAGTGTCAATGTTCTTTGTCAGGCATAAAAGTCAGTTCACAAACATGCAAGAAAAGATCATCTGGGAATGTTCTCCACTGATGCTGCCTCCAATCTCCCATCATCTGCCTTCTTTATTCCCCTGCACCTTATTTCAGATGGAACATGGTGCTTGTGCCCACACAAGACATTCACTGAAAACAGACACTTATTGTACCGTGAGTTGTTTTATTCATGTATTTAAATTAAACCCCTCAGTTTTTACCTTAAAATGAAGCAAAACTGCTGCTACTTCTCTCATCCTGGAGATTTCCCCTCTCCGCTGTGCACTTGTAAACTCTTGAATTAACTGGCACTCTAAGTCGTGGTACTTACCTGGAGAGGAAAGGGGATAACAACAAAAATCCATCAGGCACCGACAAAAACCCTAATTCTGACAGTATTGCTTACTTCTCTAATCATCTTTAACAATTCAAATATAGGAAGATGGATTGAACTGCATAGATAACTTACTTGCTATCTTTGATTTTACTTCAGAAAACCTGTTAACAACAACAAAAAAACAGCATGATTAAATTCAAATCCACATCACAAGAGGAATCACAGGCATCCCAGATCATGAATAACAGGCACTCTACTTAAAAATGAAAACATACAACACAAAGACGACAGAAAAGTTACCCGCTTTATATCCCTAAAAACCTACAAGCATCTAATTCAAATCTAGCATTAAGTCAGCAAAGCAAAATGATCCCATTAAAAGTCTGTTAAGCAGTTTAGGATGTGTATGTAAAGATGATCTTACAACATGAGTGCGTGAACACAAATTTGAGAATAGAGGAGAGAGAAATAAGCACACAATCCAGCTCAACAGCTACATGAGCACTAAGTACCAAGAGGAGACAAGGGAAGCATCAGTAAATTATAGCTATGCAAAGATTTATTTTCTTGAAAAGATGTTCAGATAGATTTTTACCTGTCAAAAGGCAGTTCCTGTGCAATCAAATGCAGTTTCTGAATAATATCAGCTGCCTCTTTAATCTGTTGAGAGGAAAACATGACAGAATTATTAAAGAAGATCTGATTGTGGGCTATTCCTTTCCTCCCCGCCACTGTCCAATTTTCATGCACATAGTTCCTATTTCTAAAGCTGGTTGAGTTTGACATATCCATGGAAGAGATCAACCCCTTCGAGTTCCTGTATGTACTTTTAAGATGCTTAAGGTATTTTCTTTAACATAAAGTTATATAGGTTAAAACATGATGAGAAGTCTTGTTACATGTTCCCACTGGGCAGGTCTGTGGAGGTGTGTGAGGCACCTGGAAAAACAGCTCTTCACTGCACCAGGCCAGGAGAGTTTGCAGAGCAAAGATTCCTCAGGGCTGATTAGATCAGACTGTGGATAGAGCAGGCTCATGAAAATCTGTACCCTTCCATTTGGGAATAAAACATGTAACTGTGACACAGAGCTGGCAGAACTGCAACAGGCTCCAACAAAGTCTTACTGACTCACACCCAACCAGAAGAGATCTCTGTCGAACTCAGAAGGGAAATGGCTTGTCAACCCTTTCAGACATGTCAGGAAAAGCACTAGGAAATTCTTTGCAATTGATGAAATTGGCTGTATAGCTGTATCCAAAAATGCCCACGACCATGCTCGACACAGAGAGGGGAGGAAGGAGGAAAAAGGAATCAAAGCAGAGCATGCTCCCAAGGAAAGAGAAATGGAAGCTGTATTACAAATTATAAATTCTGAGGTCCAAAGCAAAAACCAACATGAAAGTCACTTAATTACATACCTACAAACTAAGAATAGCTGTATCACAATCCAAAGATAACACAGCATGCAATCTGTGCTCTATCCTGGGCAGCAAAACCTTTTACCATTTATTTTTCCACCATCAGGAAGTGCCTCTAAGCAGTGCTTAGTGACTTCAGCTTCATCAGGCTGAATAAAACGACAGAAAACACCAATTTGAAAATGTGGGGAACCCAGCTGGCTGCAGCTGAAGTTCAGTGATCAAAGCACAGTGTTGACTGGGCCAAACCAGACACATTCTGGGATGGCTTTCCAGGCTTTACTAAGCTCTCTTGGGGACCTCAAAGGGGGGGATGAACAAAGCTCCAGGTTTTGGGGGTATTGATCAACAGCAGCTGAACAGGAGCCAGTGTGTGCCCAGGGGGCAAGAAGGCCAATGGCACCTGGCCTGGATCAGGAACAGTGTGGCAGCAGGAGCAGGACAGGCACTGCCAATCCTGGGGTCACTTTGGGCCCCTCATGACAAGAGAGACACTGAGGGGTTGGAGCATGTCCAGGGAAGGGAACAGAGCTGGGGAAGGGTCTGGAGCACCAGGAGCAGATGAGGGAGTTCAGCTTGGAGAAAGGGAGGCTCAAGGGGAACCTTGTTGTTCCCTCCAACTCCCTGAGAGGAAGGTGGAGCAGGTGGGGGTCAGGCTCTGCTCCCAGGGAACAAGGAACAGAACAAGGGTAAATGCCCTCAAGTTGTCCCAGGGGAGGTTTAGGTTGAGTATTAGGAAAAAAATCTTCACTGAAAGGGCAGTCCAGCCCTGGCACAGGCTGCCCAGGGCAGTGGTGGAGTCCCCATCCCTGGAGGGATTTAAAAGCTGTGTGGATGTGGCACTTGGGGACATGGGTTAGTGGTGGCCTTGGCAGTGCTGGGGGAATGGTTGGACTCGATCTCAAGAGGGCTTTTCCAACCTGAATTACTTTATGATTAAAACCTTTATAAGCTGACACAATGGAGAACATGGAGAATATGCAGTTTATCTTGTTCTTCCTGTTAGTGAGGATCCCAGGAACTGAAGGGAGAGGAAGGGAAGTAATGAAATTCTATTCTCCCAGCACTCAGAGCAGGCTGGATTAAAACTTTTCAAGAATAGAACCAGACACACAGGTAAGAATAGAGAGCACAGGCATCACACTAGGCTGGTTGTTCAGCAAAAATAAGGGCACTCAAAGTATATCCATTCTGATTATTAAGAGCAGCTTATGTTTTGAACTGTCAGCTTACAATAGGCTCTTAAGCCAAAACCAGCTACGTTCCTCAAACAAATCCAATGAAAGAGCAGCTATTCCTATTAACTTACAGCAACCTTAATACCTAACAGCTGTGATCAATACTGATGGCAGTAGAATACTCTATATATGAGCAGTTATTCACCAATCTTACAAAATCAAACCAAAAAAAACCCACCCAAACAAATAAACCCCTACAAACACAACATTTTCTTTGTCTCCTCTTCACACAATAGCTGTTAACTAACAGATTTTATTGAATTTAGGGTCTTTTCTTATGCACAACAGAAGCCATGATAAATTAATTCTCTGTGGTTTCTGCTAAAACCTGAACATATTTCATTTTTAATTGAATCAGGTCTCTGTAAACTATTAAAATCAAAATAAATATAGATTCTGTAAAATACAACTGAAAGGCTGCAATATATCTGGAAAAAAACCCCCACTGAAAAATCATGCAGAAATAATGGCAAGAGAGAATTTTAATATGAAACATTTTTATGCACAACTTAAAAGGCATAAGGGAATAATGTCGAGTAGAGAACATAAACAGAGAAAAGGACATAAGAATAACAGTAAATACATTACGCAGGACAGTGTTATTGCATGATAAACAAGTGAACTCCTAGATCATTTTGATAGTTTAGTTGTGTTAACTGGAATGATCTGCTCACTTCCAGACTCTTCAGCACACGAGAAGGATTGGTCAGCTGGCAGCACGAGGGAAATTATAAGGATTCAGAGGATGAAGACACAAAATATGTAGCATGGGATGATACAGGAGGGAAAAACTTCACAGAGATAAGTAAGGCCAGGAGAAAGCAATAAAGGAAACAACAAACTGAGTGTAGGGGAAAAGAGGAATCCAAATAATTTTAAGAATTGACGCTACTGAGAAAAATATCAATTAGAAAACAACTGCATTGTAATTCTTTCCATGCCTCTCCTTTCACAGTATCCCCTGCCCTCAAGGTCTCAAAGCAAAACTTGGGAGGGCTGGCATAGCACAAAAAACAACTTCACCTCCTCCAAAGCACTACCCAAAAGCCACATCAGTTGGAAGGTCAGAAGATCCTGACAAAGCACTAAGGTTTTACATTAAGAACATTCGTTACTATCTCACACTTTAGAACTATTTTTAGTTCAGAGATGCATTAAGTTATAACAGCACTTGTCTAGGCAGGTTCTTTTATAAACAGTAGTTTGCAATATTTAAGCTGGGAGGCAAAAAGTTACAGAATCCACCTGATGAAATTATCCCCAGTAGGACAACGTGTATCCAGAAATTCTAGTTTGTGTTCCCACACACTTCCCCAGCACAAGACTTACAGCAATCACTGTATTTGTCTCCTTCCAGATTTGCTGAATATCTCATTATTTTTGGGGGTGTATAACGATTGATGTGTTTTCAAATTTCCAGGTTTACCTTATTTATCTACCAGATTTTTCAGATCTTCCAATAGGATGGATTATGAAACTTTTAATTTACAAATAAAATGAAAGCCAAATTCTATGAGACTCTTGAGCAGACAACACATAATTCTCTAACTTAGGCCTTTTTATTTACCATGCTACCATTAAATATTTTTAAAATGCATGTTTTATTGCTACTTAGGAAAAAAAAAAAAGGAAAAACTTATGCAGATCTGGACAAGACTTTACATAGAATTTTTATTACGCTGAACACTTTGTTTCCCTTGGAAGTCAAGGAGGTTTTTCTGTGCTCCCTCTTGAATAAGGTCAAACTATCAACTAGTAATTACCATATATCCAGACCATGAACTGAAAGTCACTGTGCAACTGGGAATACAACTATATGAAATTATTAGTTTTTCATTTCCCTGAAACACCTCCAGGTCTGTAGAGAAGGGGTGACTATTAACCTATTCTAAGGTCTTCTATGAGCTGCATTTCAAGCACATATTTTTTGCTGAATGTGCAAATCAAGTTTTTGCTGTTCCCATATTATTCTAATTTTTTCCTGGCTAAAATTCTACCACAGCACAGAATTTAAGGAGAGAGGGAAGATTCTTAAGGACACATCTACAAAAACCCCCCAAAACCACCAAACCTACTCTACTTAATCTGCATAGGGAAATCTAGTCTGTGCCCTTTTTCTTACAGCTGGACTCTTTTCCCTCAGTTTATTTCTGTTTGCCACACCATTCAGATTGTATTTGCTTCATGAACATACTCTTGAAGCAGAAGAAAAACAAAATGCTTTAACGTTTCTTTGAAGTTTTCCTGCCTGGTTCCTCTAAATTCCAAGGGTGGAGACATAACCACAGGACTATACAAAGCCCCAAAGCATGCTGTGACAAAAAGGTATCCAAGGCCAGTGGACTGACCCAACAGAGCAAAGTTTCACAAAGAAGTTGTATTCAGAAACGTTCTGCATTACAGGATGGATCTGAGGCCAGGGGTTCAAAGGAAGAAGGCAGATATTGTGTGCACTCCAAAGTTGCCCTCCCAGCGTTTCTCAAATCTCCGATAATTTCATAAAATGAGAAATGCCAACGTTGCCACATTAAGCATCACTGAATACAAATGCTTTATCAGCAATCTGCAGCCCAGTGTTGTTAATTTACATTTCAGAACAATGCAACTTTAACAAGTCAGTCACTCAGTGGTTTGAAGTCTGACCATGGTAAGTCATGGTAGCAGCTTGTAATTAGGGCAGCCCCGCTCACTGCTTTGAACTGCTTTCATCCCGCTGACAGCTCTTACCTTTTCAGAGTTTGTAAAAACATCAGACTTCAGCTCTCCATCCAGAAACTCATTAAAGTATTTCATCAGCTTCTGAGCCTCCACAGCCCGTTGCCGTGGCGTGTTTACCCCCTCCAGTTGGTCACCAAGGTGACAGACCTTAGTTGCTACATAGCTGATGTGCTCATCTAGTTCTTGGAAATGTTGGAAGGCAACCTGGGAGAACAGAGACACGGACACTAAAGCCATGATTTCCATTCAATGGACTGCAGGAAACACTACATTTACCTCAGGAAGAGGCACAGTGAATGCAGGTGCTGCATCTCAGCACCACAAATCTACTCAGAACCTTTAATTAATTATACACAACCCATTCGAGTTTAGTGTCTTCCTTTAAAATACTGTGAGGAGTCACTATTTTCAGCACTGATGCTCATTAATGGAGCATGCAGACAAGTCCCCTTTGACAGGAGAAATTGTTTTCCATCAAACTCTCTACTCTTACATCAAACAGTAGCACAGAGCACCAAGAAATGTTAAAGGACTTGCCCAGCTTCCCACTGACTCCACTCTTTAGGCTTTACCTGGTTGCTTTTCTGCAGCTCTTGCACTTTCTTGGCAAATTCTTTTGCTTCCTTCTGGCATTGCTGTTCTAGTTTCTCCACCTTCCTCTGAATCCTTTCATCCATTACCTGTAGTTCTTGGATATGATTTACAAATTCTTCCAATAATCTGATTCAGAATAAAATACAAGGAAACAAACTTTTAGTTTGAAAGACATTGTTTTCTGCAGAGAGTTTAAAACACCTCAAAGAAAAGAACCTGCCTACAAGGTTGATATAACCACATCCAACTTAAAAATGCTATTTTGTTTTAAACTACATCCCCCTGGTTGTGTAGCACTGTATACCCACATACTAAGTGTATGGTAGGCCAAGGGAGGGGAATTACTGAACACCAATCACTCAAGAACGTGGCTCTGCCACAGGTACAAAAATCCCTATATCCCCTTCTTCCCTAAATAAGTCTCACAAGGGCAAAGAGAGCTTAGGTCACCACATCCCTTCAGTGTAAGGACTACAACAGGAAAATATTTTCTACTGTACATGTCACTAAAGTTGTCAATCAGCATCCTATTAACAGCCAATGAATAGAGTGATACAGTCTCATCATGTTGTTCTGACTGATTTCACTTCTTTTCTTTCTATACCCATTTTAAGGCTTTTTTCTGCCTTTTCCCATCATTTTGATTTTTCTGGCAGACTCACATTTTACTCCTCCCAATCACAGTACATCTCAATGCATCCTTAATTTTCCACTATTATTCTGATTCCATTCTTAATGTGTGTTCTTTGGCATTCCTGTTTTTGTCCATTCTGCCCCATTCCAGTCATCTTTTCAGCTTCCACATTTCTCAACATCCCTGTCACTGATGCTCAGGGAATTAATTATTCCCAGATCCTCCACAGCCATAAAACTCATGCTAATAACTGAAAACATGTGAAACATTTGACAACTCTGCTGTCCAGGTTTAATGTCCAAGAAGAAGAAGAGAGGAAATGGGAAGTCCTTCCAGGGAGTTATTTCTGGACTCCTCAGGAATCTGTATTTCCACAAACCCTGTTCAGAGGGTGTACTGTGATGTGAAGACCTCCAACCTGCAGTGCTGCTCCATGGCAGAATGAGCCCACTGCTCCTCTCCTGGCTCCCCAAGCACAGGCTACAGACTCTCAGCAACCAGAAGGCAAAAAAAAAAGTATTATTCCACCCTCACAGACTCCTTCCCTGCTTGCCAGAAGCCCAAGAGTGAGCACGTTCCATTAGATTCCACAGAACAACACAAGGAATACACTGAATTTTACAGAAGAAGATTAAAATAAAATTTAAAAGGTAGTGACACAAAGCACACTTTCAAACAAAAGCCTAGAGAAGTGCAGATAGTTCCTATTAATTTTAACAAACTGATTCAGTCTGGGGGTTGTTTTTAAATAGATACTGTGCCAACTCAGCACTTATTCAGTAACAGCACTCAATATATAGTGAGAGGGGAAAGAATGCTCAAGCAGAAGAGGCAGCTGCTGGTGAGGCTTCTCAGAACAGAAACAAGGAGTCCAACACTCAAACAGCAGCAGCACCTCCTAAAAACAGAGAGAGAAAAAAAAAACCACACCAAAAGGTCTGTTTCTTTTTGATATTAATTTGGGCTCCCTGCCCAATACTAGAAGATGCCACAAGAAAAATATTTACTGTTGCAGGATTCTCCCACTTGTCCTGAAAAACAGGAAAAAAAACCACAGAATTTAACACAGGCAAACAAGCAGATACAGAGATCTGTTAAACTGGGTTAGTATTGCTGCAAACCATTAACTACCCTAAAATATATAGGAGGAACAAGTGGGGAAGAAGAGCTCCAGGAAGCAATGTTGTGTGTTTCCAGGCTTCTTCCTGCTTAAATTCACATGTAAAGCTCTGCAGAGGATACAGGCCCCAGATTGAATGTCAAGGGTTCAGCATCTTGCCAGAAATCCAACAATATCCTTCCTCTTCCCATGTGCCTCCAAAGAGCCAGAGTGCCCCAGAAGGAATGTCCCTGGCCACGCCAATAAAGTGTTTTGTATTTGCTTTTCAACAGCAACAGCTCAACTATGAAGTTACTTATTTCTAAATTTCTGTTGCTCAGGTTACTACAAACCATCCCAGTATGGAATAAGAAGTCTGGATGAGAAGTCACTAGGGCACAGCTACTGCACTTGCCCATCTCCCAAGTTATACCCCACGTGGAAAATTAAAACACTTAGGTTAATTACATCTCTGGAAAGATTACCAATACTGGGATAAAAGCTAAGAAGTAGCACTATTTGAAAGTTACTCTTCTAAGCAAAAGAAGACCCAGAAGTTAGACTATCTTACCATGAGATCACACTCCTAGAGCTGCCTGTCCCTCCTACCTGTTTGTGCCTTTTATTTGCACCAGGACTGCAAACTACAGGGTCTTAAAACAAGGCAGCTCAAGGAGCTGAACTAAGAAACTCATTAAACTGACTTCACTATCATAGCAGTGAAGCCTCTACATTATGCTTTAATCCAGCAACTCTAGTGCTTTGGAACATACATGTCTGACAAGGCCAAACAACATCAATTCTCCTTCATTCAAAAGGTCTAAGTGGAAAAGAGACTTTCCCTTCTCTTGTTACTGAATAATTAGTTCTGAATAATTGGCTTATGGTCACAAATTTTAGCACTTCTCCCAGCTGAAAACCTCCTTGGACACACAGCAAAACTGCACCCAGCCTTTTTGTTATATGTGCAATAAAACAGTACAATTAAGAGATACACTCACTTTGACCATTATGCAATTTGATTTTACCTTTTGGGATCAAAAGCTTCTCCACCTCTGGAACCTCCTCCAGGTGTTCTCCATGCCAGGCGTTCAATGTATTCATCTGCCACAAAAGGCTCCTGGCCACAGAACAAAAACTCCTTACAATGTGCCTCAGCAGGTTGGTCCTTAAGCAGCTGCTTACACATCATTTTCAAAGTGTTTAGAAGCTTTACCACAATCAAGAGCAAGTACAGTGCTGACAATTACCCCATCACCTTACATATTTCATATGGAGAACACTGTTGTTAATATGGTGAGGTTGAACATCTAGTCTAGACATTAGAATTTGCTGCAGGTCTGAAGAGTTGGCTCTAAATGACCTTATTTCCAGCTGAGCTTGTGGCTTGTCATTACAAAGTGCAGCAGCTACACTGATTTGGGATGTTACATCACCAGCCATCAGCTGCACAGCAAAACAGACAGGAGAATTCATCTGTCTGCAAAAATTACATGGCAAAGGAAGGTTTTTATGCAGTTGTTCAACCCTCTGACACAGGTCACAACGTGGCATCACCCCCAGAACTGACCAAGGCACTGCCCTGGGGCAAAACCAGCACGAGATGCCACTGGACACATCAAACTGCAGCTGCAGAAACAAGGCAGATAGAAAGGGAAAAACAAATCATGCCAACAGATGATGGATTTATTTTCCCAAGAGGGAAAAAACAGGGCATAAGTACACTAAAAGCTCCAGGTTATGCAAGTTTCTTCCATAATACTTGCTGGACCTTCCATAAAAATACCACTCGAGGATGAAGGGTTTAGATTATTTCTCCACCCAATGTTTTCTGAAGGCAGATACCCTATTATAAAATCAAGACCTCCTCTCTTAGCTGGCTTAATACTTACACCAGCTCAAACATTTCATCATACAGTTAATACTAAATTACTCTAAACAGTCCTACATTTATCCTCAAAAAAAAGTATTTTTCTCTTCAGCTTCACTGGTAATTCAGGAGCATTGATTAGATGCCAAGATCAGCACATCTAAAATCAGTAAGCAAAGTATTCTCACAACCACCAGGATTTCATGGAAAACTTTTAAATTCCATCCAGCAATAGCTCTAAAAGTGTGAAACAACCCAAAACAGAGCAGGGAGTGTCTTGGTTAATAGAGGTATTGGCCACAACCCATTTCTGATGATGAAACAAGTGAACATGCCACCACTGCTTTTAATAAAACTTGGTTGAAAAAAAAGAAAATAATAAAAAAGAAACAGTCCTCCACAGGTATCAAATTGCTTACTGCATTAATGTGTCTGAAACTTCATCATAAGTAACAGGGAGGGAAAAACCAGCATTATAGAGACAGCTGAATACTAAAGCAAGTGTTGAAAAGCAAATGTTGCCAGTCCAAGGTCTGTTTTCTCAGAAACAAATTCTGCCTTATCCAGTCAGGCCCAGCCATTACACAGAAAGATAAAAGTTTTTTAACTATACTTTGCAACACTGAATCCTGCTTGACAGAACAGAAATTTCCCCCTTTCAACAGATCACCCAGTAACTCCTCATTCAGAGATTGACTCAAGTAACTGTGTTTTGCTGGTTAAACTTCAAAAATAACTGGTTGATACCACACAAAAACCATTTTCCTACAAGTCACTCATCTGTTTAACCAAGTGCTTCCTGCTTTGCAACATTAAGTCTCATTTACATTAATCCATTTCACCAAAAGTCACAATACTATGTTTTCATACCAACTATAAATTCTCTCCTTATGCCACTTTTAGATGTAAAAGTTTGGGAATAACTGCAATTTTAATTATAGGTGAAATGAGCCATTTGACACAGTAATATTGCCTTCAGGTGAGTCTTCCAGCTTCCCAATTACCTTAGGGCTCTTTGCAGCACTTCTCCTTTATATGAAAATCAATCTTTCCTGCAGCTCCCTCCCCTGCATCCCAAAAACCAGCCAGGCACATGGCAGTGAATGCTGTGCCTGACCCCACATGCAGCTGTAATATTTTAAAGGGGCATAATATCTGTTTTTCAAGACCTGTCCTTCAGTTTTTTAATCACATATCATATAAATCCTGTTCTGCATTATTTAAAAAACATTAACTGCAGTGGATATTATGTGCAGAATATTGATCAACAGTGAAATAAAATGACCTTTTTCTTCCAAATTTTCACAAACAGTATAAAAACCAACTTGATTTACAAAGAATAAATGAAGTTCAAAAGTGTCTTTCTAAGACATGATTTCCCAGATCCAAAACTTTTTAGTTTAGTTCATATATCGTATCTCCCACATACATTTGCTTTTTTAAATGTTATCTTGATAACAGGGTTACCCATAGCTGACAGCCTAATTCCTATTTTAAGTCTCCTACCCTGTTCTGCAGAAATTGCTGAAAATCAGCTATTACAAATGTCATTTGCAAGTCCTTTGCCTGTTATCAGATGAGCCCCAACAGTCAATTTCTTCACAGCTTTGAACTTCCCTCTGGCTCCAGATGAATTAACGTGATCCCCTCCATTCAGCCAATACTACTGATTTAATAAGAGATAGGCCTCAAGTGGATGATAACCTGGTTTGATCTGGTCTTTATAAATAAAACTATACTGGACCCAGCCAAATTAAAAACCAGTGCAAAAATAATTACTGTTAAATGATGCTTTAAGTTATGTGAGGGAGAATTGAGTCCAGGTTGTGTCCATTTCCAGTGCAGATCCTGCTATGAAATGTCCCACATCTACACTGAAAATGAGTGTGGAACACACAGTCATGAAAACATGGTAATCAAATTCCACCCTCAGTACACAGATAAGGGCTCTTCCCACAGGCAGCAGCACATTTTCATGCTCTGACCTATAAGGCAGCAACTTCAAACTGATGTAGTAAGCAACACTGAAATAGTGAATATCAACAAAACCTCTCCTGCCTTCAGAGTGAGAGAGTAGTGAAAGCAGGACAAACAGAAATATTGGATTCCATGTGGAAAACATAATTTCAAGCCCAACCTCTAGGCCAAAGTCTCACCTAATTTGCAATTTCATCTTTATTGCTATTGCAAAATGAAGTAAATTGTTGCATGACCCAAAGCAGCCAAAACAGTTTTCTTTCTGTATCCAAGTTATCTCACATCCAACATCCCCCAAAGAACAGAACTGCATTGACATCCTCCTGAGAAATCCACAGGCTCCTAGAGCTACAAAGAGGGCACAGAACCTGCCATCCAGCTACCTGGGACACAGTAGTTTTTTTAAACCATGCAAACCAAAAGCTGTGACTCACAACACTCTTGTGTCATAACTGTGATTCATAAATTCAAGTGCACACAATGCCTTTATATGAACCACAGACGCAGGGTCTTCCAGAGACACAGGAAGGCCTTTCCTGAAGGGCAGAGCATGTCCCAGTGATAACCCACCAAATGAACAAATGGCTCATGAGAGACTTGGGGGGGAAAACACAGGACACCTGGTAACAACACCAGGTCCTCGTGCATGAGCAAGTGGGGACACACTTTGTTTATCACAGGTCACACCATGAGAGCTCGTGGTCCAGGCCAGGAGCTGCAGAGTCAAAGAATCACAGAATGGTTTAGGTTGGAAGGGACCTTCAAGACCATCTTATTCCAATCCCCTGCCATGGGCAGGGACACCTTCCACTATCCCAGGTTGCTCCACGCCCCATCCAACCTGGCCTTGGACACTTCCAGGATGGGGCAGCCACAGCTTCTCTGGGCAACCTGTGCCAGGGCCTCCCCACCCTCACAGTCAGGAACTTCTTCCCAATATCCAACATACCCCTGCCCTCTGTCAGTGTCAAGCCATCCCCCCTCATCCTGCTACTCCATGCTCTCGCAAAAAGTCCCTCTCCCTCCGGGAGGGAGATGATCCTCGTGGGTCCATTCCAACTCGGGGCACTCTGTGACTCTACGAGAAGAATCTGACGGACTCCTGCCATTCCTGCCCTGCTCCTGCGAGGCCTTGGGCGAGCTACTCCCGCTCGCCGGTTCCACAGCGGGCAAAGGCAGGGCGAAGTCATTTCCTTATTTCCCCGCAGCACCGTTTCAGCCGCACTGAGACTCCCCAGGGCCGGGCTCAGCCCAGCGCCTTCCCCCGGCAGAAGGGGCGCGGGGCCGGGCCTGGCACGGCCTGTCACCCCCCGCTGCCAACGCCGGGAGCCCCGGCAGGGAGGGACACCGGCAAG
>WEIV01011307.1:0-46635 GCA_013390005.1 Calyptomena viridis | reverse complement strand
CGCCGGGGAGGGCAGCGCGGAGGGGGCGCGGGCACGGCGGGCTGGGCAGGTGCCCCCAGCCGAGGGAGCTCTGGGGAGTGGGTGCTCCGGGGGCGTCCGAGAGTTCTGGGGGGACCCGGTGCCCTCAGGGGGTGCGGGTGTTCTTGGGGAATCCCGGTTTGAGGGGTGCGGGGCTCGGCCGTTCGTCCCTCGGTCCCGGGGGAAGCACAGAGGAATCCCCGGTTCGCCTCGGAGGCCCCGGGGGGTTCAGAGCAGCCTCGGGCCCCCGAAACAGGTGCAAAAATACCAAAATGTGGTGGTGGTGAATAAATCCCTCGGCTGGTCCCAGCGTCGCTGGACACTGTTCATTTCCCACCACGATTTCGAAAACACTTGGCTTCAGATCATGTGCTTTTTAACTAAATACGGGCGGTCACAACTTCTGCATTTCGCACGTGAGTTTCCTTGCTCTGTTCCTCTTCCTGTTTGTCACTGGGAAGGTTTTAACCATCCTAATATGGAAAAGGACAAAGCAGTGATTATAGGATACTGTCAGATGAACAAAATAGGCAAATTAAAAGACATAATTTTTCTTATATTTTACTTACATTATCTTGGTATTGTTGCATAGCTGCGCAAAAAGTAGAGAGTATTTCCTGGCAGAAGTTTAACTTCTCATTTGATGTTAATTTTTTGCATACAAATACATTGTTTGTAAGTTATTGGAGGAGTCCCCTAAGGAGTCCTTAAAAGGAGAAGTTTCATTTAGAAATCTTGCAGAGTTTTAAGTAAGATTTTGGGCTAGGCAGGCTGCTTTTGTTGGGCTGGCAAAATTTGTTGCCCTTTTTACCTCAGTGACTTCAGAGAAATCAGTTCCAAACAATGAGAGGAAAAGCAACTGGGGCTAGGGAAAGTTAAAAAGAAACCAACAAACCTGCATAAAGAGAGCTACAGTCCTAGTCTGAATTCAGTAAAACCAGAGAGAAAACCTAGGAGAAAAAAAACCCAACAAAAAAAAGAGCAAGTGGACTATCTTCCATCTTCAGGTGCAGACAGATCTCTACATTGGACATTCTTCTGATTGTTTTAGGATTAGTATTATAGTCCTTGTATTACCTACAGGACTAGAGATGAGGCCTCCCCTCTACAAACACAGATAAAGAGAAAGCCTTGTCCCCAAAAAAGCAGAGAGTGTAATCACCTCGGAGGGAGGGGGGCTGGTGACAGGGATATGTGAAGTAACTTGTCACACAGTGAGCGGCAGAGACAAGGAGTCCTTGCCCTTTGAAAGGGCAAACTATACTCGATGCTTCAAGTGATTTCCAGACTTAGATCTTTCAAGTTCCCAGAGGCAATAATAGGGCTGTGGAAGCCCCAAGTTTATCCTCCTAACTGACCTTAAATTCAACAAAGCGCGCAGACAATATAAGGAATGTGGGATCACATGGAAGCCGTTGGTGTCGGGACTTACGCACTCAGCTGGAGATACGTGAGCCCTGATCTTTAACCTCAGAGAAGACATTGGGGACATCAAAGCATTCCCCCCCTTTTTTTTTGTATTTTGAGCTGATCATAACTTAATTCAGGCAACGAGTATGGCCTCTCTCTTGAATTGCCAAAGCTCGTTCGTCCCTGGAAACTTTCATCTTTAAGTTTGCGTCGCTTTCTAGAAAGGAATACTGAAAAACAGGGCTAATTAATCATCTAATGGCTCAGCTACAGCTGGGAAAATTCAGTGGGAGGAGGAGAAGGTTGCTGTGGAGTGGGGACAGCTTCAGCAAACAGAGCAGAGAGACTGGGACTTGACTAAGACAAAACTAGACTGAAATACCTCCTCTTTCCTTGTTTGGGAAATGTTGGCCAAAAATAAGAGCTGCTCACCAAAGTTACATGTAGCCTGTTATCAATGACCTTGCTCTGTTAAATTCTCGAGCTGCAAACCCACTTTGTTTCTTTGCTCTTCAAAATAAATGTGAGACTTCAGGGAGGTGTTTTACTGTCGTCTGGATCCTGTTTACGGATTTCATAGCTCTGGCTCTGTCCTGCCTGTGTTTGCTTTTTCCTTACTGAAAAAAACCCCAAAAGCCCTAAATGCCTGATTAGGAATCAAAGAGAAAAAGCACAGTCACGGAAAATAATCCTGGGAAAGTGTAGCTGCCTCCAGCCAGAGACTCTGCTACTCAGTTAAGATGGTGTAGGTGGGACTTAAAGGCAACAGGATAAGATCCATGGAAGTGTTCAGGAGCAGGAGGGAAGTGCTACAGATGGAGGTTGTAGATATAACAAAATACCACATTGCTGGGATTGCAAGTTCCGTGGTAATTTAAGAAACAGACTGTCATGCATCCTTAAAAACATGGTATAAAAAGGAGAATAAATGAAGGGAACACAGCCCAACAGAGCAGTTTTAAAATATGCAGTACTTTGTGACATGATTACATCTTAAATACTTGAAAAAAGGAAGTAGTCATAAAAACTTTGTCACATATATTGCACGTGCAGTGTGGAATCAGTTTTGTACTGCCCCCCCCAAATTATGCTGAAAAAATTGGGCTTGTGTTCAGTGAAGTCTTTCTGGATTTATAATATTGTAAAGATTTTTAGTTAATCTTTTTGATCAGTTCAAGCAGCTACTGCAGATCAATTGTATAAACTCAGAACAGCAATGAAAAACCTGTATATAAGTCACTTCCATGGTATTGTCCTGTAAATATGGCATTTAGTAGAGCAGCAAAGCTGTAGCAGTAGAATATCTAGGCAAAAAGCTGTTGTAGTTGCATTTTATTACATGGGACAACCATTTTCTTAAATATCTGGGAACTTCAGTATAAATATCTTCAGTGTGATCTCACTGCTTAGAAATATTTCAGTGTTGAAGTTTTGCTGCACTGGTGGGAGTCATTCATTAGTGTTTATTAAGCATCCTGTACCTGTGTCCATACCTATATAGGCAGGACATTAAGGCCCAGTATTAAGTGTCCATGCCTATATAGCCAGGGGAGATGGACAGATTCACATTTTATTTAAAAAAAAAAAAAAGAGTGAATGTATCTGCTCCAAGTTTCCAGTAAAAAGCCCACTGCTAGAATGAATCCTAATGACTCATTAAACAGTTTTATTGATTTAGATTCTGAGTTAGATAGAATCTGAATTAGCTTCTATCAAGCTGCTGCTGACTCCCATGTACACAAGGCTACTTTCAGGACCAGGGGATTTTGGGGGTTACTCGAATACCGAGGAGAAACCCATCCTTGATTAAATCCACAATCCACCTATTTTTATAACGACAGCCAGAAAAGGGACGGGGTGGTTCAGCTCCCGGGAGCTCCGTTGGTGTGACATTTGGGGTGAATAAATAAATAGATGGCTGAACCAGAGGCCCTTGTCCCCTCTCCCAGGCGTTACCCCACCGTCGAGCTGCGCGCCGAGACCCTCAACGGGCCGACCCACGTGGCCGTGCCCTCGGACAGCGCTTTCCTCAAGGCCTTGCTCTTTGAGCTGAGGCTCGTGGATGACCACGTGTTCGTGGAGCATCGGGACACCTGTGCTCGCATCAATCATTCCTCAGTGTATTCCGTCTCCACCGGCGCCGGGACCCTGTGGCCCGTCCTTGCTTTCCAGAGGAGGGGGCTGATCTATGCGTGTGTCCCGCTGGTTGAGGGGCCCTTGGAGCCACGGCCTCCCCTGCTCACAGTCACAGGGCTCTCCCAGGGATTGGCCCTTTTGTTGGGAATCCTGGACTACGTCTCTCCCAGTCAGAAAAACGAAGCTGAGATGAACACAAAAATCGGCCAGCTCCGAAATCTGCTCGTCCAGGCCTGTCCCCTGGGCACCCCCTTAAACACCAACATCCGCAGCTTGAACAGCTCCTTCGAGGACATCCAGGAGATGCCTGTGGATAAGGATCAGCCAGCCTGGAGATCCAGCTCCTATAAAGGCAAACCCCAGGTTAATGTCTGCATCATTGAGAAGGTCAAGTGTATGCAGTATGACCAGAGGGATGTGGTGGACACGTGGCAGGTTTATGGAGCTGTGAACTGCAAGGTGAGAGCGTTTGATGTGCAAGTCTGACCAGAGCAGTTTTCATGGCACACTGGGAAAGTAAATACTTATTTTGCACATGGAAGTAGAATGAAATGACTGTTTACTCATCAGTAAAGCGTAGAAAGTCATCAGTGAGTTCCTGATATTGTAATGTTTCAAAGTGTAACTAATATTACATGTTGGTTTGATGCATTGGTGTGTTTTATTTTCATTTTTCCCCATGGCAGAGCATGTTGGGACTAGATGGTCTGTAAGGTCTCTTCCAACCCAAATCATACTATGATTCATGGATTTTTTTTCAGTAACCACTTGTGGGACTTAAATGTCCAGCAGTAGCTACATTGCATGTGTTTTCCCAATTTTTTCATCTTTTAAAGGAAATAGGGAGAAATCAGTTCAGATAGGATTTGCATATAAAGACTAAGAAATGGCAATGCTAACACCAAGTTTATTTCCAGCTGTTTAATAAGAAATGTGTGTTAAATAATGATTAGGAACAGCATTTCTAAATGTCTTCTACAACTGTCTTTACATAAGCATTTTTAATTAACTTTCCTACTAAACAAAAGTTTAATCTTCTTTCCTACTTTATTCTATTACAACAACATTTTCAGTGCACAAATGTTGTTTGTTTGGCTGACATAAGAAAATTGACAAAGAATCTTGTGAAAGAAGCTGGTTGTATAATTATTTTGAATGGTTTGTGTGTGATGATGGGTTATTATTATAGAATAATTGAATCCTGGAATGGTTTAGGTTGGAAGGGACCCTACAGACCATCTCATTCCAACCCTCTGCCATGAAAAGGGCACCTTCCATTAGACCAGGTTGCTCCAAGCCCCACCAACCCTGGCTTTGAACCCTTCCAGGGATGGAGCAGCCACAGCTTCTCTGGGCATTGTTTAATATTAAAATATCTCGTTGTTTAGTGTTAAAAATTGGGGACTATTGATCCGTAATAATTATGAAATACATTAAAATTTGTGTTTTCTGTGATTGATTTATTTAACATTCTTTTTTCTAAGTTATGCTTAGGTAGCGTATGGTATCATCACAATATTCTGTATTTGTAACTACAAGTGTTACAAGAGGAGAAAGATTTTCCAATGAAATGGATCACGGTAATTTAATTATTTGCACGAGGTGGACACTCATTTCCAAAGGAGGCCAACCTAAATGCTGCACTTCCAAAGACTGGGTTATTTCCCACCAGCCATGTTGGTGGGGTTTGTATGGGTGAGCAGCTTCCTGCTCTCAGAGGGACAAGTTTTAGGTCACCCTGCAGTGGCTGGATGTCCTTACATAAGGACAAAGCCCTGGTGTAACCGTGCACTGCTGAGCTGGCACATGGAGGGAGGAGACAAGGGACAGGCTGCCCATGGCTGCTGGGACACAGCTGACAGGGGACCACATGAACAGCATGCTGGAATCCATTAAGTGGATGTTGTAAAAGCGACTGGATTAATTGTGTGATTAATTAAGTGACTGTCACCAAGTGTGTGGTATTAATGTCCTAGTGGTGATTGTTAGCACCAGGGATTGACGCCGGGTGGAAAGTTTTACTGTGGGGTTTTGGGGTGTTTTTTTAATGCTAAAAGTGTACTGTAGTTTTGAACATATTCTTGACTTAATGGAGGTATTTTAGAGTAACTTCTTGGCTTCATTTTTTTCCAGTGTGACATAGAGGGATCTGCACCAAACGTAACCCTCACCGTGAATCTCCCGACTAACGGGGCTCCGCTCCAGGACATCGTGGTCCATCACTGTGTGACCTCTGTGGACCCTGCCATGCTCATGTCCAGCAGTGCTGAGCCACTGGATGATTCTGTGTACAATGGACCTTACAAATTCCCTTTCATTCCTCCTTCAGATTCCTTCAACTTGTGTTACTACACTTCCCAGGTAATTACATCCCCGACCCTCGTTGGTTTGGAGTCTTCCAACAGGGATAAAAACACCTGTGTTGTTGGATGTGTTGGGATGAGTTTGAGTCCAATACAGGTGGTGAAATGTTTTTTATATAATAAACTTCCAGGACTTGAATTATCTGAGTCACATTCAGGAGTTGCTGGTACCTGCTTGGCAACACTGCTCTGACTTTAAATGAACCACTTAAATGTCTGAATTAGACAAAAATATATCCAGGCTGAGATGTCAAGTGCAGGTACCACAAATCTGTGTATTGCAAGCAACCTGAAGGGTTTGGCACAGTCACTAATTAATATGTTTGCTGGTTTTTTTTAGACTGCTTTAGCAATTAAAACATTATATAACTGATCTTATGATGATGGTATTAATATATCTTGAGAATTAATATAGTTTTTTCCAGGTTCCTGTTCCACCAATTTTGGGATCTTACCAACTTGTTGAAGAGGGATCACAGATAAAAGTAACAGTTAATTTAAAGCTCCATGAAAGCATAAAGAATTCTTTTGAGTACTGTGAAGTTCGTATACCTTTTTTCAACAGGTAAGAATAAAGAAATCCTAAATAAATTCCTTGCATTTCTCTGTGATCTTCCTGAAATGAACCTGTCAGGAGTCAACATAACAGGTTATACTCTGTCACCAGTTGACACCAACCTTGCAAATGTTGGGAAGCCTCCTTGGAATTCCTGTAATATCCAGAATACAGAATTGTACCAGGATATTTGGTAATGTTCCAAATACTTCTGTTGCTCATCCTGTTTCCCTGTGGTGTTTTCTCACGTGCCACAATCCTCCAGGTGGATTAAGCCTCAAGATCACTTCCAACCCAGGGTTACCTGTTCCTTAAGACTGCTAATCCTAGCCACAGATCAGCTTATCAAAAATATAGTTATTTCAAATTAAAACGATAGTTTTCATTTAAGCCTCTCTGGCAGCTGCCAGGGCTGTGCTGTGACAGAATTGTTGTGGAAATTCAGAGATGAAATGATGCAAAGTTGCTGGTGCTGATTATAGTGTTAGTAAAACACTATCAGTGAACTAAAATATCAACAGCTTTTTTGTGATTTCTGGTGATTCCCTCCTGCTCTGTCATTTCTTCTCATAAATTAGCAGTGTGCTCACATAGGTGTGATTTGTCTGCATGTGCATAAATAATGTCTTTCAGCATTTTCTTGTTTTCTTTAACCCAACAGGTGTTAAAAAGTACCAAATGATAATAATTCCAATGGTTTTATTTCCTCTCTGTCACATGTAGGGGCCCAATTGCTCAGTTAGAGTACAAAGTCAGTTATGGCCAGCTGGATTTGTCCCGGGAGAAGAGCCTTCTGGTTTGGGTCATTGGTGAGCAACACACCCTGTGCACTGTCCCTGCTCCCCCAGTCAGTTCTGGAGTATTTCTGATAGATCCTGTTTCTGGCTCCAGGACAGAAGTTCCCCAAATCTTTGGAAGTTTCTCTGACTGGAACTGTGTCTTTTGGCACTGCAGGCAAAGAGCACCCGACTGATTATGTGTGCACTGGGAACACAGCTTATGTCAAAGTAAGTCACAGGCCCTGGGAAAACAGGCCTTAGTGGTCACTTTTTTAATTGGTTGTGAAGGTACATTGATTTAAAATCTTTATTCTCAGCATGGAGTTTTGTTTTCCTGCTTAGGGGTTTTGACATCCTGTGCCTTTGGAGTTTGCTTGCACACCATGGGCATGTACCACAGACTGCCAGTATTTGCACAGCAAGGATGGCAATATGCATCTGATTGTGTTTTCTCTCTCTTTCTGTAGCTGTATTTTAAGATCCCAGACTTCACACTTACTGGATGTTACGTAGACCAGCATTCTGTTCAGATCTTTGTACCAGGGAAACCCAAAATTACTGCATGTGAGTTGCTAAAAATGTCTTTTATTTAATTGATACTGCATATCGAAGTTATGAATTGGGTGTCAGCAACTAAAATTATGTAGCTAATGTTGGACTTCTGTTCTCTGATTTTTAATTGGGGTTTTTTGTGATACTTAAAGCATCCCTGGAGCAAGGACTGGCCTCTCCCTTTCAGATGAGAGCTCCTCTACTCTCTAGGGCTCTCTCCCCTTTGCCCTGTGATGGTTGCCAGGCTCTGCATAATGGCAGAACTTTTCCTAGGGAGGCAGAGAATGTTCCTCTGTAGTCTGGCCTCTTGTTTAGGACACCTTTGATGGGAGGACTGGCAGTACCCAGGTACAGAACTCAGCTCCTCCATGCCAGGTGAGACACTTGCTGTCAGTGTTATCACACCAGCATCCCTTGGTGCAGGTGCCTCTGTGTTGAACATGTGAAGCAGAAAACAAATCTGCTCATTGTTAACACATGAGCACTTCCAAGCCTGCACCAAAAATACACTAATTGGGAACACAGAAGTCTCTCATTAAACCTGAGCAGTTCTGCCTAATGGAAGTATTTTTGGTTTTAGCTGTCTGTGTGTTGCAGCTTCTGCCAGTCATGTTTGCAGAAACCTGTTAATTTTGTAACAGGGCACACTCAGCCCTAAATTGTAACACAGAAAAAGCTGCATTTTCTTACTGTATGTTTTGAGTGTGCAATTTATATTCATTGAACAAAATCCAAGCCATCCACCTGCTTTTGACTTAACCTCTGTTTGAATTTTAAGCTCATGACTGATACATTAGTAAAGGTAATTGAAGCTGAGACTTTAAATGTCTCATTATCAGAAACGATTTTCAAATAATAATAAGAGTCTTAGAGTTTAAAGAGGCCATTATACCTTTTCTGTAAACTAGTAAGGATGGATTAGTAGTCACTTAACTTGGATGAAGGAATGTCTGATTGTAAGGCACCCTGTAATGCTTATTTTTCTTGCCTTTTTTTTTCCTTTAGCCCGGGAACTGATTTCTTCTGATTACTACATCTGGAATTCCAAAGCACCAGCACCCATGGTGTACAAAACATTACTTGAGTAATTTGCTTGTGAATGATTTTTATATTTAAACAGAGCATACAGGTAATGAGATCAATGTCATGATACAGAGAAAATAAATATTTTCCAGCACTTGTGCTTTCTATGTCCTTAAATTTTCTGAGGAGAAACAAAAGAGGTCACTTCTCTTGAAAACATAAGGTAGTTTTAAATGGTTTGGTCCTGGATGACAGCCTAGAGAAGACACTTTGAAATGTACTTGCTGTGGCTGTTTTTACTTTCCCTTCTAACATGAACTGGTACAAAACAAGTTCCTGGTGATACAGACCCAGACTGGCCTGTCTTCTGGGAGGACTCCCAGTTACTTCACTGGTTTTGTAAACCAGAGGGTTCTCAGGATGGGAAAGATTTCAGTGTCTTATTCCTGTCCTGAAGTCACAAGAATCTGACCAGACCCCAGATTAAAAGGACAGTTAAAAGCAGAAGTTCTGTTATTTTCACAAGATGTGTACAGAGTACACACAATAATTTAAAGCATTTTAAGAGGGGGAGTGTGGCATGAGCAGGGGAGAGGATACAGGAATGTTTATTGCCTGTGTCAGCAGGAGTGGTGAGTTCCCTTTCACACCTGCCTGGGAACTGCTTGCTCTGAAAACAGAGGTGTGAACCTGGTTTTACAAATCACAAGACCAGCTCTGACTATGCAAAATCAGCTAAGTTTGCTGGAGGTTCCAAAAAACATCACTGAGCTGTTTTCCTTGGAAAAATAGGTGGAAGAGGACTCAGTTCACAGAGAGACCTTTGATTTTGAGAAGAATATCTGCAGGAACACAGGGAATGCTCTGTAAGAGAGTCATCAGGAAATGTGCAGATTCTAAAAGTGAAAAGCTGACAGACCTGGAGAGCAGCACAAAAGCAGAGAATGCTGAGTAAGACTGGAGTAACACTGGCTGCTCCTGCCCTACCTCCTCTGTGACAAATCAGATTAAGGATTATGTAAGGAGAAAAGTTTTAAGCTATAATTTAAAAAATACTTAGATTGAGATAGTAATCTAATTGCTTAGTTAAATAATCTGAAGGGTGGATTAATTTGTGTGAAACACCCTTCAGCTGCAACTGCTGTGCAAACTTAGGAAACAGAGCTGTGTCATCAACTGTTTCACACAGGTGATGTGTCTGTTTTGCTCAGCAGGTGAAAGGTGAATTAATGATTTTTGCCCAGGATTCAACCTCTACCTGTTAGAGTTGTCCATGTGTCTGGAGAGGAGTCTCTGCTGGAGGGTTTAGATCCTGTTCTGTCCATCAGGCCACCAGTGTTTGGTTTCCAGCTAGCCATGAGAAAGGTGGGAGCTCTCCACTCTCTACAGCAGCACTGTGGAGGAATGGAAAAGTGCTCCCCAATAAATGCTGGGAAGCTGCCAAAATTCCTGGTGTGTTAGGAGACCCTTTGCACTTAACAGCAAGGGGTCCTTCTAAATCCTTTTTGTTTCCCCCTTAGGGTCTCTAACTCATGGTTGGGAGAGTTTTAGTGCTCAGGGAGGGCTCTGGCTTTGGGTTACTTTGCACACCCCCATCAGTGCAGGTTTGGAAGGAGGGAGGGAAGGAGTAGGTGGGTGATGTTTCTCTTCTAGCCCTGAGCAGTTTTTTACTTCATGCAAGCCATCACCTGTTTTGATTTATTATCAGGGTTTGCTCCATAAACCTCTGGATTATAACTCTGCCCAGTGCCAGAAACAGCTCTGTGGTGAGGGAAGTGGGGAAAGGAGCTGTGCCTGCCTTTTTTAAAGTAGTGGCTGAGGTGTCTCTGGCAGGTGTGAGTGTGCAGCACACCCTGTTCTTTGGAAAGCACCATGAACTGGTCAGACAGCAAAACAAACCAGGTTAAAGGCACAGACCTTGTGCAACCACAGAGATACCCACGCTGGGGGACAAGTCTGGTGAGTGTTTCTCCTGGCCCATGGCTGCCCTTGTCTTGTGGGAAGGGCCTCTTCTCATGGATACTTCATAAATCTTTGTAAGGTAGAAAACTAGTCAAGTAAGCTTGGTAGGAAATTCAATGTATCACAACTCAGTTGTGTCACAACTCAGGGACAAGTGGGGACAGGGTGGATTATACTGAGAGAGTTCAAGGAGTTACAAATGACTAAACCTGTCTGTGTCTCTCTGTCCCTGGTAGTTGCCCAGACAATTTCACTGTTTCTCTACGTGCTCTGACCAGTTTTCTTGTTTTAAGAGAAAGGAAAAAAACCTTTTAAAACCTAAATCAGGGAGATGTGATTGAGAGCTCCCATGAGCCTGAGCATTCCATGGCAGAGCTGGTATCTAACACTAGTTCTGGTGGGTTCTAAAGATCACCAAGTGTCAGTGGCATTCCTTTAACTCTTTAATAAAATCCACAAGTTTTTAACACAACAGTTTCCTTAACAATGTGTTAAAGGGAAAAAATAAAAATTCTCTTTTGGTACAGAGTGCTGTTTCTTCTACAAGAGTTTTTGCTGCTTGAAGTGCTTCTATTTATAATTTTGTCATAGGTATAGACTGTATGGGATCTTTGTAGATAACTTTGCACAAAGACTTTTAAAAAGAAGTGGCCAAAGAGTTCTCCAGATTTCATGTTGCATTTCAGAGGGCCAGAAGAAAACTAAAGTGCGGATAATTGAAAACAATAAATGTAAGGACTTAAATAAATACTGAGTTGCCAACTTGACATTTTCCCAAAGAAAATAATAAGAAGTTAATATGAAACTCACTTCATCAGTAAAATGAATCTGTTTCACTTCGTTAAAATTTGGGAGTAATGTAAGAAATGGCAATTAAAATGAATTTAAAGCAAATACACACTGTCAAGCTTTTTAGATGAAACTGAACATTTAGTTGGCAACAAGAATTGATGTAACAGACCTCTAAGAAATTAAAATAATGCAAAATCCATGTATAATCCACTAAGCACAGTAAAAAAGGCTGAGATTTCCAAATCCAGTGGCTTTGGGGAACCCTCATCAAACATGTTTTGGAGTCCAATTGTGTTACTTAACACTGTGGAAGGTGTGGAAAGAAATTGGGAATTTGCACTCAAGTTCCCAGAGGGTGCAGTGGCTGAGAAGGAGCAACCACTGAAGGTGCTGAGCCCTTGTTCAAACCATCAAGGTTTGAGTGGGGTTTTTTGGGGGGGAATAGATGATCCAGCACAAGCAGGTGCCAAGGTGACATCCTACCACTGTCACCTTGTCTCCTAAGTGCATTTGTCAGGTTGGGAAGCAGAGTTAAATCATCAGTATCCATGTGTGAGACAAATTCCCACCCCAGATTCCCAGGGCCTGTTCCTCTCCCTGCAGAAGGGAATTAGTGCAACTAACACAGATCCGTGGTGTCAAATCTGTGCTGGCTGTTCCTCATCACTGATCAGTAATTTGGTGCTTTTCTAGTTTTCTGGAAGCCCTTTCTTCCCACCAGGGTCCCAAGGAATGAGTGACAGCTCCAAGATGGTATAGACCAGTTCCTCAAGTACTTTGGGGTAAATCCTGTTCCTTCAGATAATTTGGAAGTAGTCACCTTTGTTTTTTACACAATTCAGCCCTTCCCTCCTCTGTTTTACCACTGTTAACTACTTTGGTGACTTGTTAACAGTAAATAGTGAAACAAGGCATTAAACTTTCAACAGCAGTTGTCCTCTATTTATCCGTGCTGTCCTAGAAATTCACCACACTTTGTCCTATTTGTACAAGCCGTGCTGAGATTTAAGTCATGACAGTTTCTGAGTAAGTCCATGTTTGTCCCTCACTACTTTTGCTGACTCCACCACCACCACCTCATTCTCTCATCCTTTAGAGGATACAAGGTACTACCTACACCTTTTAGAGTGGAGAAAACCAAGCCCACCCAAAGCTGAGTCCTTCCTGAGAGCACCATGGCAGGAAATTCCTTCAGCCCTCAAGCCCAAAGGAGCTGTTAGACAAGTTTTGTGGATCCCAGTTTGGGAAGTGCAAGTTTCCTTGGAAATGTCATGTATGACTGTCAGTGGGAATCTCACAGGGGCATCTTGGGGTTGTTCCTAAACTCCATTCCCTTCATGCCACCTGCCATTCTTTTACTGCTCTCCTCAGCAGGACAGTGAGAGAAAATTAGCACAAGAGAGGTAAGGACAGAGACATCACTCAGGCTTGGCTTTGGGAAATGAATTTAATTTACTACCAATCTAATCAGAGTAGGATATGGAAAAAAACCCCAACAACAACAAAACCCAAATCTTAAAAGAACTTAGTCCCATCCCTCCCTTCTTCCCTGGCTCAACTTCACTCCTGATTTCTCTACCTCCCCTCTCCAAGTGGCACAGTGGGACAGGGAATGAGAGGTGTGGTCAGTTCATCACACATTGTCTCTGCTGCTCCTGCCTCCTCACTCTCTTCTCTTTCCCATTTGGGATCCCTCCTATGGGAGACAGTCCTCCACAGACTTCTCCAACACGGGTCCTTCTCACAGGCTGCAGTTCTTAATGAACTGCTCCAGGATGGGTCCCTCCTACAGGATCAGTCCTTCAGGAACAGGCTGCTCCACAGTGGGTCATCCACGGGTGAAGAGTCCTGCCAGAAAACCTCCTCCAGCCTGGGCTCCTCTCCATGGAGTCATGGGTCCTGCCAGGAACCTGCTCCAACAAGGGCTTCCCACGGGATCACAGCCTCCTTTGGGTATCCACTCACTCCTCCAGGGGCTGCAGGTGGGTGTCTGCTCTTCCTTGGACCTCCGTGGGCTGCCTGTCCATGGTATNTGGGCTGCAGGGCCACAGCTGCCTGTCCATGGTACTCACCACAGGGTGCAGGGGAATCTCTGCTGCAGCACCTGGAGCACCTCCTCCCCCTCCTTCTGCACTGACCTGGGGATCTGCAGAGCTGTTTCTCTCCCATATTCTCACCCCTCTCTCCCACTGAAGTTTCTGTGGTCTTTTCCCCCCTTCCTAAATATGTTATTCCAGAGGTGCTGCTGCTGTTGCTGATGGACTCTGCCTCAGCCAGTGGCAGATCCATCTTTGAGCCTTCTAGCATTGGCTCTATAGGACAGAGGAAGCTTCTGGAAGCTTCTCACAGAAGCCACACCTGTACCTCTCCACTACCAAACCCTTGCCACACAAACCCAGGTTATTCAGGTGCAGGGAATAGAGTTTTAACTCTCCATCACTCCCATTGACAGCAATGCAGAACATTCTTTGGGCACAAGTAAGGGCCCAGTGCAGGCCACTTGGATAGGTGCATCTCCTTGATTATCTGCAACTTTTATTCCTTATTTCCACAAATCTCATGTTGTCCTTAGATGCACCAATCTGCTGATTTCTGTAGGAATAAGATGATGATTCTGCAGGGGAACAGGACCTGAGAGAAAAAAGGTCCCTAAAAATGGGAATTCTCCCTCTTGTGAGCAGGCTGGCTCTCTACACCCACACCCAGATCCAAAGGACCAGAGGTTCATAGCTTACAGCAACCCTCCAGGAAACAGGACAACCAGCAGAGTATTCCCAAGAGGCTTTCAGAGGAAGCCAGAATCCTTGGAACTTGGGGGCTGGTCCATAAGGAGCTGCTGCACGTGTGGGATGTCTGGAAGAACAGCAGTGTCACCAACCTATCCCAAGCCAATGGAACCAGGGAGGAGCTGAAAAACAAAGGAGCTGTGCTTCTCCCAGGGGAGTGGGATGTCCCACTGGTCCCCAAATCTCACCTCACTGCCCACAAAGGGTCCATAGGGCTCTCCCAAAGGACTTCCCATTAAAGATGCACCTGTTCACCAAGATGCCACTTCCTCAACAAACCAAGCCAAATACTACGGGGAGGTGTCAACCTTCATGGATGCTTTTTTCCAAGGACTCACGACCCACAGTTCAACTGAAAATCAGGTATTTTAAGGCACAGGCCTGCCCTCTTTTCCCCTTCTTGCTTTCATGGAGACTCCTAGAAACCTGGTTGAGCTCTAGATGAATTTTTGAAAGCCTGATGTCATCTGTAGCAACACATAACAGCAAAGAACTAAACCCAACCCATTTTCTTCCCAACGAGATCAGCTGGTTGCTTTTGATTTTCTCTAGAAACCTATCTCTTCAGGATCTTTTTTTCCCCCCCCTTTTTTTCTTTATTTTTTTGAAGTCAAAGTCTGTTTCCCGTTTGGTAGGTGACCTGTTTAATGTTTTCCCTGTGTCTGGGAACTCCTTAGTGTAATTAGCGACCTTTGAACTCCACAACTAATCCTGAGCTATTTTGTATTCCTTACTCATCTTTAAGGCTGGACCTTTCTTTTCTTTTGAGTCCGCTGCCACAATTAAAGAAGAAACAGCTGCATTTCAAAGGGATTCCAATTCCAGAAGCTTAATCGTGATTGACATGTTCTTATTCTAAGCTATAAGAAACTCTAAGAGTCCTTTCTTGGGTTAAAACTTCAATCATTTCCTAAAAAATTATCTCAATATGGATTTTATTCATTTGCTTTGATAACCATTCTTTGCAATTTTTTTAACTTGAAAGATGCTTTGAGTTTGCAATGAATATGAACTGCGCCCATCGAAAGAATGAATGGTGTCTGGCTGGATGCAGAAGGGCCTAAATTCCATTTATTGTCAAAATCTGATTATGAAACCTGACGTCCTCCCTGTAGGTTGACATCATTCCATATGCCCAAAAGGTAGGGGAGGTGGAAGTGCTTGCAAATGACTCTCAGGAAGGCTGGACAGGGAGATGGCATAAGGCATTCTCCAGAAATATATATATATAATTTTTAACTGTTTTCCCGAATTTTTATAGCACAGATTAAAAAGCCGTTGCCTGGAAGAGCCCCTTTTCACTTGCAGAGAAATGAATTCTCCACGAAAAGGCACAGCAAAAAGCAACTGCCACAAAAACCAGGGATAATTTGTGTGGTTTAAAATCACTGCCACAACCACACAACAAACCCTGAACGAGGCTGCGGCACTTAAATCTCTTCCAAGGGCTGATCCTAGAAAATGACGGGAGCCTGTTGGGTCCCGTTATTTAATTATCTCCATCTCACTTACATTCGAATTCAGCGTGACCTCGGAAAGATGGGCTTAAAAAGGAAAGAAAAGAGCCTGAAAATCTGTTTGTGTGTGTTTGCCCAGAACCACACGATCTGTGGGCACATGGATCCATGGGCATCCCTGGTGGATGCCAGTATGACCCTGTTCAAAATGATCCCAGAGAGCCCTGGGTATGCAGCAGGCAAGACCTAGTTTTCCTAAGACAAAGGTCAAATAAAAGAAGGATGTTAATAAACAGTCCTTCAGTTTAAAGGGACTTTTTTTTCTCTTTTTTTTTTTTTTTAAGGATTACATCTTAAATTCCAACAAATCAGACTTAGAAATTACTGAAAGTGAAATTGATCCATCCCTCAGCCAAACTTTGCAATACTTTCCTGTTCTGACATCATTTAGATAGTTAGCTGTATTATCAGATTAAAAACCATTGTACAGGGCTGCTGAAAGGAAAAGGAGCCAAAAAGCTAAACACTGCCTGAATTCTGAACCTTTTAACCTGGCTGAAGTACGTTGGGTCCCTGTTATGCAAATACCTTCAATCCTCTGCTAAGTTCAGTGGAAATAATTTTCTTGAATGACAGGTTTATTCAGCAAGGATTCAGTTGGCGATTAATCCCCCTTTGATCTAAGGTATTTCACTTAACTACCAGTTACCTCGTCCTGACAAAGTGCAACCGAGATTAGGGAGATCACTAGAACACGACCAGGGTGTGCGTTTATTCTCCCCACCCGTTCAAAGAGAAGGGCCAAGAATGCAATCTATTCCCAGTATTTGAAGATGGAAAGTCCTGTCTCCTAAGTTAGAAAGTCAATTGAATACCAAATGCTGTTTGGTCCTCACTCAACGGCGCAAACGGCGCAGACGTCGCCTCCAAATCCACGACATTCCCAAATCCCACTCCCCGGGATTTTTGCTACGACCTACCCCCAGACCCTGCTCTCAGCCACGTTTTCCCTTGCTCTTCTAAAGCTGCCTCTTTATTTCAGATTAGCATTTGGTGTGTGTAAAAGATCTTTGCTTTTGAAAAAGATAAGGGATGATATTTTCCAGTTTTAAGATGTTTGGTTTGATTCCTTGAGAGTCACCTTGCTTTTTGCTAAAAAATTCCTTTTCTACTTCTCCAGAGACTATATATACATATATTTATATATAAACACATTTTTATATATATTTATATATATATATATGAGATGTATTATATATGTATTATTGTACATGTGGCAAAAATATATTTTTTAAATCTGATAATGCAGCTAACCATCTAAATGAAGTCAGCACAGAGCTGGATCAATTTCACTTTCAGTAATTTCTAAGTCTGATTTCTTGGAATTTAAGATGTAACCCTTAAAAAAAAAAAAAAGAAAAAAAAAGTTTAAGCTGGGGGGCTGTTTATTAACATCCTTTTTTTATTTGACCTTTGTCTTAGGAACACCAGATCTCACCTGCTGCTGGACCCGGGGTTCTTTGAGATTATTTTGGATAGGTTTATACTGTTGGATATATATTTATACCATATATTTATACCTCTAACAGGCACAGGGCAATATTTTTGTGCAAAAACCTATTCATGATGGAAAATACACCATTATAAATCACGGAAATCAGTCCTTAAAATAAAAAAAATTCAGGCAACTGCTCTGTGGCTGCCTGACATCTGAAATAATATATCTTTTTCCTTGCCTATTCATTCCCCAATATGTTTTCTGTTTGCTGAATTATGACATCATTTTTTAGAAGCATAAAGTGCAAAAATGCTGCAGCGACCCAGACGGCACCACAGGAGCCACAGTCCTGATCCAGGGCTTAGCTGGGTCAGCCCGTGAGAAGCTGATTATGGGATTGGGCATAAAGCTGTATTTTCTTATGGCAAAAGGAAAGGCGGAACAATATCATTTGTGGGATTCTTTTCCCGGTTAAAGTGGCTGCCAGGATTTTCACTGGAAACTCGCTGATTTTAGGGGGGTTGTTTGGATGCAAATGTGGCTGAGAGAGGGGAGGAAAACGATTTTATTCCACTTTTAGGACGTTACCCATCCTGAGATATCAAGCAGTTACTCAAACATATTCCTTGTCCGTAGAACCTGCTAAAATCAACCCCCCAAAATATAACCATGTGTGTAAGTCCTTGTAGAACTGGGGCTGAATTTGGGCATTTCTACATTCCACAGGCAAACTGTAAATCATCCTTCAGATACTTTGTCATTGGTTTTTTTTTATTCCCTCATGTCATATAATCTGAATTTTTAAGAAGGTGCTCTGCAGGGTGAAGGGGGCTGGAGCCTGTGCTGGGGACCTTGTGCTGATTTCCCCCACTCCAATTGCATCCCCTCCTTGTTTACTCCCATTTTAGAGAATCACAGAATAGTTTGGGTTGGAAGAGACCTCAAAGATCATCTACTTCTAACCCCCACTTCACGGGCAGGGAAATTTTAATTTCCAATGAAAAATTCCACAGCGTTTCCTTGCAGGACTCCTCGTCTGCATCAGCCACAAAACCCCCCCGAAGGCTCATCGAAGGCCCCCATCACACTTGATCATGTCAATAATACACAAACTAAGAAGGATTTGCACTCGAGACAGTAACAGCTTCTCAAGAGCCATTACAGTGTAGTGGCTTTCAGAAAGAAATCCCTTTTAAGAAATGCCAAAATCTGGAGTAACGTGATAGTCTGTAAGGCTTTGGGGTCTTTCTAGTAAATATAATGTTACATGTATTTATGAGTCAGTAAAAATAGAAAGGGAGGGGTTTAAACTGGTTTTTATATTTACTGTATTGACTATATGAAGTCCACAACGAGCCAGTGAGGGAGGGAAATTTATATTTGAAAAATATATTTGAAAATAAGCCAAAATTGTTGTCTGCCTAATGTTGTAGCATAATAAATACAACACGTACAAGATAATAAATACAACAAATACAAGCAGTCAAAGCAGAGACCCACAAACCCCACGTGGATCCCTGTACTGCCTCTTCAGTGATAGATAATTGATGACTTGCTTTAGCTAATGATTACATTAAATTATTTAGGAAGATTGGGGTGTATTTATATGAGATATAAAAAATGTCTCGACTGCATCCCTCATGCAGTTTTAAATAAAATATTTATGTTTTAAATAAAATAAAAAATGGGGAGGGGGGGTGTTCTTGCTTTGCAGTGGTTGTGTGAGTCTGTGTTCATGTATATACAATATATAAGTATATAATAAATGGGAAATATCTTAAGGCAGAATATCTGAATGGCATTTCTCAGTTTTGTTGGCTGTTTTTCCCAAATTGAGCAATAACAAATTGTCATCAAATACATAACACATGATGATATTCTACGCTGATTACATTAAAAACTATTCGCTAATTAATCATAGTAATCCTTTGGTTATTTGCTTAATTTCTTAATAAATAGGGGTTTGTTCAAAACCAGAAGGCACCTTCAACATCCCCACGGTGCAGATAATTTCTATTTTTCAGCCCTCAGCAGTATTTCTAGAGGACAAATACCTCAAACCACCGCACATAGCTCTGTTTAAATACAGTGTACAGTAGGTCAACCTCCCAATTTCAATAAAGGGCAGGGATATATTAATAAAGGAAGAAGTTTCCTTACTTCAGCACTGCTGCAGTTTTCCTGGGAAGGGTTGATGTTCTCCAAAGGCCGTTTCTGCCCCCCGGTGGTGGCACCAAACCAGCGCTTCGGCTCCAAACCCAGCCCGGCAGGGAGGGATGGCATCGGGTCTGTCCCTTATTTGTGTCCCCTCTGGGCTCTCTGCAGGTCACTGGTTCACTTTTGGGGGGGGGCAATTTTTCGGAAAGGCCCTGGAGTGACAGGACAAGGGGGAATGGAATCGAACTGGCAGAGGGCAGGTTTAAATTGGATATTGAAAAGAAATTCTTGGCTGTGAGGGTGGGGATGAGGTTGCCCAGAGAAGCTGTGGCTGCCCCATCCCTGGAAGTGTCCAAGGCCAGGTTGGATGGGGCTTGGAGCAACCTGGGATAGTGGAAGGTGTCCCTGTGCATGGCAGGGGGTGGCACAAAATGGTCTTGAAAGTCCCTTCCAACCCAAACCATTTTTAGATTCTGTGCTTCACTGGTGTGACTGGTTTGTGCACCTTTCTATGGTGTGACTTCGTTATCTGTGCAAATATTTAGGCTCATTCTCAGCTTCACCCCACAGCAGCTCCCATCCCCTCTGAGCCTGGAGCTGATCCCAGTCCACTGCAGCCCCTTGGGATGTCCCAGGTGAGCAGAGGCACATCATGCTGGGAAAACCTCTCATGATGGCAACAATTTGAACAAAGCTTTGAAGTAGATTCAGGACTATACTCACAAATTGTTACAGAATCACTTTGCCACTGGCAGGGCTTCTCCAGTGTTTCTTCCAGTTTTCAGAAGAATTTTCACAATTTCAAGACTCGGCAGTGAAATATTATGCACCTTTCACCCCTAAACCTCACTAAAAATGCAATAGCAAGCATGAATTATGATTTTTGTTTCCATTTTTCTACTTAGTGGCAGAAAAAAGTGTGTCCATGCTTAACTCTGAGCTTAACTGAAAGCCAGTAGAATCAAGGTCAGGTATCATCATATTTATTGATAGCAGAGGGTGAGATTGCAGACTAAGCAATCAGAAAAATAACACTTTGCATTGCTAAAATAGCCACATTTGGCCTCAAGCTGCAGAGAGAACAAGCAGCAATGAAACAACATCAGTCCATTCCTGCAAAATCACTTCCCAAATCTCTGCACTCCCAATCCTGGCTCTAATGCATTGATTATGTCCCTCAGCCTCATTTGTGCTTGTCCAAGGAACTGCCTGGAGAACAACCAGTGCCTGATGAAGGGAGTTTTATTGTCTGGCCAATTTGAGAAGAGAATCAGGGGATATCTCTGTGGGAATAAGTCACCTCCACACATTTCTTCACCTTCTCCACAGGTGCACGTATCTGTTTCTGCGGCCAAGGGGAGCTGCTTTCCTACATGAAACCGTAGATCCACCAGCAAGCTCCTGGTGGCACTTCCAATTCAATTAACTTACTCACTGGAACTCCTGGAGAAACTGAATATGACGGGAACAAGGGGAGAAGCTGGGCCAAATTAATAGGACGAGATCCTTTTACAGCCTGGCCAGCAATCCTGAGCAGCAGCCCTGAAAAGCAAATTGGAACAAGCAAATTGCTGTTGAAAAATTCTTTCAGCACTCGGCTGTTGCTACTCAGCCGGTCACTGCCGGGAGTCAGAGGTTGAAAAATCCCGGGATGGTGCTGACAATGGGGGCATTATTGTGACAAACATTTACATTTTATTTATTGAAGTGTTGGAGGTAGATTAGTCTCCTCTTCAGCCTCTCAGGATGGACTGCAGCATTTGGAAGGAAGAGTAGTGGAAACAAGAGTTTTATTGTGGGGGGGAAAAACCAACAAAATCATACTGCCCACTCCCAGACTAATGAAAGGAATCTTAGATGTTGAAGATTACCCTCAGGAGAAAGCTTTCATCCCCCAGGACTCCTTTTAAGGAAAAGGTATATTATGAGGGATTTCTCCTGATTCCAAGTTAAGTTCTCTTGAAAAATAATGTCATTTTATGCATATGGCTGACTTGATGTGTGATTCATGCAAAAGTCATGCTGCTTTCCTTCATGGGCACCAGGGCACACAGCAAACAATCCATTCAAAGTGTCCAATCAAAGCTTTATACAGATGCAAACTTGTGTGTGGGTATTGTTTAATTGTGTGTGGTTGTGTAATTGAATATATGTGATCACATATGCACGGGATACTCATTAGCTTGTAAACAGAATAATTGCATGTTCATTGCTGCAATTTCCACTGAACCTTTTGACTTTTAATAAGCAGTGGAGAAGGAGAAGGAGAGGAAGCTGTGGTGGGGGAGCAGAGACAAGTAGGAAATCATGTGTACATCATGAGACATCCCTCTTCTGAGTTATGTCCTGGATTTTATTTTATAGATAATAAAGCACCAATGCACTTGTTGGATAAAACGTTGGGGGAAAGAAAAGGGAAACATGTCCAGTTAGGGCCCAAGTGAATGATTTAATCTGGAAGAATAACCACAGTGATTAAGCTGTAAGTTCCTCTCCTATGGCAGTGCTGGCTCCAATGCAGTGAGTGCCACACCAGTGTTTTGGGGAGACCTCAGATGTTCAAGCAGGGTGCACCATCTCCAGGACTCTGCCCTAAAATTCTTGGGGTGGCTGATGCAGAGGGACAGTTCCCACTGCCACCCTCCCCCTTGGCTCCTGTGTGATGGGCACACAGAAGAGAGCAGGTCTGGTGTTGATGTTTTTCACAGTTAATGACCTCGAATCCAGCTCTGTCCTTGTCAATTATTTGGAAAAGCTAAGCCCCAAATCCCTTCACTCTCTCCTGCTGCTCGTGCCTGCTGGCCCCCAGAGAGTCAAGGGAGTGCTTGTTCATGGAAAGAATTTTTCATTTTTTCTGTGGTTTCCTTCTCTTCTCCTTGACATCTGGGGGCAGAGTGAAAGAGGAGGGAGAGGGCAGCAGCCAGGCCTTGATCCTTGGGTCAGCAGAGTGCTGGTCCCAATCCAAGGCTCAGCACAGACCCCAGGGGCAGGATTTGTGTGCTGGGTGCTCTTGGTCACCTCCTTCTCTAGAAGGGCAAGAGCATTTTGTGGGTGATCTTTTTGCCTGTAGATCCCAAACAGGAGCACTCCATGGGCCACGTCTCCTGCCCCCACACTCCAGAAGCAGCAGGACAGTAAGTCCCAGAGCAACCCAGGAAGGTGCATCCTGCAGCAAACAGGAGTGTTCACTCTTGCTCTTCCCAGGATGCAAAGGATAAAAATGAACCATAACAGCTCCAAACCATGCTGAGAGGTTGATGCCACACCCAGCCAGCCCTTGCATGATGGCCAAGGTCCATCTTTATCTCCAAAGCTGCACCAGATTGAGCTGCCATGAGACCACTCTGGCCAGCAAAGCAAGACTCAGGTGTTGCCCTGTTTTCCTTCTGATGACCCAAAACTGATATGAAACATCCTTTCTGTCACCTCCCTTCCATGTCTCCCCTTCCCCTCCTGTGTCTGAGAGATGATGCAGCCCCAAAGTGAGGACCAGCTTTGTTTCATGTCTGGCACAACGTTACCATCAAATTTCACAAAAACACAACCTAAATAACTTGCTGAAGCAAAAACCTGCAGGTGCTCCTGTCAGTGCCCAGATAAACAGGATTCTTAAGAAGCTGTGGCTGCCCCATCCCTGGAAGTGTCCAAGGCCAGGTTGGATGGGGCTTGGAGCAACCTGGGGTAGTGGAAGGTGTCCCTGCCCATGGCAGGGGCATGGAATTATGTGATCTTTAAGGTCCCTTCCAACCCAAACCACTCCGTGAATCTGTGATTCTACAACTGTTCAACTGATTTTAGGTGGGATTAGTAATAAATCTCTTTATCCCCAGAGAAGGGCTGTAGGATCCCTTTACACACCCTTGTAAACCTAAAGCAACCCAACAGTCTGAATAGCTGGACTACTGACATCTGGTCCAAAGAGTAAGACCAGTGTATTAAATTCAAAGCACCTTTTTCATTCCGGTGGCTTTATTTCAAGCATTCAATATTTTCTATCATTTTATGTTTCAGCTTATTTTAGCCCTTTTTTTTCCACTGTCAAATGTATTGAAGCAGACATAATTATCACTCTGACTTCCCCAAAGGCATGTATTTACCTACTTGTTAAAAGGCTTTTTCCATGCTGCCATGCTGTTGCTGTGACAAGATGACTTTGAAGGCACAGTAGGTAAAATAATATTGTATATTGCACAGCAACCCCAACAACGAAATGTTAATTTAACCAATAAAGTAACCACATCGTAATTATAATAATCACTATTCCTTATCTCTTAACAGGGCTAAAAGTGGAATTCACATTTGCATGTAGTGCTTGTCAGCTCTCAAATTACTACACAAATCACTCAGAGCAGTGAAGTTTTTAGCCCCACCATCTCTAACTCATGGAAAGTGAGGAAAGGATTCTCTGGAGAAGTCCAGTGTGGTCTCATAGCCATCATCTTCCTCCTCCAGCTCCCTCCTGCTTCCCATCCTGCTATGATTTTCATTCCCATTGAATGAATGGGATATTTGGGTGGATCTTTGAGATTTTTCCACCTTAGTACTTATCCAACTGCTGGTAATGAATCCTTCCATTCCATAGTACTGCCAGTCAAGCAAAAGAGTTGTCTCAAATTCAAGTAGCAGGTGAAGGGCAACAGCATCACCCACAGAGTAAGAGGAGCTCTTAGTTTGGCTGAGCCCAGCTGATTCCACAGGTTGGACCTACACTTCCCCATGTTCTGTGCTCTGCCATGGTCATCCTCATCACCCAGACAGAGACAAATTTGGGGAACACGTGGGTCCCATTCCTTTACAGGTTTTCATCTTCCTTCCATCAAAATTGAGGTTCAAGAGCAGTTGTGCTTGGGCAGGTTTCACCCTGGTAACAAGTCATCCAGGGCCTGTGCCTGGACATCCTCTGTGAGCAGGTAATTAGGATTTAGCTGTCATTCCTTTGTGCTTCTAAACCTCTCTGCTGGCTTTGAAGCTTCCATCCGGCTTCTCATTCCCAATGTCACATAAATAAATGGATGCCAAGTTCTCTTTTAGACTCAGAAATGAGTTACCAAAAATATAGTAAATCTGTAGCAGTGATGGACATCACAGAAGGCAGAGAGCTTACAGTGGGAAAGGAAGGGAAAGAGAGGGATGGAGAGTCTTTTTGTGTTTGTAGGCATGGTAAAGAGTTATGACAATGCTGCAAAAACTGCATTTGCCCTTCTGCTGAGCAGCAAGTTAGAAAAACTCTGGTTCAGTGTAGCTTGAGGGAGGATGATCTAAAGCTGTACAAGGGAATTAGCATCGCTTAATCCATGGCTGCTCCCCAAAATGGCAAGGCAGGAGCCATCTCAGGGTGGTTATCTCAGCCCCAGTGAGGAAGAGGCTGGCACTGGTTGGACTGGCAGTGACAGAGGAATTGGCTCCAGCCTGTGCCCAGGGTCCCACACGGGGTATGGGGAGACAGGCAGACTCCAGGGATACAGGGATGGGACTGTGTTTGGGAACTGTGTCCAGGTCAAACACAAGGGGCTCATTTCCCTGCCTTTACAACCCCTTCCTGGCAGGGATGGGATGGTCTGGCAGACTCTCCCAGCAAGCACCAGCTCAAAAGCCTGTGCTGGGAAAGCGTCAAAACCTTCCTGAGATGTGGGGCAGGACCTTCAGTGGGTGTAGTCCTGAGCAGAGGCAGCTGCAGGCAGAAGATCCCATAGATCTTTCAACACAGTGGACTAATTCCTGCTCCAGGATGTGGCTTCCAGACCAAAGAGATGCCCCAGGTCCTGCCAGCCAGGAGCCCCTGTGTTGAAGGGGTGGTTGTTGTTCCCCTGAGGGGAAGGATCTGTAAGTGATCCAGAGGAGGTCTTGACATCCTCTGCAGAGGGGCTTTTTGAGGATAATTGTGTGACATCCTGAGCAGCATTGACACACTCTAACACCAGGAGTCTGTGTGAGGTCCCAAAACAGATTTTTCCCTTCTCACGTTTTATGGGGTGTGGAAATAAAGCCAATCCCCATCCCAGGCCAAATCCCCCAGCCAGATGCCAATCTACCTCCTGACTGTGATCCTCAAGCAAATATCAGCTCGTCACAGAGGCAACAGCAGAACTCAGAAATGTGAGGAACAGGCATAGGTTTTGAATTTTACTGCCAAATTTTTGAGGTGAGAACTGATCTGTGGCTTTGCAACACACCATTAAACAACAGAATACCTAATGGGCAGGTTTTCAAGATGCCATAGCCTTTCCCTTGCCTTAAAGTCTTGGAAAGAACAGTATTTCAGGAAACCTTGGTAAATATTGGACTGCACTGACCAAATCACCCCATGAGAAATGAAGCAGCTCTTGGAGCAGCCAATGGGTGCTGTCAGCCAGGGCTCAAATTGTGCTTTTGCCAACATCCATCCAGCAAGGTATTTCCTACCTTTCCCATTGCTACTCCCAAACTTGATCTTTCTTCTTTCTTCTCCTCCGGGGATCTCACAGGGGCTGGACACCAGAGAATTCCCCACAGTGAATCCATCCTTTCCCCTGGCTAATGAGGAAATGTAGCAGTAACTCTTCCCTCTGTGTTAAATAGAGGAGGTTTAAGCCATCTCCACAGGCCTCCTCATCACCCCAGCGCTCCCAAGAGCATTTAACACCAAATCTGCAACACGCTCGGCATTTCCCAGGTCTCAGGGGTGAGAAACCCTCATTGTCACCTGCAAATGCCACATTGAACGTTCTGGGGACTAATGGTGAGAAAATGTAGCCATGCCTCTTTTTAATTTTCTCATCAGATTAGAGGCATGCACGTGGTAGGGGTTAATTGTCAGAAAGTTTAATTGTTACCCTATGACTCCTGCCTCCCCCGTGTGTTAGTGGAACACAGTCAGGGCTAATAGTGAGAAAATTTGACTGCAGCTCTACCACACTCTCTTCATTAGGCTAATGGAACATTTTCCTCTCATTTTCTCCCCAGGGTAGCTGTAGGAGTGCTACCTTATAATTGTTGCTCTTACTGTAATTGGCAGTAGTAGGAGGATGTATAATCTCATTGTCTTTCCTGTGCAGTGGTAGGTTTATTTATGACCTATTGACAATTCCCAGCCAGCAGCTGTGGCACAGTGAGTGTTGCATTAGCCTTTCCCCCCAGCAAAGGGAAGACAGCACAAAGGCTGTGATTAACTAGAAAGAACATGAACCCAAGGTGTCCCACTGGACCAAATATGAACATCAGTAACAGCAAACAAAGGCACTGCTGACCCTGGAGATAAGTTGGTGTCTCATTCCCAGGAATCAGACCAAGCTTTGTGGGTTCTTGTGGTTTCTGGCACGTCTCATCTCACCCATAAAACACAAAGGGTTAAACTCATCTTCAGAGCTGCTTCAGCACATTAACACCAAGAAAGGGACCAGGCTGCCTTTGTGCTGATGCCACACCTTCCCCCATAGCTGGGTGAGAAAATGAGCCCATGGTTCACCAGAGCCCACGAATGAGGGGGATATTCCAACCCCACTCAGCAAAGCACTTAAAGTTGTGTTTAATTTTCAGTTCTTGCTTTGGGGTTTTGCTGAACAGGCCCCTAAACTGGTTTGGCACAAATAAACCTGATCCTTCCTCCCAAACAGGACTGTTAGGATCCAGAAGCAGCTTGCAGATCACAGCTGCTGCTGTCAGGTGGCTCAAAGATGCAGCTTTCCCATGGATGACACCCTGCAAGTGGCAATTCCCATCAGAAGCTGTCACAGACCTTATTTATGTCTCTGTGTCCTTTCCACCTGGAAGTTGCTGCTGCTCTTGTCCCCTGCTCCAGAGAAAGGCTCTTTGCATTTACTCACAGACCAGCAGCAGCCTCAGACCTTTCAGAAAGCTGGGATCAATGCAAGCTGTGAAGCTCTCCAGGCTGGAGGAGCATCCTCCTGCAACAGCCTGTGGATGGGAATTTATCCAGTGGTCCCAGCAGAGCCAGGATCAGGCCCTGAGCCAGTGGTACAGGAGCCACTGGGTTATCCTGTTGTTCTATGGCCACCTCAGGTGGAGAAAATAAATAGAGGTAAGTAGTGATGTAAATCAGCACAGGATCTGCCAGGATGAAGCTCATGAAGATCTTTACCATGCTCTGTTTTCCAGTGGGTGAAGGGATGCTCTTTTTTCCACCTCTCATCCTCAAGGCTGAGTCAATCAAAGCAACATCTGGAAAATCCCTGTGTCTCCAAAATAGGGAGTACATGAAAAGCAAATCCCTCTCCTCTGTGCTGCTGGCTTTATTTATTTATTTTCCTATCTTCTCCTTGCTTAAAAAAAAAAAAAAAGAAAAGAAATGAACACACATAAATAAATAAATAAATTAAAAGAGGGAAGTAAAGAAAAAAACACTGACCCAGATCCACTGGCAAAGCTAAAACAAAAGAAAGAGGGAGGGAACCACAAGATATTTGCATCCTGATTCTGTTCGTGCTTATGACAAGGGGTCCTGCTCACCTGGTCTGTCTGTACTCCCATCTCTTCCCATCCCAGGAAAAGCAGGTTTAGAGGTGGTCAAAGGCATTCCATAGCAAGCAGGATTTTCTCTCACAAAGGAATTTGCCAGCTACGCCCCAGAATGTGACCCAGGTAATGAGCTTTGTCATTTGCCACATCTCGTGCAGGAGCTATTTTGGGAGCCAAAACAGCTTTTCTCCACTGCTGAAATGCTTTGAACTTGGAGGGTTGTCCCAGGGATGCCTCTAACAAGGACAGCCATAACCCCCACCCTGACATATCTAGCACAATTCATGCAGGAAGCTCTCCCAAGAAAGGCTGGGATTTTCAGAGGGAACATCTTTGGGTAGGATAGGAGACCCAGGCTCCCCAGGGAAGTGGTCACAGCACCCATCCTGCCAGAGTTCAAGGAGCACTTGGACAAAGCTCTCAGGGACATGGTGGGATTGTTGGGGTGTCCTGTGCAGGGCCAGGAGTTGGACTTGACAGTCCTTGTGGATCCCTTCCAACTCAGGAGGCTCTGTGATTCTCTGATCCTGCCCTTCCAGAGGCAGAGATGCTGCACATGGGGCTGCTGTGCTCAGCTGGAGCCTGGGGGGAAACCCAAGCAGGCCTTTGCTCTGCAGGAGCAGGAGCAGGAGCCTGGCTTGTCCCATGGGAGCAGAAACCCTGCGAGGCCTCATGGTGGCCCTGGGGAGTTGTACCCTGAAAACAAAGTTTTCAAACAGAAACAGGCCCGTGGCACATCCAGGAGGAGATGGACACAGAGCCTGAGGTCTCTGAAACCCCCTCTTGAACCCTGTGTATCCCAACAGGGGGAAAAACCTGATATATTCCTTAAATCCCACCACTGATCCCACTTCCATGCCAGTGGAAGTTTTGCTTGAGAGGGAAAACCAGCTCTTATCAGCACAGGATCAGCCCCTACCCACGGCAGCAGACAGGTATTGATAGACAGGATGGATTTTTAGTGTCAGAAAAGTGGTTTTGCTTATCTTTCACTGCACACAGATGAGCTTATTAAAGCAAAGTAGGTCAGGCATATGATATAACAGTATGGTCTGTGTAAAAGGCACTGGGAGGTGTTCATTGCGCTGAGACACTCCACTCCTGACAGATTTATGCCTCTTCATACAAAAAGACTCGACCAGAGTCAAATCTCCCCAACAAAGACAGGAGAAAGCTCCCCACTAACTTCAGTGAGACCAAGATTTCGGCATCATTCACTGGTTTCTGCAGAGAATATTTAAAGGAGTCCATAAAAGGAATAACTCTCTCTGGAAAGTATGGAAAAAAGAGAAGAAAAATAAAATAAAATAAAATAAAATAAAATAAAATAAAATAAAATAAAATAAAATAAATAAAGCTAGATTATGGTGGTGACTTCAAAAGCAGGATGAGCTTACTTCCCCAAGTTCTAACAGTTCCCGTTAGCATTGAATCACAGAATCACACAATCACACAATCGCAGAATCACACAATCACAGAATGGTGTGAGTTGGAAGGGACCTTAAAGACCATCCAGTTCCACCCCCTGCCACGGGCAGGGACAGTTTCCACCAGACCACATTGCTCAGACCCCTGTCCAGCCTGGCCTTGAACAGTTGTACAACACTTGTTGCTCTGCCAGACCCAGCCTAGCAAACCTGAGACGAGCCAGATGATCATGTCTTTGAGACTCACATCAGGGGGAAAAAAAAAATCCAACACTTTTACAGGCTCCTGAATCCAGGAAGAATTATTTTGCAGTACATGTCACTTGCCAGTGCAACCAGGCCTCATTCTTCCTGGCAGAGCTGCAGGAATGTGAGCAGCCACATCTGTGCCCTCATCCAGCTGAAAACTAACCAGGTTTTGTCCTCCTTCATTCCCAGCTTCATCCTCTCCTAGTCCTGGCTGGCCACAGCATGGATGCTGATACAAGCCTGCAGGCCTGATATAGCTCAGGACTTCATTTCACCTCCTGGACAGAAGATTATTCTCATTTAGGTATTAGCAAACCCTCAGTTCTCACTGGTGGGCAGCTGGAAGTAGTACCCCCTTCAACTGGTGTCAGATCCAGCAGAAGATTCCTGCCTTGGGCTGGTGGGATAATCTCTGTCTCCCCAGTGACACACTCCATCCAACGTTATCAAATCCAGCTGGTTTGAGTGACTGGCTCGTGCTCAATCAGCAGCTTATTTAGAAAAGTCAGTTTGCTAATTGAGAAAAAGTTTAATGAATTTTTGGTTTATGAAAAAAAAAAAGTGATTACTTTATATTACCAATGTGTTCATTTGAAAAATTCATTACATTTATGTATTGTGTTTTCATGTAAATACCTCAGCCAAAATGTATTAGCAAAGAATACAATATTATGGTTCATGGTTCATGTGGTATCTGAAAGGAATAATTGTATAACTAATCAGTGAAAACAAAGTAAATGTTCCTCTTGAGCTTGTACAATAAAAAACTGAATTAAAACTATTCAGGCTCAAAAATGCAAATATGCCGTGTTTCCCATCAGCAAGAAAATAAAAAATTAATATTTAGAAACCCACCTGCAGTGTGGGGTTCAGCTCTGAGGCCCCCAACCTAAGAAGGATGTGGAGCTGCAGGAGTGAGTCCTGAGGGAGCCACAAAGATGCTCCAAGGGCTGGAGCCCCTCTGCTCTGGAGACAGGCTGGGAGAGCTGGGGGTGTTCACCTGGAGAAGAGAAGGATCCAGGGAGACCTTGGACCCCCTTCCTGTGCCCAAAGGGGCTCCAGGAGAGCTGGAGAGGGACTTTGGACAAGGGATGGAGGGACAGGATAAGGGAGAATGGCTTCCCACTGCCAGAGGGCAGGGATAGAAGGGATATTGGGAAGGAATTCCTCCCTGTGAGGGTGGGGAGGCCCTGGCACAGGTTGTCCAGAGAAGCTGTGGCTGCTCCATCCCTGGAAGTGTCCAAGGGACAGAGCTTGGAGCAACCTGGGATAGTGGAAGGTGTCCCTGCCCATGGCAGGGAGTGGAATGAGATGGGCTTTAAGGTGCCTTCCCATCCAAGCCATTCCAGGATTCTGTGATTTGAAAATCCAGGATCTCTGTGATTGTCTGGCAGGATCATGACTGGGCACCAGGCTGATGTTCAAACCACTTCCCTGTAACACCATCCTGCAGCTTCACCAGACAGGTCAGGGCTGGGACTTGGGTAGTTTATTTTTGGGGGATGGCTTTTAAATGCAGATTCCTCAAATGATGTCTCCAGTGTCAGGGCAGAATGGGAGCAAGGTGATACAGGTTAAAAACCCCAGGACCCCTCAGAGAACAACCTGCTATTGAAGTACATATTTGAATATATCCAAAGCAGACAACCAGTGTTGGCATTTGTAATTCCACATCAATCCTAAGGGAGGAGAGCTGGGGAGGTGACTCCAGCCTGATCTGCAATCACAATGATCAGGTCTGAAATGGAGCAGGGCTAAGAGGAATCCAAATTTTCACTCCAATCCATGTGCTGCTCCAATGGCATCTCCTGGGAACAGTGGGACTCAGTGACTCTCTTCTCTCTCTCAAAAATCTTAGAGCACCAGAGCAGGACAATCTGTCCTGTTACCTGCATAAGTTCTCAGCCCAGATCCAGGAGGGAGTGGGGATGCATTGGGAAGGGTTTGGGAAGGATTTGAACCCCCTGCTAAGTGCACAGCAGAGTCATGCCCAGCACTCAGCAGCCAGTGGCAAAGGCCATTCCTTCGGGAAAAGTGCAGCTCCCATCCAAACCCTCGGGGTTACCTGTGAAATCCAGATGCAAGCAACTAGCAATTCCTCTGGGTAGGAATACTGACATATTACAGATCCTACTTCCAGGTACTTCCCATTCATATCTCTCTTTTCATGTATATATGCAGCTCAGACTGGCAGCATGAGACTGCTTTTCTCATGGATCTTGTGGGGATCCCTGTCCTTACCCAGCCTGCTCTGAAATGCCACAGATCAGAGGAATATTGAGAGGATTTTGGGGAAGCAGAGAGGCTGGATGAGCAGCACAGCCCACGTGGCTGGTACAGCAGGGCCTCTGCTGCAAGCAGATGACAAGGAGAGAACAAACTAAAGGGAATTCTCCTGACCCTGGGAACTCCCAAAAATAGGGAAAGTTTTGCTCAGGTTACAAAGAACTCAGTGGGGTCACTGATTCTGTATCTCTGATGGACCCCAGGACCTCAGACAATGCACAGCATGGAGCCTCCTGGATGGGATCTGCATGTCCTGACAGCAAAGGAAAAACAAAAACAAAAGGAAAAGAATCTGCTTTCAGCACCACTTTTTAACTTTCTGACTTTCATAGCCAAGCCCCAACACCCTTATCCTCACCCAGGTAGCAGCAGGGCTGTTGGGCTTCACCCAGGCTTCCAGAGAGGAAGGTTTTGCTGCTCCTTCAGCAAAACCCCCAACAGCAAAGGCAGGGGAGATCCAGCACTGCCAGCCAACTGCCAAGGCTGCAGGGTATGAGATGGGGAACACCCAGAGCTGCTCACCTGGGGAGGATGAGGAGGCAGTTCCCAGCATAAATAAAGGTCTTCTCTTAGGATAAATAAAATCATTCAGGATGCCCTGTGTGGGGCAACATGAATCCCAATGCTCTTAATCGAGTGGAGACCCCAAGCACCCACCCCTCAGACCAGCAGCTGAGGTGTCCCTTTTTCCCAAAACCAGGCTCATTCCTGCAGGGAGGGTTGATATCCACAGTGCTAAATTATTAAGTGCCCCAGGGCACACACCGTGCTCTGAGCCAAGGCTGGATAAAAGCACTCAGGCAGGCTTTTAGAGCATTTTGGGGGAACCACAATAGGCTGGATCACTACGGGTGCAGTGGCTGGGATGTACGAGCTGGTGGCTTCCCAGTGGGGCAGGACAAGCCCCAAACCCCCTCGGCTCCTCTGGGCTGCTGGTGCAGAAATGGCTTTGTGCAAGCGTGCACTAGCTCTGTCTAACCACAAGAGTGTGCCTGGACCACACTTTTGGGAAAATGTGAGGCTTTCAGTGTGATTATGCTAAAACCTCTCTCCCCTTTGCAAAAGAAGGGTCCTGGCTCCACTCTCCTACCCACACAGGATCCCCCTCTCGTTAAGGACCGGCCATGATCATTGACTGGAGACAAGAACTAGGATTTTGGAGCAGGCATTACATTTTGTTACATGTCTAAGAACGGGTTTTCTCCTCCAAGGATAGTTTTGTTTCCAGGCATATAGCACCGGGCATCAGGAATGTTCCTTAAAGCTGTAAATTCTGGAGATGAGTCCCTGCATCTGCAGCGTGGGATTCTTCTCACCAACCTTTAAGGGGTTTCCTAACTTCCAACTTCATCTTTGGTAGCACTGAGATAATTGATGGGCTTGATGATCTTAACGATTAATGACCTTAATGATTTTATATTTCTATAATCTGAGCTGGTTACTCAGGTTCTTTATGATGAATAGGCATTTTTAGGGGAAGACCCATCTGACCTGCTTCAGGCAGTGGCTGTAGGATGAGCATAGACTGCAGGATTAAAAACTGTGTTTCAGACCACATAAGGAGAGATAAGAGTGTCTACTCCAGCTCTAGGTGTCAGTGCTTGTAGACATTGTGTTTGGTCAGCAAATCTCAGCTCCACTGTCTGGATATGATACTTTGTGTTTGTATGACACTTCGGGGTAAGGTGTCACCTATGGGATTATTTTAGGAGAAGCCAAACTGATTTGGAAATTCACTCCTACTGTTTGACATCTGCCTTCACAGAATCACAGAATCATGGAAAAGACCTTCAAGATCATCGAGTCCAATCTTTGGCTGAATAACACTGTGCCCACCAAATTATAAACTAAGTGCCATGCCCAGTCATTTCTTGAACATGTCCAGGGATGGCAACTCCACCACTGCCCAGGGCAGCATGTTCCAATGGTTGACAACCTTTTTCATGGAGAAATTCCTCTTGATGTTCAACCTGAACCTCCCCTGGTACAGCTTGAAGCCATTTCCTCTTGTCCTGTCCCTTGTTCCCTGGGAGCACAGCTCGACCCCCACCTGGCTCCATCCTCCTGTCAGGGAGTTGAAGAGAGCAAGGAGGCGCCCCCTGAGCCTCCTTTTCTCCAAGCTGAGCCCCCCCAGCTCCCTCAGCTGCTCCTGGTGCTCCAGACCCTTCCCCAGCTCCATTCCCTTCTCTGGACTTGCTCCAGCACCTCAACATCTTTCTTGTCGTGAGGGGCCCAAAAACTGACCCCAGGATTTGAGGTGTGCCCTCAGCAGTGCCAGCACAGGGGGATGGTCACTGCCCTGGTCCTGCTGCCACACTATGGCTGACACAGGCCAGAGTTTCCTTTTTGCCCCTCTGGGTACATGGTGGCCTGTTCTCAGCCACTGTCACCAGCACCCCAAGCCCATTCCCCTCAGACCACTTTCCAGCCACTCTGCCCCAGCCTGTAGCACTGTGTGGGGTTGTTTTGAGGGACTCAGCGCCTGGTCTTGTTGAACATCACACTGTTGATCTCAGCCCACTGATGCAGTCTGTCCAGACCCCTCTGTAGAGCTTTCCTGACCTCCAGCAGATTAACTTACTGAGGGTACAGTGAGTCCAGGAGCCCATGTAGGACGGCTCACTTATGTGGGAATGACTGCTTTGAGCGTGGATAGATCTCACATCATTTGAGCATCAACTCCCTTACTGGAAGTGCTCTGTTTTGCCAGTGTCCTCTGAATCAGCTCATGCTGGTTACTGCCAAAAGGAGGAGGTGGTGGAGCAGTGAGTCAGTGCTTGTGGCTTCTCCTTCCGCACAGATGGGCAGCCTTCTGCAGCCAACCCCAGCTGCAAGGCCCAACACACAGGCCTAGCACAGGTTTTGTCTGCAGGGGCTTCAGAGCAAAGCTCTGCACCTTTACATTCATGGTGATGTACAAACCAGACAATAAAAGTGACCTCCACAGGGCTCAGAGTTCCCACAGCACCATATGGTGGGCTCACAGCGAGGAGCTGAGGTCTGATTTGGAGCTGAGCACTCCCACATCCATGGGTATTTGGATGGAGCTGTTTGGGAGCCACTGCAGGAATGAAGCCAAGCTGCCAAGTCTTGGGCTTGGTGCAAAGCTGATCTCCCTCACTGCAAAGGTGATGGGGAAGATGGATTTGGGTTGGCAATAGCCCCCTGTCATTTTCCATTTGCAAATGAAGACCTAACTGTGCTGGTAGTTGCCATCTGTATCAGCCCACTTGGACACAGCCATTTCTCTGCATGGGATACAGGCAAAATAAGACAGCCAAGGTAAACCCTTGGTTCCAAAGGTGCTCACAGCTGACACACTGCTTGTGTGAAGGCCAGGGCACCTTCTGTGTGACCCCTCCAAAACGGGACTAGTGACCTGCCCTGTCTCTCCATTGCTCTTGACATCACCTTCTCTTACACATAGAGGTGGGAGGCTGGAACATGTGATGTTCCTGCCTGTTCTCCTGAACGTTCATGCCATGAGAACATGAGAGCTTTGGAAGCTACCTGGCTATTCCATCAGCAGTGGTTTCCTGGCTCTCCACCTGTCAGGGTTCTCAAATGAGCTTCTTTCAAACACCTTTTGTTGTATTAACTCAACAGAGTGGTTTCTGTGGGTCTTTCATGGAGGGGAGGTGGTTGATACCCTCTGTGTGAGCACTTCAATGTTTTCTCCCTGTACTTTGGGGTGCAGCAGACTTGGGGAGCACATTCTGACCAGGTTTCCCAGATCCAAACTGCCTCTCACAGTAAAATATCATAGCAAACAAACCAAATGTGGTGAGAAATGTTATTACATATAAATCACTATACAGTACTTCCAAATTACACCTTACAGATGAGGTAGTGGTGTCGACAGCACTGGACTGGAGAACAATTATATTCAACAACAACATCTGGAATGTAAATGAGGCTGGTAAATGAGTGTTAAAAGCCTGTTAGTAATTCTGATGGTCTTTTTTAAAAAAATGGACTATGGACACATGTTCTGCCTTCTTTACCTCTGCCTAGTGTATTATTTATCTTCTAGTTTTTCTGGGAATTTAATTCTTGTTTCCATAGAATTATCAATACTGCCACCCAGATTTCTTTCTTGAGCAGGTAACAGCCATTAGAGTCTATCACCACACATATATATGTGTGTGTAATGTTCTTTCCATGTTTATTATGTAGTACTTACCAACACAGAATTTCCCTGGAGTTTACCCTACAGTCACCAGGAGTTGGGATTCATTCTCCTCCCTTGACACAAATCTTTTGCTTTAACTATCCCACATAATTGTGTGATACCAGTAAGTTGTGGGGCCTCAAAATCCCCTTCTTTTTTGGTCAGCTCCTAAACAGTCCAGCTAGACCTTTGTGGGACCCTGCCTGATAACCTCTCTGTGGTGAAAAATGACCATTGCTTCTATATTTTCTTCCCTTTTGCTTGACAATCATGATTTTCTTCCCTTTTGTTTGACAATCATGAATTCCTGACAGAGCTTCCATCTTACCCTATGATAAAGTAATTTCTTACAAAAATCATGGCACTAAACCTGCTAAAAAACTTTCTGCAGTGACTGATCTCCCCCAGTCTCTGATATTACCAAGGATCCCAGGGTAATACCAGATGATATGCCCTGCTCCACAAAGACCTGCCAGTCTGTGGTTTCCAGGGTGTTTCTTGCCTCACCCACCACAGTAACCACACTGATCCAGACTGATTCAACCCACACCTGCTTTTTATCTTGTCTCCAGCACTGGCCAAAGTGAACATCTAGGAAAAGTACAGGAACAGGATGAACATAAAGTGATGTTTCCCCTGATACTCTCTCCATCTCCAACAATTTCCCTCTTGGGAACTTCCTGAGCCAAAGAAACACTCAGTCAGTGCTTCCCTCTGGCCTCTTGAACCCATGTAAGCTGTTGCCATTCACAATTCCACTTTATCTACAGCCTTTTGCCATCCCTCTACAGATCTAGATATATATGTATATATACTCCCTCTATATCCATAAAGGAACCAGAACTGAGGATCTCAAGAAGGATTTATGAGTCATGGATTTACATCATGACATAACAATGTTAAAATCTGGTGCCACATTTATTTCCATTCCTCTGTTAAGTAACATTGTGTCCAGGAGCTCTTTTGGTTACATTTCTGATGCTTATTTTTTTCTCTGTGAAAGATTCAAATTCAAGCAGTTTGACATTTTCTACCCTGAATGTTTCAGAGGATGCTGGAAAGCATCCAGTACCCATTTTATCACTTTACTTTTTGGCTAGATTTCAGTATAGCTTTTTTTTTTTTTTTGGTGCAGAATTAAAAGATCACACAACAGGTTCGTTTTTCATATGTTTTATTGTTTTAAATAATTAGCTTAATTTAGGCTCCTTTTGTGTTTTCTTTCCACAGACTTTGCAATCAATATGTTTACTAGCAAGTGAAGACATCATGAATGTATGTGTCTATTAGAGAATAAATGCAAAAATTACATTTTGAATTCACTGACACGAGCATTCACCCCTACAACACGGTTTTGAGAGTTAATCATGAAACAAAAACTTGTGAGCCCAAACAAAACATCTTGACTTTCTCATTTCAATTGCTAAACACTCACTCAGACTGCATGTGAATGAATTACCGACCCGAAATTATGTGCATAAATTATCTGGCAAACAAGTCTGAGTAATGAACAAATGTGGGTGAATTGCTGTGTTGGGGAAGAGAAAGCGAGGCATGATTCATTCAATCACCCACTCGTTATGGCTGAGTCCCCAGGCTCAAATTAGGCAACAATCAAGGATCTTTCAGCGGTGGCTGGAGCTCAGATGGGCTGTGAGCCTGCAGACACAGGGCTTGGGAGCTTCTGTGTGGCTGGGCCGGTGCCTCCAGCATCCCACACTCACTCACAGCACCAAAGCACCCGGCCAGCTCTGGTGCAGACACTTGGACATGTCCCCATGCAGCAGGAAATGACAATTCCTGATCTCACTTCAAAATTACACATTTCTCTGTCAATACGTGGCCTAAGCCAGATAGACTGTTTTCTTGTAGTGTAAGCGGGGTTTCAAAATGAAAGTAGGTTTAGATTAGATGTTAGGAAGAAACTCTTGGCTGTGAAGGTGCTGAGGCCCTGGTACAGGTTGCTGAGAGAAGCTGTGGCTGCCCCATCCCTGGAAGTGTTCCAGGCCAGGTTGGATGGGGCTTGGAGCAACCTGGAATGGTGGAAGGTGTCCCTGCCCATGGCAGAGGAGTGGAACTAGATGAGCTTTAAGGTCCCTCCAACCCAGGCCATCCTGGGATCCTATGATCCCATAGGCACAGGTAAAGCTCACCTTGTGTCATCTCTGATTTTCAGCACTTACACCAGACACAGAACATGCACTGAAGCCTCACAAGGATTGCTCCTGCAAACTCTGCTTTGGCACAATCCCACAGGATAAACCCTGACAAGAACTTGTTTACAGGAGGCTCTGTCTTCCAGCCTCACATGGGAAAGAGCCGCTCTAAATATCCATCTTTAATCCTTGCCCTTGCTGAGTGATGGGGCAGGGGGAGGAAGGGCTCTCACTGACACTCCCAGGGTGTCAGCCTGAACCCTCCTGAAGGCTCCCTCCAGTCAGCCCAGAGTGTATCAAACCACAGGGGCTCAAGCTGTCCCACCCCCTGCCAACAAGCTGCTGCTTGCAAAACTCTCCCAGTGGATCTAATGAGACCTGGACAACGGGCTTCCCAGTAAATGGGTTATATTGCAGAGTAAATGATGCCTTGTTCCACTGCATGATGACTTCCTGCTATGCCAAGGAGCAAGAGGTACTGTCATCATCATGCACATCCACAGGACAGAACAGCCACTGCCTGAAAATTTGAAAATGATGCACAGACCAAACTGGATCCAAACCTGTATTCCCAGTTGTAATTACAAAAGAGGTTTGAGATCTCTCCTCTTGAATAAGGCTGTCTTCTAACCATTTCTTCAAAGACACGTTCTTTTTCCATGCAGAATTATTGGATTTCAAGGTTTGCATGGGATATCTGGAAACCTTATTCTTGATGAAGAGTCTGACAAACCCACACCCAGCTTACATATTGAGTGTGACCTCCATCCAAGAGCTGCTGTCCATCCAACCATGCCCTCAGTCTCCCCTCCTGCCCACTGAGCCAACAGAACACACAAAGTTCAGCTTCCCAGATTCCCAGATTCCCAGCTGCCCTTTGGCCTCACCAGGCTTGTGTTCCAGACCTCCAGTGTTCTGGGGAGAAGGACTGTGCATGCACAAAACAGGGATCCAGAGATCATCCAGGAACCAAGGATCACAAAAACACCCTCTGGCCTGAAGCTTTATTGGTTAAACACCTCTCCAGCCAGACTTTAGAAAGAAAGAGCAGAGCAAAAGCATTCAGAGCAAAGTGTTCTGTTATTTTCCTTGCAGTGAAAATACATGGAAAAAAAAAGATGGAACGATCAGCTGAATCTGAATTTTGGTTCTGCTGAGCATCAAAACAAGTGTAAAGGTAAGATTCCCAGGGAACATTTACTCCAGCCATCCTCCTCCAGCTGCTCCTGATTTCCAGAGTATCAGCAGCAGGTGGTGCAGGAGACACTGCCAAGGCTTACTTGGAGGATATTTTTGAAAGCATTAAAAAAATTCCCTTGAACTATTCTGAGCACTGCAGGCAGCACTTTTTCTGCCTCAGAAGGGAATGTGGAAACTTGTATTTCCTCACCAAAAGCAAAATACCTCTGCCTTTCCCTGGCCCTGCATGAGCCAACTGAGCCTCACTGTAGAATAGGCAGTATGAGCTGAATTCTTGCCCTGGGGAAATCACAGCTGAGTTATTGTTCAGTGGCATCAGGAATTGATTCAGTGTGAATGGGAGAAAAAAAATCAAGGCAAAACTATGAGATACCAGCCAGTAATACACTTAGAGCCACATCTAAGTTTAAGGCCATGAATAGTCCCAAATATAATATCAGCACTGGATGTACTGGTCTTGAGAGGATAAAAATGGGTATATGCATGCACAGTAAAACATTTTAGGAAGGATGGTGTTTTAAGTTGCCTAATTCCCTGAAGCACTTTGGAGTTTCTGTTTCTAGTTATCTTAAATATCTACACCATGCTGAAGAGAGAGTGACAGGATCAGCATTGCTGCAGTGTGGTGTGTGAATGGGAGGAGAGTCACTTCCCAGGCCAGCTATTCTGCCTCCCTACTCCCTGAGGGAACCCTGTGGAAGGGAAAATTTGCCTCCATAGTGTCATACAAGAGAAGAAAGAAATGGTTTCATACTCTACAAAAAAACATAGTTTAATTCTCAGTTTATGTAACTTTTACTATAACTAGATTAGCAGTCACAAACTGCTTTGCTAGTTCTGTTCTCAGTGCCCTGCCAGTGACACCAATATAACGAGTGATGTGGCCTGAGCTTCCTGCTTGACACACAAATCTGTGATGTAAAATCCACTTTTGGCAATCAAAGATTATTATACTGCTGGAATTTTAATAAAAGCAGAGTACAAAAAGACCTCAAGAACCTTCTCTCTTCAGATCCTGTGTAACAAGGCAGGATCAACTGCTTGTTTTTTGTTTTTAAGGGCTTTCCATGATAACCCTCTCCAGGAGCATATTGCAAGATTTCACTGTCCACACAGTTAACATATCTCAGAATTCTCTTGGTCAGAACTTTTTGTCCTGCCCACCATGGACAGGAAGAGAAGGTGATGGTGTCCTGTGTTAGCTGATCCTTCCATAAGCTGGAGAACCCCTGAATGCTCATTTTTCCATCCATATATAAAATATATCCTTTCTAGCTCAGTGAAAATATTGAATTACACACCAGAGCTCACACAACATCTCTTATACCTTTCTGGAGAATCTCCAGAACACTTTGTACTCAGCCCTTTGTAACTCCATATATCTATTATTTCCTTGTTTTGCTTATGCTTATGTCTTTCCTATCAAAAGTCTAATTAATGTCACAACTTGAATGGTTTCTCCTCTGCCCCAAAGCCTGTTACTCTGCCATGAAGTAAAAAAGGTTGATGTGATACAATTTGTTCTTCATAAATCCATGCTGACTGTCCCTAATCTTGTTTTCTCTCATGTGCTTACAAATTTTTTGATTATTTGTTCAAGGATTTTTCAGGAAATTGAAGATAAGTTGATGTGTCTATAATTCCCTAACTCCTTCTTTTAACCTTCCCCTTTTTTACTAAGTTTTCATCCTCACCTTCCACATCCTCCACAGTTTTTAAAGGTATTTACTCCAGCAAATATTTCATAGCATAGGGAATCTATCAGTGAAACAGCAACTAGCAGAGGACCTTCTAAAAAGATTATCATATTTTAATGACCTAATATGCTCAACGATATTTTAAACAGTTTTAGGCAGATTATTAATGTTTTTTGGTTGTTTTTTCTCCCCAAAATACTATAGTTTTGGTCTGTCTCTATTGTACAGCTTTCAGCAAGCTCACATGATTTTTTTAATATGCCTGTAACTATGTTCTACTTTTGCTTGACAGCTATAAACCAAACCCAGCTGAAGTGGTCAAACTAAGCCTGAAACTGTTGATGGGTGTCATTGCAAGAAAGTAGGCCTGAATTTCCTGCCAGTGTGCTCCTTTCACACAAAAAAGTGGGGTGGCTCAGGGTGTGTGGGTGAGCAGCTCATGCAAGAAGATCAACATATTGACTTGCTCAAGTGAAAATCCCTCCTTGTGCAATACTGAGGGCATGGAACAATGCTGGGATGAGCAACCAGCTGGATGAGAAAGCCAAACATGCCTCAGTCTCCCAGCACTCTCCCTGCTGTGCCAGGGACTGCTCCCAGTGGAGCTGGGACTGGACACACCAGCTGAGATCTCCTTGGCTTTGCAGCCAACACTGAGCTCTCCCTGACACCACATTTGCAGCTGCCCCCTGAACTCTTCCTTCCCTGCCTCTTTTCAATAAAGGTTTGGGAAGAGAAGAGCTGTCTCCAGCTATTCAGAGAGCAGTGCATCATCTTAAATTAATCATTCCCCACCAGCTTGCAGGCCAGAAGCCAGGCAGAGTGGAATCAATCCCCCTCCATGAAATCATCTCTGCTCTTAAGTACATTTTCACCGGGTTCCTAAGCACACATTAAGCCTGGGTTTAACAGGAGATTCCCCCTGCTCTTTGTTTCTTCCAATAAAAGTGAGAGGTACTGTGTCCTCAAGAGACAGGGAGAAGTCTTGGCAGGGTAGCAAAGACAGATAGAAACTCTTCCTGAAAAGCTTAAGAGCACCTTATTAGAAGGAGAATTCTTGAATGAGGTTATGGACACACCTTTTCCTCCACCTGCTGAGTCAGGATTTCTTCCTGCCATTGACAGCAGGCACAGGGAAGAGAGATCAGCTCCCAGACAATGATCACAGACTCACCAAAGCAGGAAAAAAAAAGGTAAGACCAAGAAATGAGATAAATATTGTTATGATTGACTCATCCTTCACATATCTCTGTTTTGTTTTCTTTTTCTTTTAACCTGTCAAACCTCTCTCACTGTCATTTCACACTTGGTTTCAAAGTAGCTACAAGGTGGAGATGGCAATTCTCCTGCTATATTGATCTTGACGTGACAAATCCTTGTCTCACAAGGAGAAAAATGTTCCTGCTGTCAGAATTGATGCAGACAGTGACTTTTGTATCTTCCTCTGGTAAAATAAACTTGGTTATGGCACGGGGTCACTGCTGTGGGAATTGCAGAGCCACTGTAGTGCTGTACAACACTCCCCTCTTGTGATTTCTCTCGTTACAACACTTTCTAAACCACAGCATTCCCAGAGTAACTATTTTACATGGAAGATTCCCTCTCTGAGCATGAATCCTATCCTTAAACAGGTAGTTCCCTCAGCAGGAACTGAACAACACTATTCAACACACACACATACATTCTGGTTTTATTGAATTCCTCTTTTCCTGTGCCTATAATCCTGCATCATTTTTTATATGATTCTCTATGTGCTGCTTCAGGAACTTGGACAGACTTGGTATCTACACCTCTCCCAGCACATTTCCTCTCCAAACACAGAGTTCAGTGCAGAAACACATGATGAGGAGCTTTTTTGAAGAAGAACCATGGTTGATAAGTGAAGAACAGAGAACATTTCAGTTGGAAGAAATTCTATTTCCATGTCAAACACTGATGTCAAACTACTTCCCCTTCTTTGAGGGGAAAAAAAAAAGCTTCTTTGTTAAGCACTAATCTGCTCCTACATTTTACTGCCCTGATTTAGTACAGCTCAATATTTTGCCCCCTACATCCTTATTTCTGGTGCAGCTGGGATGTCACTTTATAGACAAGGAACACAGCATGTTTAGACATCCATTTTCCACCACAATTCCTTGAGGTCAGATCTAATGTAGAGAAACTGGGAAAATAAACCAACATGCAGGCACTTGCCTTAAATGCTGAAGAGAAACAGAAATGCCATCAGCAGCTCCCTTTGTTTCCACAGATAACGGAACTAAGTTCCCCAAGTGTGCTGTTTTCTTAACAAATAAATTATCCATAGAAACCTCCAAGGTCACAGAGTTACTGAACAAAGACTGACAAACAACAAGGCCTGTGTTTGAGCCCCATCCCTATTTCAGAAGGTGTGCTCAGGGCTGCTGGATGTTCAACAAGCAGTGAGAGGAAAATTAAGGAATAAAATGCACCTAAAGATATTAAAAAAAAAAATAGTGTGACTTTTTGTTGAGAACATGCATTTAAAAAGCAGCTGTTGTCATAATAAAGACAAGAAATAAGACAACCTTAGGCACAGTAGGAACTCAGACTGAGAACATCCCAGTGGTGGCCATAGAATCATGGAATGGTTTGGGTTGGAAAGGACCTTAAAGATCATCTAATGCCAAACCCTTGCCATGGGCAGGGACACCTTCCACTAGACCAGGTTGTCCCACCTCACTTCAGAGCATGACAGTGGGGGTATCTGTCTGAGATGAACTAATTATGCCAAAATCCTGTTATTTAATGGGCTGATGCCCCTTCTAAAGCACAATTCTTTTGAATTCTTCCTTAGAACTCTAGGATGAGCTGAATCCCACCACAGGAATGCTTTTTTCTCTTCCTGGATGTGAAGGGGAATCAAAGGCACCACTCAGAGGTGCCTGTCCTACCCATGTCTGCCTTTGGTCAGACAGATCCCAGCTATGGACACAAACTCTTAAGATCAATATCACAGCCAGGACCTTCTAATTTAGAAGTGGCTTAACAGACATTGGAAGTGGGACACAAAATGTTACCAGTGTATTGCAGAGTGCATAAAAGAAGCTGTTTTCCATGGAACCTGTAACCTCATTGTAGGAAACACAGTGTTTTCATGATAATTTAGATCATCTTCACCCTCTCCAACAATGTTTCCTGGCCTGGATCATCTTCTTCACACAGACATCACCCTCACTGTGGCTCTGACACTCTCAGTCACACTGCTGCAACATGGCAAATGAGAACAGAATTTGGGCCAGCCCTGCACTGACAACACATTTGTTTGCTCTTTCTGTTTTAAACCACCCGAGGACAGTGAACTTGTGCCAGAGAAATTCCATCGGGCCCACAAGAGTCCTTTGGTGCACCACCAAAAAACACACAAAACCACCAAAACACACACCAAAAAAGCATTAAACCTTTGAACACAACTGTATATGTGAACACATCTGTGGAGCAGATAGAAGTGTCTAAAAAGAGATCTGCACAGCAACTGCAGGACACAAAGCAGACATGGACAGAGATAACATGCACTAATCTTTCTGAATCATAGAATAATCCCAGAATGGCTTGGGTTGGAAGGGACCTTAAAGATCATCTTGTTCCAAAACCTCCTGTGGCCAGGGACACCTTCCACTACCTCAGGTTGCCCCAAGCCTTGTCCAACCTGGCCTTGGACACTTCCAGGGATGGGTCAATGCAGCCTTGGAAAAGCATAAATAAATCTAAAAGGATACAGAGCCCCATTTGTTTCTCAAAATTTAAGTATTTCCACCATTAATTAGTTTGAATAAAAGCCTTATAATTCCCTCAGTTTCCAATAGGTTTTTTAATCTTTCCCCACTTTACTTCAGCACTCAGCAGTTCATAAATAGGAGCCTGTAACCCCACACTATTTATTCTTCCTAATTAAAGTGTCCTGTTAGGACAAGTAGAGCAGTTGCTGGATTTTCCTTTTAAGCCCAGACCTGTCACTTCTATGAAAAATAACTGTAGAACGAAAGCAAGTCTTAAAAGGGCCCTGCAAGGCTTCATGTAAGAAAAGGAAAAAAACCCCACTATTACTCTGCATTTTGAGAATCCTTGTGTGCACATTAATAGAAACTTCACATCTAAAAGACTTGTTTGTTGCTGTGGTATCTAGTAGCATATTCTTAAAACAGAGATTAGTCAAGGCAGAACAGCAGAGATGGCTTGAGACTTCTTTCAGCCTTGCTGCATTTCCACTGTTCCCAGTCACACAACGCAGCCCAAGGCCTGCCCTGGCCTATGCAGACAGGAATGACAGCCTCATGCTGCTTTTGGAAGGAAAAGCAACACCTCCTGTGCTCTGATCTGCAACAGATTGTCACCAAAACGCCTCTGACACTGTCCCCAGACTGAACACCTATGGCAGTGTCTTTGTGGGCTCAGGCTGATCAAACAAAACAGGGCACAGACATGCACTGTCCCTGTGCTGGGCACTGCTGAGGCCACACCTCAAATCCTGGGGTTAATTTTGGGTCCCTCAGTGCAGGAAGGATATTGAGGGGCTGGAGAGAATCCAGGGAAGGGGAAGGGTCTGGAGCACAAGTCCGATGAGGAGCAGCTGAGGGAGCTGGGGGGGCTCAATGGAGTAAAGGAGGCTCAGGGGGGACCTTGTGGCTCTCTCCAACTCCCTTGAAAGGAGGCTGGAGCCAGGTGGGGGTCAGGCTCTGCTCCCAAGGAACAAGGGATGGAACAAGAAAGTCTTTAGTCTTTAGCTGTGCCAAGGGAGGTTTAGGTTGGACATCAGGAAGAACTTCTACACAGAAAGTGTGATTAGACACTGGAATGGGCTGCCCAGGGACGTGGTGGAGTCATTGTCCCGGGAGGCATCTGAGGAAAAAGACATTGAGCTATTAGAGAGCACCCAAAGAAGGGCTCGAGGGTGTGAAGGGGGAGCCTGATGAGGAGCAGCCGAGGGCACTGGTGTGTTCGGCTGGAAAAGAGGGGACTGAGGGGAGACCTCATTGCAGTGACAACTTTCTCATGAGGGGCAGGTTCTCATGACCTGTGACAGGACTTGAGGGAACAGCTTGAAGTTGAGTCAAGGGAGGTTTAGGCTGGAATTAGGTGGTTTTTTCCTCAGAGCGTGGCTGGGCACTGACCAGGCTGCCCGGGGCGGTGGGCACAGCACCAAGGCTGACAGAGCTCAAGGAGCATTTGGATAATGCTCTCAGGCACACGGTGGGATTGTTGGGGTGTCCCGTGCAGGGACAGGAGTTGGACTGCCTGATCCTCGCGTGTCCCCTCCGACTCAGGACACTGTATGATTCCGTGATTCTGTGAAAGACTAGTCATAGCTCAGACTCGGTGATCTCAAAGCTCTTTGCCGACCAAACTGACGGCGATTTTGTGACGGTGTCCCTGTGTCCGACCCCCCCCGCTGCCCCTCCCGGGCTCAGGGCTCTCTGCACACGGCCCCGTCTGAGCGCGCCGGCCCCTCCCCGCCGTCACCAGGCGCCGCCGCCAAGTGCGGAAGTGC
>WEIV01011304.1:3811-15955 GCA_013390005.1 Calyptomena viridis | reverse complement strand
GACCATCAGTGGGCCCTGTATTCTCATTTTCCATGCAACTCTTGAGCCCTTCCAGGCAACAGTAAAATCTGTGAGGCAGCAGCATATTACCAAACACCAAAAACAAGAGAACGAAGAAGAAAATTACTAAAGGAAGAGAGTCATGAAAACAAAAACAGCAAATAGGCAGAAGTCCTTCAAAAAATTATGTTTCTTCTGATATAAATCTGGCACATTTGGATGTTACTGAAATGAAGTTCTTTTTAAATATGATGCCACATTAAAAAGAGGGCTACATACAACATCTCTGTGAGATACTAATCTTTCTGTGAACCATGTGATTGTCCACAATGCTCCAGATTTCTGCACTGGCATGAGCAGAAAGTCATGCAAATGTACTTCCTCCAATAATAATATAGCTACTTAAACTGACAGAATCATCAAGGCTTATTCTGAGTCATAAAAGAAAAAGACAGTCTGACCCCTGTCCTTACAGGAAGATATTCTGAATTTAAATCTCAACTGTTCAATGTATGCAATGCCTTAAGGTAAGGGAAAAAATCCAAGCATTAAGAAAGCAAAAACTGTCAAAACCCTACTTTTCAGAAAGTATATTGATCTTCCCCTCTGTATATCATTCCTTCTGTTCAGATAATGAAGTTGGACACATCATTGTAGCCAGTGACCCACATTATACAACACTAGCTGATTTAACAACGCTTATGTAGGAGGTCTTAAGAAGTTTACTATGTAAATAGTAAACCACAAAAAACAACCAGACAAAATTAACAGAAGCAATTTAATGGTCATGTTTCAGTATACTGTCAGACTTCGTAAACAAAACAATAGGAATTCTAGGTATTTTGACATTTCAAACAAATAAGGAGTTATCAGGGGTTCATTTCATGAAGCATTTTGCCAAGAGACAAGATTGGCACACATTCAGCTGCAAATGAAGCCAAAGAATTGACCTTTAAATAAATTATTTCCAACAGTCATAGTCCCTAAAGGCAAACCTGTTCCTGCCCTCTGCAATCTTAGTTCTCTCATAGCTTATTTCCACACAAATTCTTGCACAAACTAACAAAATCTTCACATAAGAATAATTTTTGAAGTTGTAACGGCAGAATAGCAAAGAATATTTGAACTGGCATGGATTAGANCACTTCTGCAGTAAACATAACCAGGGCAAAGACCGCAAAATCTCATCTTTATTCAAAAAAGTCCAGATCTGGCATGGATTAGACTATGTTTTAAGATGGCGTTTAACTCCTCTCTCCAGAAAGTCTTGAAGAAATTCTATACATACAAAGGCTTAAGAGCAGTGATGTGGCAGCCCAGTTCTTCAAATTTCTCTGCAAGTCTGACAATGACTATTAACAAGGAACATTTGATAGGTTCTTGTAAAAGCTGAGTTTTCCTTAAACTTCACAAGTGTTCACGAAAAGTTTAACTTGACATAGCTGTATTTAGCTTGCTTAATATTTAGGTGTCTTTCACTATTAAGATATAGTGTCTGGTGCATCAGTTGTTTAGAGGGCAGGGTGGTCAATTCCCATCTCTATATAAAAAAATTGACTATTGTCTCAGTTAAACAAAAATTTTAGTGAAAAAATAAGTTTACAATGTTAAAAAGACACCAAATTCAACATCGGATAAGGAAATTGTACCAAGATTTAAAAAAAGGCAAAATCAAAAATCCAGGTTGAAAAAGTAATTTAGTCTATATGGAAAAAAGCTAGTATTTCATAGAACTGCAGATGATCCTCAGTTCTGATAGATTCAAGCATACAAGAAGTCTCGACTATAATTTTTTTTCCACAGATTTTAATTTGAGGAGAGGAAACCACAATCTTTCAAAAGCAGTTCTCTTGTGATACTATTTATAATGCAGTAAATGAAAAAAATCTTGAATTTGTATCAATTTCTCCTTCTGAGTTTGTAGCATGTGTCTCAGAATAAAGCTTTATTGAAAAGACCTCAAAAACCTTTATGCAAAAACCACATAATATTTCAAGCCGACTATCCCTGATTACATCAAACTTAGTTTAGAGGTCCTCCCCTCTCCTCCCTCACTTAAAAGTGATGCCCATTTTATCTCCCTTTATACATTTTGCTTAAAACTGTCCAGAAATATCTGTTAGCAATTTGGGGAAATGAAAAGAAGGGTTAATAACCTCAATTATTTACATCAAATTTAAAACGGAAATTAGTTCCTGGCAGCTTATACTGGATGATCAGCTTTTTCTTCTAATACCAATAATACCTGACAGCAGTCTACAGTAGTTGGTCATCAACTACCACAACTCACAGGGAGAAGACAATTCTGCTCATCCATTCATGAGTCATTCTAGGTAACACATAAATATTTTCATAATTGAAGTTGTAACAGCTGTATTCTGCTTCAGAAAAGCAGCAGTGCTTTAGCTATTAACCCGACTTGGAACACTCAACAAGGTCTCTGAAGAGGAAACACAATCCTCCCCCTTTGTGAAGGTGAGACTTATNCTCCACCACCTTCCTGGGCAGCCAATCACTCTTCCTGTGAAAAATTTAGCTGTATTTCCAGTGTTTTATTTTCTTATATTTAGCATTAATTCTTAAATCAGGACTCTCTTCCAAGATGTGTAACCCTCCCCATGAAAGCCCCTCTGCAAAATATCTCTCAGTACTCATACAGTAATCCATGTAATGGAAGCTACTTTGCAATTAAGTGGTGGGACTTGCTGAGGGGAAAAAAAAAGAAAAACAGAGGTACACACTTTGGGTCCCTTTTCCAGAAGAACCTCCTGCCTAAGTATAAGCCACAAACTTCCGTTTCACTACTCAATCCTTTTTAGCCTTCTCTCAAATGGAAGCCGTGCCACAGTGATTATGTCAGTCACCATTACTAGTTTCTCATGGTCTGAGGCAATGACCAAAGACAGATACAGCACACAGTACACCAAGGAATAACAAGGGTGTTTTCTGTTCCACCTTCTATTCCTTTCTGAAACACTTCTGTCTTGCTTAGGTTTTTTTTTGTACAACTACTGAGCACAAAGCTTATATCTTCAAAGAATTACCCACAATAACAACAAAATTTCTGCCAAAGGATCACAACTAACTAGAACTCTGTTAAAGCATTCATACAATCATTTTCATCTTCCTCCCACAGTAGACTTTACATTACAATTAGCAAATGCTGAATCCCAGCTTGTCCAGTTTCTGTCTGTTCTTCAATGTCTCACAATTAAGTTTGATTTGTGTGATTTTTGTATTCCTAGCTGAATGTCAGCATACTTTGTTCCTTTGTCTAGAATATGCATGAATTTGCTGAGGGCACATATCCTTGAAGATCCCACTGAAGAGACCTCTGTGGAAATCAATCATTTAGAAGTACTGTTTTCTCATCCTCTGGCCAGTTATTAATACAACAGGAGGCAGTTCCTCTTAATCCACAGCAGCCGATTTCCTTTAAAAGCCTTTGGCAGGAGTTCTTGTCAAATGCTTTTTATAAATCGAAGTGCATTACACCTGCCATACACTTATTCCCCTTCCCCTCCAAGGATTCCAAATGCTTTGCAAAGCATAAGCTCTAGCTAAAAAAGCCATAAATTTGTTTACTTTATTTAGGCATTTAAAGAATCTTTATGATACTTTACTTTCTTGAAATGCCCAGCTCTACCTCTCTCTTAGGTCACTATGGTACCACACTTGCATCTTCTACTCCTCCAGTACACACAGTCTGATGTAAGGGATGGATTACATATGTCTGACAAAAAACATCTGGCATTTCCATATCTGAGGGATTTTACAACTTGAGCAATTTTTAGCTCTTTTGCATGATGTCCTCTTATTCATTTATACTGATTTACTCTCAACACATTAAAGAGATCCTCTTATCCACACCTGTAAGAAATTCTTCAGTCTGAGAGGTCATCTACAGTCCTCCACAGTGAACACTTCTGCAAAAATCTCCTGTGGCTTGTCTGCTGTATCAGCACCTTCCAGAAGAATTTCCTGATGTTCTGGTCACTTAATGGACTACAGCATTCCTGACATGCTTCCCACTGTCAGTGATACATCAGTAATTATCGTAGGGTTTTCATTTTAAATCTGTCACTCTTCAAATAGTTCTGCTCTCAGAAGGATTACTATCATCAGTTTTTGTCACTTGATTTAGCCTGTAGATTCTCTTAGGGGGTTTTTTTGAAGTTTTTTGACAAGCATTACTTTCAAGTTTCCAATCTACTGTCTTGACATAAGCAAGAATCACCTTCACAGCTTCACCTTTTCACTGCTTCCTAATTAGCTTCACTGAGTCTGAGACTCGATTTAGTTTTTGGGAAGGAGACGATTAAGTCTTATTAGAAATTTTGGGGATTTTTTTTTGTTCATACAGGGATGTCATATAATAATACAACATAGGTGATGTTTACAAGATGATTGCCAAGTAACATCTCGAACCAGATCTCCTGCATTGCTTAAAATGAAAATTTTCTCTTTGCGCATCAAAGTAGATGATCAAAGAACATCCTTGACAGTCGAAACAAATATTGTCTCTTCATCACATTTAGCAGTGAAATTTGGTCCTCCTCCTCGAGAGTAAATGAACTGTACTACTTTTACACCAACTTTTTCCTTTTTCATGTCTTCTGGCATTTTACAGAATTGTCAGTGTTCTGATTATGTGGTCAAGAGCACAGCTATAGAATAGCTACAATATAAAACACCTTCATTTCCTGTCAAGGTGTATTTCAATCCACATAAATTAACATATCTTACTTTATCTCATTTTGCTTAATCATATAGCACCTTCCTACTAAAGGAATTCATCTGTAATGTAATTCCTATAAATGTGTACCTAGACACTGCAGTCTCACTGATTCTCTCTTCCACCAGGTTTCTCAAAATGCTCATACTTTCAAATAGGCTCATTTTAAAATTTATTTCAAAAGGCACACAGCATTTTGATAAAGGTATACAAGACTCCATATTTAATCAGCTTCTCTATTTTTATATGAACCATTTAAGAGGACTTAATTTGGTGATGCATTAAAATTCAGCAAAGAGGCAACAAGGAAAGAAGAGACAGAAATGTTTTCCTTGGCCTTTTATCACTCAGTGAAATACTATCCAAAAAACCTTTCCTTCTACATCTTTGAGTTTAAAGAATGATGAAAAATTTATTACAATAAAGCTAGTATTCTTTGTAAATTTCATTACAGCATTTTTTACACCAGGCAGAGTACTGAAGTACTGAGTATCCCAGGACTAAAATTCACCTGCCCATTTCTACACTTTCCAACAGCTCTTCACTGAAAAACCATTTAGCAGCTTTGCCAGGTCCCAGGATGTGTAACAGCTCAGCGCCTTGATTTAGCAATCCTGCTTCTCAAATACTTCCTTACAAGAGCTTCTCAGCCATGTTTTTCATGAACCGTTTTCAGTGTCTCCACCAGCTCAGTACACACAAGCACTCTACATTCCTCTTCTCCAATACTACTAAACTGCTCTTGAGAATGCCTGAAAAACTTGTTTCTTACCTGAGGCATGCCTTTTGCTCCATTTTGGCTCCTTTCAATTCCTCTTTTCTATCATCTTTGCTTAACTGTTTCCATTGGCAAGCTGAGACACCTATCTGCACCTATCTGGTCTGTATGAACTTTTTTGGGGTCTGGAAATTACTAACAGCCTGGCATTAATACAAACACTCCTACTACAGTTTAACAGTCCAGTGAAAACCAGACTTGGTTAAAACAAAACAGCAGACAAAACTACCTACACTAACAGCAGGTGTTAACAAATGCCCAGGGTTCAGCAAGAATATGGCAGATGACAATCCCCACTTAGAGTCTCGAACTTCAGCTCAGATGTTCTCTGAGTGGGATATGCTTTCTACATATTTAGATGTATGGTTTCATAAACATTCGCATATAGCAAATTACTGGTATTCCATTTATTAACATATGAAATTGAACTACAGTGCAGCCTTTTGATTCTGTTAGGCATTTCTGATGTAGCTCACTAGCTGTCAAAGTCTCTTGATGCCTTTTGTTGCACCCTCTTGAAATGTCAAGGTTTCATAACCTGCAGCTACTCTGTCACTTCATCTGACTTCTTATATGAAATAAATGTAGTGGGCATCAGATCACTGAATTTGGCCTGCTTGAAGGGTAAAAAATTTAAGTCACAGCTCAGGAACGAACTAATATAATGTGGCAGCTTTTTATTAATAGCATGAAAGCAAGTAGAGCATAGAATAGCTTTCTTATTACACCAAAAATGACATATAAGATTACAGTATGCTCATTTTTTGTCGAATTATACAGTCATTGCTTCTAGAAGGACAGAGAAATAGAGGAAACAGTTTTTGTCTGGGTTTTCAAGCATAATATTTTCCAAGAGTTTGGAGGCTTCTTGATGTTGTTTTAAAAACTATCATGAGTAGCAAACTATCTCTAAGAAATACACTGTTCAATATCTGTTCATTTACAGAACTAAATTTTTTAATCACATTTTTCATTCTTGTTCTATTTCAATTTTATATTGTGACTACAAGACATATTTGAGTATTAAAAGGTTTAGAAAGCAATCAAACAGAATCCTCAACTTCAAAATTAGAAGAGTTTCACTGTTTTTGTGACACAGCTCAATCCTGCCAGTTTCTGCTTTGCTCAAAGCATTCTTTCCTCCCCACTGTATAGAAAAAAAACACCTTTGCAAGCATAGATGGTAATATGGTTCAGCATGCCCCAACATATAAAACCTGCACTCGAGCCAATAAATCGTCAACAGTCACATGGAAATGGTGAAGTCTGAAAAGCACTATCTAGCAGGTGAGTAAAGCTGGAGACTGCTCACCAACTCTGCACAGTGACTGCACAGAGGACTTGCTCCCTCATCCACCACAGGCTCCTCTATTGTAGACACTGCTACCAACACAACAAATTACACGACTCCCTGGCACTCACTTAGCAGGGAAACCAAAAGATATGCCCACTCCCTCAAATAAAAACAGCTAAAAAAGCCCAGCTTAAATTTGCTTTAAATTTTAGTTAAATCAACCACTTGACTTTAGAGAAGGGGAAACGAGATTTTTCCAAACAAGCATTCTCTGCTTTTTCCAGGTTCTTTTTCTGCATAGAGCTACAGTTGAGCTGATGACATTGTGCATTACCACACCACCAAGCACAGTAGGTATCACATGCAAGTGTCTGTGTACAGTTTAAGTAGACAGAAAAATCACATGTGAGAGTAGAATGGTGTAGTAGTTTTGATACATCAATGCAAGGGCAATTAGCAATAAGAGGATCACAGCACTGATCTTTGCAAACCTTGCAATTCAAATCTAGGCATCCTAAGGTTGAGCTATGTCACTTGTCTGACCCTTTTAAAGCAAGCAACAACGGTAAATATGAGAAATTAATACTTGCAACTGATCTGAAATCTCATCCTGAACACACTTTAAGTAATTTTAAAACATTAGGCAACTACATGTTTTTTCTTAATTTGTGTCTTCTGGACTTCTCAGTACTAACACCAGGCCAGTGGTTAAATGAAAATCAGGTAGGGTGAAAGTGTTAGCAGGCAAATAGCTCCACAATGCTTTCAGTGCTTCACTCACCCTGCAGCACACCCTGCCACTTGTGCCAGTCCTGTCCATGGACAGACCACCTGCTCCTGCCCGGCACAACAGATGGTGCCAAATGATTAAACCCTTCATTTCAATTTCAGTTTTCTCAGAAAGCCCAGTCTATTAAGAGCATTCACTAGGAAAATTTTATTTTTCACTACTGCCACCAGGTTTAAGCAACCCTGGCTAAGTTGCTTATCCTGTCTAGAACTCAGTGTTTGCATTACACGCAAGATAAACTTACTGAGCTCACCTAGATCTGGACAAAGAGGCAGCAATTCATTAGCACTTACTTCCTTGGTATGTCTTCAAGCATGCCCAGTACTGATCTAACTAATCCCTCAAAGTCAAAATTACAAGAATTCTTGAATGTATTAAATGATTTACATATTGGACCTGATAACAATTGTATATATGATCTTTTATCCTCCTAAGAACCAGGCATATGAACAGCTAAGTAGCTGCCATCTTACAACTCAGTCTACACACTGACACAGAATACCAAACTGAAGATTAATTATCTTGTTTTATAACAAAATAACTTGCTTTGGAATTGCTACCTAAATGTCTAATAATCTATTCCTTTAGTTATTCCATTCACCAGGTTTTCTTGGGAATGTAAAATTATGAGCTGCATGCCATTTTCAGCTTTAAGATGCTCACATAATCTGATGTGATAACTCAATTTCTGCTTTCTCTATTTACGCTTAAGGCTCAAACTGGTACAGACTCATTCTTGAGAAGTCTAAACTGCATGCCAGATCCCACAGAGTATCCTTCGCTCATTTTGGGTGTCTTAGACTTGTCTTAGCTAAAAAAAAAAAAGCCAAAACAATTCAGATACAGAACCAAAAATTTCAAATGTTTACTTGCCACCAGGAGACAATTGTCAAGCTCCACTTTCTCAGTAACAGGCCTGATGACTGGAAAAATGAGAGCAACACTTTTCCCTTGAAGCAGAGTCAGATAGTGCATAATGCCAGTTAAAAGGAAAGATGCTTCACAGGCAGTGTCAGTGTTGGAGAACACAAAGGGAAGGCCATTCCATAAGACATTAGGAAGCTGTGCCAGTAATGGGGAGAACGAAGTCACTTATCCACACTGCGTAACAGCAGCATACGGGATGCATTACAATGTAAAAGCTTCAAACACGCACACATAAGGAGTAGACATTACATTAGAGGCACATCCCAAAATATCTCTACAGTAAAAAGGGACATTTTCTCTTTAATAGGTAAAAGTACTATAACATCTATTGTACCATCACAACACATTATGAAGGATTTATCCTCTAAGATTAAAACACAGACTTTATTGAGAGTGCAATAAAGGGCAGTAACCACCAAGAAAATAAACAAAACTTCGTTTAAAGTTCAAATAATTTACTTAAACATAATTGAGTAACTTTGCCTTTTACTAAATGACATGCCACCAGATTCAGAAGAAACCTTGTACTGATTTTAGAAAATATTTTCTAATTCTTTATGCAGGCAACACCTTCCTTCCCCATCTATTTCCATCTCTGCTGTAGCAATATCAGTCCGAGAGTCACATTACTCCAGGTCATCAATGTTATAAATATGGCATTGTAGGAAAGAGTCATTACTATCTGAGCAGTTGCTTCTACTGATTAGGCTTTTACCATTTATCTCTGTTGTAGTAGATGAGTCTAATGTTAGCACTGTGGTACACAGCAATATTGCTAATCAAGAGAACAAAACATACTTCACAGTGTATTCATCAGGGAGGCATCCTTCAAACTAACTGTGCTGCAACACAAGCCTTCAGGGACTTCTGCAGAAACAACCAGAAAAACAACAGTTTCCCACACTTTGACTCCCTGATACCCTGTGGATTTCTAGGTTTCAGAAAGAGTTCTCTTTATGCAAGGAACAGCACCTCTCAGTAAGTGTCCTCACCAACAACCCGTGGAACTGAGTCTAATGGGTTAAACTTTTAAATTTACAGTTAAGGCTGATTTCACTGACAAGTGTTTTATTCCTCAATTATTTTAAATAGTTGAAGTATGAAAGGCCCATTCCACAATGTGACATGCTCTGATAAGCCACTGTTTCGTATCACTTTTAAAGCTTCACTCCCTCCCTGATTCTCCTCCACACCAAATGGCAGCTCTTCACTTTTCTACCACTTTTTTCCATGAGAATTGTTTTGATTATATCAGAATTGTTAAGCTTCAGGACCCACAGCCAAATAAGAACATAGAAAGCATGGAGAGAGCTCAAGGACAACACCAAAGTCTGCATGCACCTACAAACAGTCAACCAAAAACATTCAAGAGTACAAGACCTTCCACTAGAAAAGCATTTGCTCCATGGACAACCTGTTTATAGCTTGTCTTTCTATTGGGAGCACAGCTTGCTGATCGTTAACCATTTTGGAACAATCTACTTTATCACTGTTTCTCTAGTTGTTTTTTAATAAAAAAGCTAGCTAAGTTAGTAATTGTCCCTTTCTTATTTCATGGAGCTAAACCTAGCAAGAACAGTACTTGATTTCAGTGTTCCTTTCTTACATCAGTCCCCTTACAAAAGTAAGTCACCAAAAAAAAAAAAAATCACTAGCAAAAAACCAGACAAGGCTACACCAAAAGAAGAGCATACTCTTAATTTACTCTGCATATAGCCAGAGTAAAAACTGGTGGAATTTGTTTGGCTCAATCTCATAAGAGTTTCAACCCTTCACTCTTCACAAGCAAAACCATTTTAGTACTTCGAAGAATTACAAGTATACAGTAAGTTAAAGTTCAAAACTTTTAACTTAAGTTAAAAAACCAAGAAGTGCAGATCACTTAAGAACTGAAGTCAGACCAATTCTGCAGTTAGTTTACCAAGTGATAAACGGGCTCTGAAGGCAGCCCTGGACAGGACAGCTCCTACATAAGACAGGATTTTCCTCCAGCCTAGAGGAAATAATGAGTCTTCCTACAAAAGGAGACCAATTCTGCAGTTAGTTTACCAAGGTTTCTCAGAAGCTCACACACAGAAGCAGAAAAACCCAAATGAGGACTCAACCAGATGTGATTCAGGAACTGATTGTTTGTTAAGCCACTTGCTTTTTCTGCAGTAGACATGGGAGACAGCATTAAAAGAATGCACAGAAAGCGAAGCCAAACATTTTGTTATTTAGCAGACAGAGAAATTATTTCAGAAGCAGAACTGGTGCATTCAAATAACGCAGATGGGAAGGGCTACTCAGAGGAGGAACACCAAGATTTTCAACAGTGACACAACTCTCCTGGTCACACCTCATTTTCTCCTATGAACATCTATATCCTTGCTATCTACAACACATACTTTGTTTCCAAAAAATAGCTTTATATACATATGTTTGTAAAAACATACATAAACTCACAGTATGCAGTTATATCTTTATTGCCCCAAAAAGAAACAGCATAAAATAAATTATCAAGTTTATTCCTCAACACAACACAAAAAGAAGTCCTGTAACTCTTTCCAGATTCAATACTAACACGCATGCTTCTGCTGTAATTTCTTTCATTAAGGATACAGCATGCACAACTGTTAGAAGTTAACTTACAAGCTCTACTTCAGTCCCCCCAAGAGAAATCAAGAGTTGGCAGAAAGATTTTACACCATTAGCAAAAGCCCCTTTTCATGCCTTTTATACTGAAGGATTATCACTGTGAAAAAGGCAAGTTCAATTTCATCATATTTCTTGCATTCAATATGTCCAGTACTTAAATATGCACTCTACCACATTTTGAACCAGAGTACTTTCAGTCAAAGATCTATTACAAAAACACAAATCATTAAAACCTTTTTAATTATGCAATAAAATATTTGATAATATTCATGTGTATTTATTAAGACTGTCTTACATGCTACTGTAAACAAAAAAAGAAATCTCAATAGCAAGGATTCAATCTTCCTGTCTTATCCAAACTAAATTGTAATAGACTCGTAAAACACAGTAACTATCAGCATTTTCAGAGGTGGCACTGAACTACCATTTTGAAAGCTCACCTTCTACAGAAGTGCAAAACAAATAGCAAGATATAAGCACACACTGTTAGGGCTTCAGAATGAGTTTATTTTAAAGGAAAACCAAGGAAAAGAGAACTGCCTTCCACTGAGATGCAGTATAAAGGCAAAAAGTTGGGTTTTTATGGAGCTTAACTTCTATGGGTGCTCTTTTTTCAATCTGTCTTCTCATTTACAAAGAACTGAATTTGGACAATTTAAATTAAAAGTTATAGGACACATTCACATATTTTTAACTATAACAATGTGTTTTCACTCCAGATACACTTTAACTTATGACAGGCAACTAATTTTCTTGTTTGGAGCATAATAAGCAAGAAAGGAAATTAATACTAGAGTTGATGCATGAAAGAAAGCATGTTTGAATCTTTAACTTGAAAAACGGATTATTCCTCTCATACACACCCTTATTCATTTGCCAAGCAATCTTGGTCATTCTCTCTTTTAATGCTCTAAAAATTACAGTGGCTTCCAAGCAGACCAGGATTACATGTAACAGTCTACAGGTAAAGGCCATCTCAGTAC
>WEIV01011302.1:127764-159386 GCA_013390005.1 Calyptomena viridis | reverse complement strand
GCACCCAGGTTACAAGGCAGAAAATCAGAGGAACTGACTGTCTTTTCTTTGGTCTGGCAACATCAAGAAGCCAAACCCATGTTTAAGATTTGAGTTTTGCTTCTCACTGGGCTACTTGAATCCCAGTAAATAGTAGAAAGGGCTCCTTAAGCAAAGGAGCTCCTTAAGGAGCTTAAGTCAGGTAGTTCCTATTCCCAAGGCTGTGTGTATGATCAGGGAGATAGTATCGAACACGGGCACCTGAACAAGTGCTGCAAATTCTCTCCGTCCTTTCCAGTTATGACACCTATTTTGGCATCACCCACAGTTAAACAAACCCTGGAACAATCAGCTCCACCCCAGTTCCCAGACACTGACCATCCAGTATTGTTTCAGTAATGTTAACAGCTGTAACACAGTGTTGTTCAGGGACTATTTTGTAAATTAACCAGGCAACAACTTCACTACTTTGTTTTTTCCTATTTATTAGATTTTTCATTTCATGTATGTACAAGGACAGCTTTAGGGCTTTCTGTTTAATTTGGCTGCAACTTAGTCAATACAATATCAGTTCATACTGCCATCATACAACATTAAAAGAGGCTGTGAATTTACTGTCTTAATTGTTACTGATTCTTCAGCCATTAAATGTCTTTACTCTGAAAGCACAGATTTATAAGGCTGGTTAATTGTTTTAATAAGTAAAAATAAATAATTTCTTATTAAACTTACCTCAGATAAGTGAAGCTTTCAATCATAAAATAGGTCAGGTATGCTTAATACCTGAGTCACCTACATCATCAGATTCAAAATAGGTGGAGCCTCCACTGCTACAAACTATGCATGTACATAACAGTTTAAGACATTTCCTTAAATATATTGGCACTGTTACATTAATACAAATAAGGTGGGAGAAGCTCGACTGGTAGATCATTGATTGTCATGTCGTCCTCTAGTTACCAGACATTGTTATGATCCAAACCCAATACTATTTACAAAGTTTAGTCTTGCGTTGCATTAAAAATCATTACTTAAAATCCATTCCATTCATTTTGGTTTCAAAACACTGACAGCTCATACATTTGAAAGATTATAAACTAATAGAAGCCAAATGCTGATTGTACTCAAATTTTTTCACAGCTTGGGTAAAAGATCTAAATGTTTAATTTATTGTAAACCTCAGTGTGCAGTTCTGTGATTCACCTGTCACTGTAACCATCCAAGCTGCTGGGAAGAGGGGGTTGGGGGGTGTTTCTGAGGAGGCTGATTGACTGGAACCCTGGTACCTTTGGATGAGGTAGGAAGGTGTGATGGATGCCACTTTGAAAGTGAGTAGGAATGGCTCTTTATTCCAACTGTTTCAGAAACTGCCTTTATTTTTCAACTTGAATGCCTGAAGCTTGAGCTACCTCTCCTGCTCTAACAACCACCAGTAGGATTCCTATGGTGGGATGCATTTGGTACTGTGTTCTGTGGGCTGGGCTGAGCATTCAGGGCAGTTCTGCAAACTGACACTGAAGGTTTGACAATATACAAGTATGTACCACATGCTGAGCTCTGATTACATACTTTGCTGCAATAGTTTCACTAAATTTGTCTAAAAAGCAGCTCAGGACTTGTTCTAGCTGCTGAGATGCTGCATTCAGGTCCAAGCCTATAAACGTCATTGTTTGCTTAAAATTGAACATAAAATAAGGTTTTGACAGAACAGGGTCGTAACTGTAAAAAAAAAAAAACAAAAAAACCTGAACCCAGAAATTATTACTTTGGTCTTTTTACAAACTCTAATGACCTCATTTTACAGATTCCTTTTTCCTCAGTCTTAAATTCTGAAATTACTCAGATTTCTCTTAGCAGAGACCTCAGAAACCTCAGCTAAGGCAATGTAGCCAGCACTTAGTACTTTTAAAGCAGACGCAGTTTTCTGCTTACAATGCAATGTCCTGATGAACATACAGCTTCTGAAAGAGAAAATATTACAGAAAAAAAAACAAAGCGTGAGTGTCAGCTTAAAACAATACAATGCTTTGACGTAAAACCCCAAGAACTGTTGGTGTGAGCTGTTACAGCTGAAGTCCTGTCTTATGCTGTATTTGAAGATTTAAAGAAGCATCAGAAATTCATTTAAAATCTGGTGAAAAGTGTCAGGAAATGAATTAGCACTGTCTATTGAAAAATACGGAAACCTCGGTTCAGATCCTTATAACAAAGTCCATATTATTAAGGTTTCAGCTGCATGGACAAATGCCTCTAGAAATAACCACCTCCCAGGAAAGGACGTCTTTAATCAACTCCTTTTAAGATGCAAAATCATAATCCATGGTTTATTAGATAGCTTGTTCTTTCACATCTCTGTGCTCCAGGAAGAACAAAGGATGTGGAGCATGCAAAAAAATTAACTGCATCAGGAATATCAAGGTTTTTTGAGGAGTTAGTCCATGCATACTGTAACAAAATTAACTATTTTTTATTTGCAGACATTAATTTCTGCCTACAGTAGTTTGTAACAGTTTCTTCTAACATAATCAGATTAATGAATGGACAGATTTTAAATGTTTTATTGCTTACAAGTTTTTAAATAGGGTAGATATCTGGTAAAAGAACAGAAATCCAGTTTTTGTCAGGAGTAGGTTTGTTTTTTTTTCCAAAAATAACTTTACTTATTATATTTGATAATCTCCAAAAAATTAATGCCTAATAAATCTGCAGTACTATTTCTGAGCCTCATCATATTGCATGAGTTTTCGTGCTTATACACTACTGCTTTTCCTGTGCAAATATAAGGCAATAATCATCCCACTGAACAGTCTGAAATCCTTTGAAGTTTTGATTTCCCTGTTAAAACTTTCAGGAGAGATAACAAGACAGAAAAAAGCTTGATATTTATTAATACATATAGATATATATATATGAAAGATTATTTTCTGAATGTAACAAATATAAAAAGTTATCAGTGTTTACAAATTGTCAAAAATGTCCAAAGTACAAAAGGATACAGTACATTAGTTATATGGAAGTGATTGTACTCTCTGGCACTGAAAGCATTGTAATACTGTGGGCATGCACAATATACACCAGAAAAACTCATGCATCAACCAGAACAAATGTGGAAGTAAGACAATTTGCTGCCTTCTCTGATTACAAATTCATTGCTTCTGTTAGTTTTCTTTCCTCAGGAATACCATTTACCTGCAAATAGATGAGAATTTATATAATCCATCAGTGGGACATGATGCTTCAACAACACTGAACTGTGAGCACAGCACATAAATAGTATTTATTAGTTCTTTATCAACAACCACACTGGAGAAACACTGTGAGTACCACCTGGACTAAAAGACGACACACACATGACAGAGCTTTGCTTGCTTTCTTCTGGGAAGGGAGAAGACTGGGAAAAGATTGTTAAAATGGGAATTTATCTTTCTATTTGGGATCTAACTGACTTCATAGGGAGACTGAAGCACAAAACAGAAAAGGCAGTACAAGGTGTACATGCAATATTTAGTCTTTTGCATTATACCCTATATACTTTTTCATGTAAGCACCTTAATTCAGTCCCCATGAATTTTGCCTATTGTCAGAGACACAACTATAAAACTTAATGTGTCTTCTCATACTAGAGAGCAGTAGCAGTTTTCATCAGTGTAATATAAACGTTAGATGTGAGTGGTCACTTTTCACACAATTCTTTCCCAGTTAGCTTTTACCTTTGTGAAATAGTCAAGCATTATGTCAGCTATTCAGTCTGCCTTTTACTATAGGGTTAAAATAAAACCATTTCTTACTGGGGATTCAGATATTTCCTGAGGAGGACAGTAGTTATTAGCCATGGTCTGCTCTTCAAACTACCAAGTATGGTCTAATGAAGATTAAGAAATTTTCTATTTTAATGTTAATAATCTTTTATTCACAGTATGTTAGTAATCCTGAATATATTACCAGGAATTTTGTGTATGAAAGGAAGAAAATTTAACAATGAATGTCCAGTTATATAGTTTTTTTGGCCTTACGTGTTTTATTTCTGAAAATTTCTTAATTGAACAGATCAATAAAATCAATTGTCTAGTTTATAATCACGCTACTAAAAAACTGCCTGAATTTTGTTTAAAATCATAATTTTCTAAAAATCTAACCTTCTGACAACAGGGGTCACAGATTTCCTTTAGAAGATAAACTGCAAGAGGCACATGCCATCATGTCATGGAAGTGCTTGCAGGGTCACCTGCACATCTGAGTTACAAAGCAAGATGTCATTACAAAGTAAGAGAAGAGGAGGAAACACTGTCTGTCCCAAATTCATTCCACCACCCACGCCCCCAGATTACTGAGAGCTTGTCACAGGCAGTGTCTGTCATAAATATGAAAGAACAATTGTATTCTACAAAAATAACGTGCTACAGAAAATACAGACACAGGAGGATTTTGAAGATCTATTTTTAGGGCAGTCTTTCAGTGCAACTCACAAGTGACAAACCCATGCTGGCTTCTATTTGATACCTTTTCCAACATTCCTCTCTGCTGTCACCATACAGTATTACCAGGTGATTTTGCATCTTTTTTACTGCAAGACAGACTGGAATTCTTGTAACAAAACAGTTATAGCAGAAGAGTGGCGCTATGTGGCATTTTTATTCTGCCTTCCAAATGCCTGCAGTAGTCAGTGTGGAGAGCTATGCTAGATGTCAACCCAAACCCCTGCTGGAGGCTTTTTGGATCATGGCTTTGACTGCCAGGGTCATGTGCAATATGTACAATAAAGCACACAAATAGCAAAGCTAGCATTACTGCAGTCAGCCTTTTTATAACTTTATAAACGTTTTTAATTCCCAGATAGCAAAACAACCCACATGGGCAGAAAGCTCTATTATATACTTGCCTCAAATCTTTGAAATGTTGTCATACGAAATTCTCCTTTAATCCCCGAAAGCAGTAATGAAGAAGAAGGATTTTCAATGAAAAGAAAGAGTTGCTTACATAACTCCAAAGTTAAAAGAGATCTTCCGCTTGGAGCTGTAGTTCCCATATTATGTTCAATACATATGTATTTCTCTAGTGATTTCCTTAAATACTTCTTTGAATATTTAAAAATCATACTTTGGCCTCTACTTTTTCCTTGTATGATCCTCACCCCCTTTCACATGGCTATGGCTGTAGCTTTTTCTCAAATCTGAGGTGTTAAGTAGAGTTAGTCTTAGTCTGATGGGTCATTCCTGACCTCAATCAGTACATGAGCACTTGTGGACAGAGACAAAAGTGATGACTAGGACACATGAAACCTGAAGCACGGATATGTGCCTCACCACAGATTCCCCAGTATCAACTCTTTATGTCTACTAAGAGCTCCTTCTTCAGGGCTTAACTAGTACTGGTGGGAATTAGAAATTTGCATTGCCTATCAAATGTTAGAGAATCCAAACCATCTAAGCACATTTGGGAATATGGCTGTAGCTTCATGTTGTAACAGAAAATTATTTATATGAGGTTTCTAACTTAGCTGTACCCGATTCCAGTGTCTCATGCGGAGTCCTAATGTAGCATTTCTCCCACTTGTTCAATCAATCTCATCCCAAAATTTTTACTGATGTATCAAAACAAAAAATCTGGAATGACAATGCTTTAATACTTTACAATATTTAAAAACTATTTCCACTGTCCATACACTGCACACATTTTGATTAGTGATTCCTCCACACTGGTCTTTTAATAGTTACAAGTATTTTCTGAGTACTGACCTGCACTCTGCTGCTGTGGAATCTGAGTCTGATGTGGCAGGTTCCTATAAAAAACCATTTAATATTTTTAATCCTTCCATACAAAGTCTGAAGTGTATTATGATGAAAGCTCAATATTTCATGTTTTTGCTTATGAAGCAATAATCTCTTTTCACTATGCAAATACAGTTGTTGAAAAGTTAGCCAAGTCCATGAAACAATGAAAATTAGTGCTAAAGTAGTTCCTATTATTTCACTTGTCAACTAAGTTCAAAGGCTCAGACTTGGTGAAATGCCCAAGGTGACAAGAGTCACCACGGGTTTCTGATGTTAAGCAAAGTTTGGTTTCCATAAGTGATGACTACAGCAAAGGTGACAGCATTTGCCACTTACTTGTTGACTGTGGAATGAATGAACGGTCAGCCAGTCTTACGGGTCAGACCGGTTCACTTATCAAGGCAAAGTTACATTTTTGTGCCCTGCTTAAGTGTCTTATTTCAACAGCTACCAGATATTAGGTGTTTTTACAGAAAGGAATTAGGAGTTGGAATGTAGGTACACCAGATAAACACTCTATGTACAACTCAAGAAAGCCTTTGGTAGAGAATTTGGCACCCCGGTCATAAAAAAATGCTACTCTGAATAGAGAAGAAGCTGTAAAAGACAGGGCAGAGCACTTTGCAGCAGTTGTACAGGGAATAACTTATACAGCTGTGCTTTCTGGAGAATTTACCTTTGGGACAGGGAGAAAAAAACATGGAACTACATTATGGAAGGAACTCGGGGCAAGCATGTGTAAATTAGGGCCAAGTCAGTGCTGCCACTGGACCAGTATGACTGGGGCCATGCAGGCCTGCCAGCAGAGGAGCTACCAGCTAGAGATGGTGTTACAGCATGGCACTGAAAAATGCCAGCCACTTCTGAGACCACTGCCTCAGATCTGCTCAGCCCAGGCACCTCCACCAAAACTTACCAGAAATGCCTCTTTCCCACAGCACTATGGACTTGACTAAACTAGGACATGTGCAAAGCACTGGGTGGGTCTGTCGCAGCAGTTTCATTAAGTTACTGACAAAAAACTCTAAGGAATAGGAAGAAGTATTTTTCTGGTTTCTGTCTTGGAGGGAGGGTGGCAACAATGAAAACGGGTGAGAGCTCTGAGCACTTTCTTTGGCAAGTCTGTATTTATTATCTGTGTAATGGAATATGTTCTTCTGTTCAACGTCAACATTTCAAACACAAACCATGTGTGACAGGTACATGACTAACCACTTACAAAGTCCGGATTTTCTGGTATGAAACCTAGTGATAGTTTTATACCAGAATTCCAAAGACGCTGGTTGAGAGACAGGGTGTCTAAAATAGAACAGTTTTAATTGATTCTTTTGTCAAAGGTAGCTTTTCTCCAAAATATTAAACAATCTAACTGTTCCCTGCAAATTTTCTTGCCAAGCCCACAGACTGAAAGCCAGACATTTAATTTTACAACAAAAGGCCTTTCTTTCTGCTGGAAATGCAAACATCAGAGCAATCTTGAACTAGAGAGCCATTTACTGAAACCTCCATAATAAACACATTTCAGACGACAAGCACTGGAATCTATAGTTAAATTGTCCAACACAGTGAATATTAAGAAATGAAATCTAAACACTTACTGCTGTGTTTGCATCAGTGGCATGCTGGTATTATCATAGCTGTCTGTGTGGAGGGGTGGAACAATCTCCCCAGTCACGGGATGAAACACGGGAAGCGTTGACAGAGGCCACGCAATCTCTCTGTTTTTAGACATGTCACGAAGCTCTTTGGTTGATTTTTGTATAGCACTGTGGTGGACCAACTGGATGCTATGTCAAAAAGAAATAAAATAGTGAATAAATATTTTAAGTGCTCTACCAAAACGGATAGATTTTTACAATTATTATTGTTCTTAAAAATACAAGGACTTTGATATGCATGCTACAGACCCCATAGTGCAGGAATTACAGTAAACCTTTACATAGTCAAATTAATAAGTATTGGATTTATTTAATTTTTAAGGCAGTAATTATTCCATTAGATTTTTCTGTCTGAATAGATATCTTTCATAGGATCCAAGACTGTGCAATTTATGGGTGATGTTTCATTTATTTGCTGCAGTTAAAATGAATGTTTTGGTTAACTCCTGAATCTTGTGGTAGATTCATAAAAGCTCGTAAATTAATTTTAAAACACTCCAAAGTATAGGCCTGGATGCTTTCCAGGGTATTTCTTCTCCTGTTCACTGCCTTTAAGAGACAGGCTGGGAAGTCCAATAATCAGAAGTATAAATTGCATATTAACATATTTATTCTAACAGCACTATTTTATTTTGAATTAACAATCATTAATTTCAAACCCTTTTTATTCTGGTCTTCTATCCTTGCCAAGACTCTGATTTAAAAGCAGCTTTCACATTTATGAATTAAACCATGGTTTAGAGGGAATGAAAGAAGATTATGACACACATGTATGAAGCATGACAAGCTACTGAGAATGAAAATTAAATGGTAAAAGAAAAATAACAGGAAAGAAGACACTTACTCTGGTGTTTGCATGTTTCTCTTTTCCCTAAAAACAAAACAAAATTTATGAATTAAATAATAGCATTGATAGTTGGAACATTAAATCTATCTGAAGATGAAAATAGTACATGATGTAGAAATGCCGACAAGGTTATTGCTAAACGCAACTTGGCAGCATTTGCAGTGGGGTTTATGATGAGGCCTTGATGAACGCACGTAGAGAGATGTGATAATGGTGACAGACATACACACACAGACACACACACAGGGAAATGAAAATGCAGGTTAAAGAACAAGCTTCTGGCTAAAATAAATTCTGTGACAAAATGAAATTGTAGTTTGTGTAAGAAATGGCAGAAATCACGTTACTTGCTGCTTTCCTTTTATGTGTTTTTCTTTTAAAATAGGTCTAAATTCAGTTAATCTCCTCAACCAGGTTTAGCATTGAAAGTTAGCATTTTAGAAATTACTTAATATCCTCCTGAACCAATGAGCCTTTATTAGTATTTTATTTCCTGGGGGCATTTTGGAGAATTGTGCACATGTAGAGAATTTGAGGAGTTTTGTGTGTATGTTGAGTATTTTAACCCTTTCAGTTAGAACAACTAAAGGCCCTGTATCCACTCACTTGGAAATTAGTGCATGTGCTTAGGTGAGAAATAGTTCAGTATTTCAAGCAGATATCTTTTGGCCTGTTTTAAATGTTTATAATGAACTGAATGGAATTACTCCAGCAAATAGTCTTTTATCTAAGAAAAATCTTATTACTTATTAGTGTGTTAAAGTACTCACACTCCTTCCCGTCGGCAGCACATGATATAGGCAAGTATTAGAAAAAGCACCAGTGCTATTGCCGAGGGCACTGCCAGTGTAATTAGGAAATCCGAGTAATAGTCTCTGCTTTTCAGTGTGTCAGAAGGTGGCTTGTATTCTCCACCATCAGGTAATATTCCCTCTCCACGAATCACTTCCTGGAAGGTGGAAACTTGTTTTGTATTGTCAACCTGATACCCAGGGAGAAAAAAAAAAAAAAAAAAGAAAAAAAGATGATTAAATAACCAAGTAACAGAATGCAAAAACAGGCAGTATTTAACCAACTACAAAGTATAAAAAGATCCATATTACATGTTTGACAAATTTTATACAATTTCATCCAATCACTTTTTTTAAAAAAATAGAACCTTACATTTTATGAAAGCTTCTGATCAATTTGATATCAATGTCATAATATCCCTATATTTTGTGCCTATGATGGTTTTTACAGATTAATTTTAGGTATATCTCACACAAACAGTATTTGAGTAAAAATCCAGTGAACATCTTTAGTGCAAACTAATTATTTGATACTGATTTCTTTTTGATTAATTAATCCATCTCTTACTAGTCTTCCTAAAAAACAATACTGCCCTCTCTTGTATGAGTGTGGCAGAGATGAAGAGTCACATACCTATGAATTTCTTTCTCCTCCTTCTTCTTCATACTGAGCTCCACAACCAGTGCTCAAAACAGCAAGAGGCATCAACTGAGCTGCCAAGGACTGAGCAGCTCATTGTCTCCCTCACACACACAAAACAGGAAGCACCCCAACATGATGTGCATTTAGTTCACCAGAGTTTCAAGGGGTTTTTTTTAATTCAACTAACCTCCAGAAGGCTGCATTCCTGGTCACAAGTAACTTTTTATTTATTTATTTTTATATCTGTTGATATTTTTATATCAACCTTGTTTTGCTACTGAATTTCCTACTGGATTTGACTGCCTTTCCCAGATGACTTTTTAAACTTCTGCCTCTGTTTTCTTGTTATCTTCAGTTAGATATTACTGTTAAATTTTATCAGTGTTAGCTTAAGAGTCGCTCCAGATCATTAATAAAAATAATGTATATTTGCATATGTGCTTGAACTTTTGTCTGATTGCTCATTGAGAAATCTTGCAGCTGATGGTCATTTCTTTATAATTTACACTTTAAGTCACAAATCGCCATATTACCACTTACACAATGGACAAACAGATTTTCATGGAATGCCAGAAATTTTGTTGAGCCCCAAACACATGGATGTAAGTACAAGACAGTTTTCAAAACAAAAATTAACTTATGTATCCTCTGCTTATTAATTCTACAGTATCTTTTATGTTTTCATGTTAGGTACACCGAGTTCCACCTGGCTGCGTAGCTGAATCTCAAACCCTAACAAATGCACAAAAAATATTTATGTACTTATTGATGTGACCAACAGAAGTCCATGCACAGAGTGAGAACAAGTAATCAAAAAGCAGCATTAAGAGGAAGCATTTATTTTGTTGTCCCTCTTTGCAGAATTTGGGACCCCAAACTTGAATTCACTCTCTGACTTGGTACTAACTGCCAACATCACTTCATAAGAAGTGGAAGGAAGAGGATATGATGGCTGTATTTTCCATCACTCGTCTACATTGTGGCTGTGGGAAACAGAGCTCAACTCTCTCCTGGCCCATCGATCTGGGGAGAATTCCTGCCTTTTGGCTTGCCTTGTGAAAAACAGACAGTGATTAGATAAAAGGAAGCTTGGCTCCCTTTTCCCTTCAATGCCCCAGGTTACAGCAGCAATGCTTCTGGCAACAGTAAACACCCCTAAGACTGCTCAAATTCAGTTAACCACAGCACACCACCAAAACAAGTGGTGAATAAAAAAAGGCTGAGTTATAGGCTGTTGCAGAAAATCACACTTGTCTGAGAGCCTGTTCCTGTTACAACATCCCAGGGTGATCTTCATGATTAGTTTATGAGCCAGTGCTACTATCAGATGTTTTTTCCTGAAGTACTCCTAACCAGCTGCTCTTCATTCTGCATGGACACTGCTGACTGTTGATGTATTAGTGCACTACCCCTCTGCTGCTCCTACCTACCTAATTTACCTAATTAGGTTACCTACCTAAATAATTCTCTCATTACTCAGTTCTGGAAGCCCTGGAGTTCTCTGGCCTTTCATAGAATTCACTTCTAGTGAAAACAAGTAAGGTGGTTTCACTGTGGCTCAGCTCTGATAGAACTCAGCCTACCTAGCAAAATCCTTTCACAACCTTAAGAGTGTCTGCTAGATGGAAGAAAAAAACATCAGTTGCAAAAAGGTGGAACTGGCAAAGTTGTTTGGCCAGGCTGGCAAAACTCTTACCTGTATTTCTACAAACCTCATTTTTAAGCAATAATAAAATAACTCACCAGAGAGATTTTACACCAGTCAATATGGAATTGAGTACGAAATTTTTTATCACAGGTTATCACAGGCTCCATTTCTTGACTGCACCTCAGCTGATTTTGTGGGTTCTCCACTTCTCGTAAACAGGAAGAGAATGGAACATCTGCCCCAACCATCACATACACACTGCAGAAAGAGAGGAGTGGCAGACCAGCAGGATGCACCACAAACCCCCAAAGGAAATTACTGCTGCTCACAGTAACATTCAGCTATTTTTAAAGACTGAAATTACTATTAAAAATTATTTTTCTTCTTAGTATAATTTTCTCTAAGCATACAAATAACAGATTGAAATCAAAAATATTTTTCTAGCTGCATATTACAACATTCTGTTTTCCATCATAATGTAAATGTTTGCTCACCATCAGAGGTGTCTATGAAGTCACAGAGCTCTAAGAGTATTTCCTCATATATCAGTATTACTTTTGAAAATTGCATTAAAATAGTATCATAGTATTGTTCTTAGGGAAATCCCTAGTCTTGCTCATCACAGTATTTTTAAAGAGTTTTTTTCCCATGTTTTCAAATTAAATTCATAAAGATTAGTTATTTCTAAAGCTAATACTGATAGGAACCTGTCAAACCTCCAGCTAAAAGATGTAAACTGTAGCTGTGCACTGCCAACAAAATTTGCTTCAGCACACTGAAAGCTGAATGTAAACCTAACGCTTCATTTAGCATTACCATACATAAAATAAGAGCTACTACCCTAATTCTATTATTCATTATCATATTTAGATATACAGAATGCTGCTGGAAAATACAGTCTACTACATTAGGTAATAATGTAGCAAAGGACCCTGAAACAGAAAGAAGGTCCTGTTTGCTATTTGGTATATTAGGCATTATCTAACTAAATATTTGAAGTGTAGCCACTTGTATCAAGTGGCTCTGCTACTACTCTTGTTAGTACAGAAGTCACTTTCCTTCTCTAAATGTGCTCAAGAACTCCAGATACACAAAAGGCCCTGGAAAAAACCAGTATTTTCTGCACACATCTTTTATTTAGAACCTCCAGCCCTTTCTTAAGAAGACATTGACACTAAAATATCTAAAATTATCAAAAATAGCTACACATCTTTATTTTCACCAGACAAAAGCACTATCACAACCATACTTTGAAATGACTGAATTCCTATTGGTTTACAAGTACAATATTTCAGAGCAGAATTTATGGTTACAATCACAACTGAAAATAGTACATTCCTACAGTTTACAATCAGTAACCTCCCAAGATAGCTCAGCTTATGACTTTCAGAAGATTCTCTTGAATCACATAACTTACTCACTGAATAGATCAAAATTACACTGTTACGTGCTAAATGCCCTTAGAAGTTTAAGTGTTTCTGCAATCTCTGCTCTATCATACCTTGCTTCAAAATTTTGAGTTTCATGAATTGGGAACCATAAAAAACTTGAAAAGCATGCCAAATGACTGTTTAGAAGTAAAACTGGAATTACAAAATAAGCATATTTACTACCCACTTGTTCATAATGAATGGAATTTATTAGTATTCCTTGGATGTAACATCAATATATAGGAACTGTTGCCTGTTGCAATGGTGTCTAACACAATAAACCTGTATTATAACTAGGGCTCGAAACATTGGTAAACTTTTCATATCTAATACAAAACAGTAATTGCAAAGTTTCTAGAAAACCTGAAAAAAAATTAAGTTTTTCAATACGGAAAAAAGGGTAAAGCAAAAACATCAGACTGACACACAGGTGCTTACCCCTCTTTCATGTCATTAATAGGAAGTGGGACTCTCCCTCCCCTGTCGAGGGCTGAAGTGATGTTTATAGCATTCAAGCGTTCTGGCTGCCATACATTTTTCACTGCTCCAAGGAAGTCACCAAGAACTTCACTTGCTAACATTTCTTCTACATTCATATTCCTTATGAAGAATTCAGCTTGATATGGTAAAGGAAAATCTAGTTGTGATGAAAGAGTGTTGCATTAAACAAAGGCTCCATAACAAAATATCTGAAGTAATGAATAATGTAATACTACTTTAAGATTGATACAGCTTTCTAAAAATCTTGTATTTGAATTAGCTCATTTTGAACCTAATGTATGTTTAATTCAATAGCGCCGTTAGCTGTTACTCCAGCCGAGAACATTCACTTATTTATAAAACAACTGGGACATGAAGAAGCAGGCTGGAGGAAAAGAGTTTCAGCTGGTAAAACTTCATTCAATAGATAAAATTACATTCATACTAATTTGGGGGTCAAAACTGATTTGCAGCAACAACGGATTCCAATCTGCAACACTCCAGAATGTAAACAGGTGAATATGATGACAAGAACTAATTTTAGGGACTAAATGTCCATATATGCCACAACCTGTTGTTTTCTGAATCTGCCTACACAACTGTTCTTTGCATAAGGCACATACAGAACTAAGAAAACTAAACATGCAGAGAGGGAAATACTTTGTGTAAGGCCCGTTTGAAAACATGGGGGGAATTTAAAATTATTAAAACCAAAAAAAATCAAACTTTTTTTTTATCAGGAAAAACAGTCCTATACAACAGAAAGAATCTGGATTAAAATAACAAAACAAATTAAAGCAGGAAAAATTCTCTTACTTCTTCCTTGTGCCCCTACACAACTATTTGACATTATTTTTTATTTTGAAAAGCAGGACCCATAAGATGGTTTTGCTTATTTAGTTCAAAACACAACAAGCTATTTTCTGTACATACCTTCTGCTGACATTATATTAATGATCAAATTATGCCTTGCTGTCTCAAAGGTACGCCTGTTATATGCAGTGATCTAGAGTGAAAAAGATAAGATTGCAAAACAACAATGGAAAAATGAAAATTAGGTAAACGAAACATCAGTGAAAATTAAATTGATCGTTTAGAAATATTAATCACTTTTTAAATGCTTTGCCTCCTTATTTTGGAATGTATGAACATTCAATCGCTAATATCAAATTAAAAAAAAGTAATTTATTTAAGGCAGTACTACCTTCAAGTCAGGATATTGGAATTTTCTTGACCAGTCTATAGCCAAATAGAATTATTCAAGGGATATATGTGAAAATATCTATTTTGGTCCTGATAGAAGTGTTCTGCCATACATGTTTATTCTTTCTTTTCTGTTTTCTTTAAGAACAAACATAAGCAAACATTTCCCCATGCAGCCTCCAAACCCCTCCATCAATACTGTAAGATCTACATTCAAAATAGCTCCTAGAGAACTAAACTAGATGGAGTTTTTTTAAATAGGAGAAAGTGTCGTGATCCCAGCAATTCTCATCTCTCTAGGACTAGAGTTTAGTTTTAGCTCTAGCCCCAGTGCAGTCATACTCCATGAATGGATTCACAAAGATTGCTCCAACATAAGTAGTTTTTAAAAAAGTCCTGGAACCTGTAAGTGTAAGGGAAGTGAAAACCAGGAGGCAACATTCATGACTCTTATTTTTGGAAACATACACCTTCATGATTAAAATATTCAAGGATACAAATCTTAAAGTTTAAATACCTAGGACACCTCAAATGTGTGCAAGCGTTTACTTCTCAGTGGTGACAATACTCCAAAGTTGTACAATAATTAAGTGCTTGTTCATAAGTAACACAGAATGAGGCTGGATATCAGTATAATTATGTACTTTTTTTTCTACCTTTTTTTCCCCTGGAAGGTGATAAATCTTTCATGAAACAAATTGAAAAACCCTAACTTCCTTTCTAATTTTACTTAAGGCAGAGGAGGGGCAAGAGTGACAGAACTGTTGCTTCTCAGCAAAAGAGTTACAAACCATTGTGGCACTGACTATTAAACAAATAAAAGTAACAGATGTTGCACTTCTCTTAAAGGATTTGAATGAAAAGGAAAAATGCTGTGGAGTATGTTCTGCAGGTTCATTTAAGTGCAAAGGGAAAAGTTTACCTGACACAATTCGATCTTGCGCAACATAACATTGTCATTATAAAATTTACAGAAAACGTATTTCTGAGATTTCTCCAATCTTCAATTCTGTTAATTTTTCCAAGGGTTCTTTCAACAGCAGTTGAAACATTAGAACACCTAACCCCCTGGTTGTACAAGCTCTGTACAGGAGCACGACTGTACCCACCCTGAGCCTGCACTCCAGCAGTGGGAGCTGCTGGTGGGGCCCATGCCACAAGGAATAGTGACGTGCCCATCCCGAATATTCCTTCAAACACAAACTGTCTTTGCACAGCTTTCAAAGAGCTTGAGCTCAAGAATGTCACCTACTGTACTGCAGTGCTGTGCATAACGTTAGGCTCTTCTAATCATGAGGTCTCCACCAATTAATTGACCTACCCATGACATCCCCTCAGGACACAATGGAAGCTCTATTCAGGTCAGGAATATGCAACCACTCAGCCGGCACTAGGAAGTGGATCAAATGCCATCTGCCCTCCTCACATACCAGAGAATTAACTCAAAAGCCATGCCTAAGACTGGGACTGCAAAGAATTAATTTGTATGTTAGGCAGGATTCAGTTCAAATATAAGCTTGGGATCATGCTTAGAATGGAGGTCTTGATATAGACCTAGAATCTAAGACCACATGCCATTTAAAAACTAGCAATTTTAAATAATGGTTTCCTCTACAGAAAGCTAAGCAGAATCTGTAAGAGCTTTTCTGCACATGATTAATTCTCAGATGTTTTTAGTTCTGCTGAAACCAAAACTGAATCATGTATATAAAATTAAGCATGGGTGAAATTATGTACAATATAACTTAATATTCAGAGGTGTCATTCTGGAAGAAGAAAAAGTACATCAAATGCAATTTAGAAAAAAAAAACAACCCTCATTAAGGGTTTCAGAGAAATATCCTGCTGAAGGAGCAAAATGGCTGGAGCAAGTTAATGTGCAGATTCCTTAACACTGTGAACCACACAGTGTCTTATTCAGTCTGCTATGAAATACATGGCAGAAAATATAGTCCTTTTCCCCCTTCAATTGCCACTCAATTAAAAACACATGCTTTTAAACATTTGGATAGCTAACTGTGAAAAATAAAGTTTTGTCATTGTTACAAGAACAAAATTAAATACATCTAAGTGCTAACTAAAATAAAATACACTAATAAACATGAATAATGAACAAGGCAGTATTTGATGAAAAATAATGAAAAAAACCAAAACTAACAAAAAACCCCACAACTGTTTATTGTCTTAGCCCTATTTTCCAGTGGGGATAAGTCTGGCCCAAATTTAGGCTGAATGTTACAAAGTTCAGAATTCAGTTATTTTTCAAGTACAGTCATTTACAGAGATTTTTGTCCTGTATTTTTAATAAAACTTTTATACAGTCATAATTTACTGAAATGAAATGCCTCTTAAAAAGCAGAAAGGCAAAAATCACAAAGTATTGCATGTAGAAATATTAAGCTAAACTAGTTATTGCTATTTACTAGTTATACCTTAAAAATCAACTATAAAATGTCATACAATCTGGCTTTCTCTCAAAAGAGGATCAAATGCTACCTAAGAGAAAACGCTACACAAGTCCATGTCCCTGCCTTGTAATCTTTTCTATAATTAACCTTTCAAAAATAAGGGCCAATACTTGTTGACGGTTCTGAATCTTACACTCTAAAATTATATCTTTTTGAACTTTTGAAAGAAAATACCTCAATGATGGTTGGCTTGCCCACATTTTCTACAGTTGGTGAGCCATAGAGCACTCCATCACTGTATGGTGTCCTTTGTATGTAGCGTAGCCATCCCGGTCTGTCAGGGTAACCCATCAAATTGGTATTAAATGTTATAGGATCATTACTTATTTCACCTACATAAGAAAAATAATATTAGAATATTTACAAGAAAAGGTTATATGCTTTGATTTCGATGTTTCCACTAGAAAGTTTTATTCTGGCTTTCAGTTATGTTTTCCATACCTTTCCAAAAAGAAAAAAAAAAACTTGCTAACATTTATTACATCAGAAGTATGTGAACTCTTACTTAGCACTTGTAAGTATTAAGAAATTCACACATGTAAAGTGCAACCAACTGCAGATATAATGTACTGCCACCTCCTAGGTCCTCTCCGAGTGCTCCTGTTCAGTAACTAAAGGGTTTGACTTTTAGAGCTCGGTTCCTCCTAGAATTGAAGCATCTAACTTTCTCCTAGACAAAAGCACAAAGGTTCCAGTCCTTTAATTCCCTTCCTCCGCACTTGCTTTTACATTTTTAATTGTGGCTCCAGGTGCTCAATGTACCTGGGAGGGCTTACTGTAAAGAGTGGCTTTAAAAAAAGAGTAATCACCAATGCCTTAAAGCTTCTGTTAGCATCAGGATATACATACAGGACTTCAGCACCAACAGCCTGGCAGTCATTTTTCTTCAGCAAACAAATTAACTCAAAAAAGGACCAGACATTCCTGTGAAATGGACCCACTGATGGCTACTAAATACAATGGTCCAGCTGCAATCCGTAAAAGCCCCTCAAGTCAAACCAGTACATCCATTCTTGTGGTTCTTATTGATATTCTTACAAATGTTTGCATTTGACATTAGTTTATTTTAGTTTTTGTAAATGAAATCAAGCATACCTGAACACTACCAGATCCTCATTGCCAAGGCAGTGTCCAGCTGAGGCACAGAACTCAAGTCAAATCCATTCTGAGCCTGCACAGACACCTCTGCCCTGCACTCCAACTCAGCTTTGAGAGGGCACCAGCAGCCACTGTAGGACAAGTGTTGAGGGAAGATAACAGACAGGCTGACATAGAAGGCAGAAACTGAGCCCAATGAGGAATGAACAGCCCATCTCCTCCAGAGTGGGACAGAGAGATGAGATCCATTGCCAAAGGGTAACTAGTCTTCAGGCACACATTTACATATCTGGTTGTCAGTAAAATGAATTAGAACCAGACCAAACCAGACCAGTTACCAGTTGTGTAACACAACTTCTCTTGCAATTCTCTCAGGACCTCCCAGTAATTTAATCTATTGCATTCAAAACAAAATTCCCAGCATCACAAATGATTCACAGAAAATTCTGAAAGCCACCTCTAAGAGAATTTGGTTTGCCCTTCCTTCATCAAGATAGGCCATGCTAATGATTCAGCTCAGCAGACAAAACTAAAAGGACCATGGCAACATCCAGCCTTACAGTTAATTCCAGACAAGACCACAATTGTCATTTGGGACAGCAATTCCAGCAGGATCTCAAATCAGATTCCTACTGCCTTTGAATCACAGGAATGTTGAGAGAGGCTATGGCTGTAAGGACAATCCATCATTAGTAAAATTTCCAGGTTCCTTCCATTTATGTGCCAAAAAGAAGAAAACTGGGAGAGAGGCAAACTTCACTCTTGCCAGTCACCAAGACATATCTGAAGACTCAGACACCTATGTCAGGAAAAACAATCATTTTTCACAGGTTTCACCAAAAATGCTGAGTAGGAAGGGACCCACAAGGATCATCGAGTCCAACTCTTAAGTGAATGCCCATACAGGGATGAAACCCACAACTCCAGTGTTACTAGCATTGTGCTCTGTCCAACTGAGCTTATCTCAATTATCAAAGAGAAGAAATTTTTAAAACATTTAGGTTTGCTCACGACAAAGTTTAACCAATGCTAACAGAAGCTTATTTTTCTTTAAAGTGAGCCTTGATAATAGCACTCTCAAATCAATTCAGGAGCTTATTAACGGAATAGGCTTTGATTATGCGTATACTGTACATGTATTGCAAGTTATTCCAATTTTTATAGGAAAATACAGTACTCATATTTATGTAAATTGAATATACTTATTATTCCCTTCTATTGTTGATATACATGTAGGGCTGAACACTCCCTTCTTCTATTCCCACCCTCCAGATTACTTACACATATTCTAACCTGCTGGTGATCAATCTTTTAGCTTTAGTGTACATCAAAATATCATACTTAGCAAATCACAGCTCCTTCTCTAAAAACAAACTGCTTACTAACATTAAACTGTTCCTAAATATAGGAAGAAGGCTGAATCCAAAGAAATACTTGTTTTAAATGAAAGCAGACATTATTATGTAGTCTCATCCTTGATTTAATCTTCTATTTTGTCTCATGTTTACTATATGCTTTCAAACTGCTCCTTCATATAGCTTGATAAATACTATGTCTGAAACGCTGATCACATAAACAGCATTTTTAACAGACATAATTATTAAATTTCTACAATGTCATATCTAATGCAAAACTGAAGAAAAGGAATACTTCCTAATATCATATATATATATATATGTAATGTATTATTCAACCTTCCCAAATTAAGTATATCTTTTTAACAATACACAATTATGTGCATCTTTTCAAAACTTATCACAAACCAAAATTCTTACTTTAAAAGAAGATATTTCAATTGAAACTAAAACCTGTTCTTTTTATCTTACATGTTGAACCATAAGGTATGCTAAGTAGACTTCACTTTTTCTACATTTGTATATAATACAGAAGATCTTAGCATCCCATACCAGGCTTTGGGTAAGGAGGAAACTCCCCCTTAAAGTACTCTCTCTCCAGAACATGAACAAACAGAACTCCAGCAGAAGGGTATACATTCCGATCAGAGTGCACCTTAGACAGAATCGTGTACACTGAAAAGCAGAAGCAGAGATAAGAGACACAAAAAAGGCAAAACTGAGACATGCCCTAGGAACTTCATGCATTTCAACAGCAATGCAGGCATCTGGGGGAAGGAAAGCAACAAATATTAGATACCTGTTAATAAGTTTTTTAAAAGGTTACACAGATTTAAGAACTGAACACAGAGCAAACTTTGTGCAGCAGGATCCCTTCCACGACTGCAATAAACAAAACTGCCTACATTAAGATTTCAGATGTTGAATAAGCTCTCTATTTTTACTGCAATTAAAAAAATTAGGAAGACTGTTGTAATTTTATGGTTGTTTTATTTGTAACATTGCATCACTAATATACATTACATGAATAATACAATCATGTTTTCTTGGTATTTTATATAAAAAAATAACATGAGGAATACACTTTAACAACAAGTTCCAAAATTTAAGTATAAATGGAGAGGAATTTTAAGTCAATGTCCTGAAAGAATCAATCATTGCTAAAATAATTTGTCAGTGAGATGACAATTACAAAAGTGGTAAATAAAGATGGTAAGTCACAGACAGACACACACAGCTACCTGCCTTGCTTGCTGAATTGAAAGAAACTCTACGAGAAATCACATCTCCAAACAAAGATTATCGGCCGTACAGCATGGAAGTGCTGTCATTGGGAAGAGCTACTCCAGAAGAGACTTCAGAGTCACTGTAACAAACTCATAGGAACAAACTCCTACATTCTAGAAGATACAGAGCTAATTGCAACATTTCAAATGTGTCCTGCTAATTGCTTGAAATGTGGACCAAACATGCTAAGTAGACTTCACCTGGTGTAATTTTTTAATCCTGGTATAATTTTTCCGGCCTTATAATTATACCAGCCTTTTTACTTGAGATCTGCTTAAGAAGACACTGCTAATTAGGCATTAATCACAGGCATTCCAGCCCTTACACCACGTACTCTGAGTGGAATCTCTCTCACCTAATTTTAGATGCCTACAGAAAAAACATCCACCACTGAGTTAGTCAGGCTCCTTTTATAGTCAGTAGAGAAGAAACAGACGCTTCTAGGGGTTGATTGATTTCATTTCTCCTGTAAAATGAGATGAATCATGTCCTAGATTCCAGGCTAAGCTGACTAGATCTCCATGGACTGCAGAGAGGAGATGTAGACATCTGTAATGTAGACCTCCACATTTACTTACATACTTCCCACTCTTCAAGCTTGATAGTGCAGAATTAATAGTTTCAAGATCTGGATATACTATTGACCAAATGGCAGTTGCTTTTGCCATTTTTGAAAACTGCTTTTAATGCAATCCTGAACACAGCATCTTTCCAATAATTTTATCTTAGTGACAAAATTAAAGCAATCCTGAAATTTAAATTTTTTACAATTCTATGTGATTAATAAATCAGTTACTGTAATTTTCATTATATAGACTTAAGTACAGTAACATTGCTGTTTGATTTCTTTACTTCAAATTAGTAAATGATGATCTAAAAAGCCTTTGCACTCAATTCTGTGGATGTGCCATATGCAGCACAAGGAAACTAATTAATTTCCTTTAAAATATTTTTTAGAATAGCTGAAAAACTACAGTAACATTAAAAGACCAGAGGAGCTGACAAAAATATGGTGGCTGGCTGAAAATGCATCAAATACCTAGAAAAATCAATTTTTCCATTTCTGATGCTTTGCCTCTATAATGAAAAACCATTTCAAACAGGAAGAACAGCGAAAAAGTATACTGTCTCCATAAGCAAAAGGATACTAGAATCAGCAGTTACTGAAAAACCCCATATCACATGTATATTGTCTGTTGTAGGAAACCTATTGTCACCTCTAAATGCCTGCCCATCCCTAGCAATGAGATATTCCCTGCTGCTGAAGTAAGTATGCCAATAAGGATTTCACATAGATACAAAACACATACCTTGGTGGAAGTCTAGAAATGTCTCTCAGAAGGAAAAAACACACAAACCTATTTTACCTTGTAATGACAAACACATCGTAATGACACAAGTACGGAGATCAGGAATTCAAAAGTTCTCGTCCCCCTTGTCAGAGGAGCCCTCTTCTTTTCCCCTATGAAATTTCAGCCACTGCAGCTTTTCAATAATAAAACAAGTGAAATGCTATTTTCTTCACAAGCTTTTAAAATCCACAGTTATATTCTTAAGACTGCCTGAGCCTTGAGATGAATGTGTCATCATCTTAGGTGATCTAGGGATGAAACTGAATATGCTTAACAACTTCTAGATGCTAATCTAATTCAGCAGACTGCCAGCTGTGAATGGCCTGGGCAAACTGGTTGTGGCAAATAGAAATCTCAGGGACTGTAAAAGGCTTCTGTGAAACTAATAATGGGAAATTAAAAATCTTCACTACATAGGATCACATCAGATCCCTGATAGAAAAAAAGACAGCATCAGCTACCTTGACAGCACTGTTTTCTTCTTTCTTGTTTCCAGAACCCTTGGAGGCCTTTCTGTAGATCCCAAGGTGATCTTGTAGGTCTTTAACATGGGCACAGCCAGGAATTTAGCCAGGATTGTATCCGACTGCATCCCAGAGCCTGTTATAATCATGAACAGAAGACCCTGTTCTCCAGAAATTTCAGAAGATTCAACATGTTGGTTAAAGACTCTGTGTTGATGACCTTCAGAAAAGAATCCATCTGGAATTTTTTTTTCTGGGAATTTCAAAGAGTTCTCTCCCCATTGATATTTAGCAGATGAAGCACAAGCCCAGAATTAACTTGATCTGAAGGCCAACCCAGATTGCTTGTCTGGATGAGCAATCAGTGCACAGGTTTTGCTCAGCTAGTGTGCACCAGCTACAATATTCTTTGTGCACTGACATAAATGACAGTAAAATAATATTTTAAAATTCACATGTGAGAAGATTTTTTTTAAATTGTTACAGACAAGTTATTGTATTAAGCAAACTGCAGAGGTATCTCCAAGCAACCAGCCATGATAAGAAAATGTGCAGTATTAGGTAAACACATAGCCATTATTTCAAGCAAAGCTATAGGAACAGGAAAAGTCAGGGAAGACTCACAAGGACACGCAGGTCTGTGAATGTTTGAAGATTGAGGAAATTTAAAGTTTTCCAAAATACTTACCTTAAAATAGCACCTTATTTATAAAACAATGACATGACTGGAAAAGCAAGAGTAATATTAAAAGCAGGTTTGACTGAACCAACATGGGATCTAAATATACAACCTAAACTCACCATTCTTCTGAACAGCCTTTATTCTGCTGATAATGTAACTGTGGGCTCTCTTAGTCGTCCAGTTAACAGTTCCATTATTGCCATCAGCAGAGCTTAGCAAAAAAGCTTTTCAGAATAAAACAAATGCAAAAAAAAATATTAGTCAGATCAACAGACTTCCACAAACAATCAGATGGGATCAGATGCCTTCTGAACCATGTTTTGGTTTTAGTCAGAGTTTGGGAACCACAGGTTAAAAAAATGATGTTTGATTTGCATAAATAAGCACAGAATAATCTTTCTGACAGTCACCTTTTGGACATTTATTTTTCCAAATAAGCTGAGTTTACACTAAATGCTTAAACCTTGCAGAGACTTCTGCTGACATACTTGTACTGATAATAAAGATGATGAAGAGCATTCTGTGATAGATATATTTGCACCAGCAAAATCTCACATACAGGCAAAAACATACATAAAGTAACTTTCACTGGCACAATATACTTTGGACAAAGAAGGGAAAGTAATACAACCAAGAGCACAGCTTTGCTTGTATAACCATGCTTATACAAAAAACACCAGGGCTGACTGCCTTGCCTCGCAGGCATAACCAATAATCAATTTTGAAAAAAGAATCCATTAAAAATGGTTGCCTACATCCCACACAGCTAGAACACAGCCTGAAATCAGCTGGATCCCTGCTGCTGAAGGAGGAAGAAGTTTTGAATGCGGTGAGGAGCAAATTACAGGAGAAAGCAAGCAGCTGTGGAGCTGACAGAAAGACTCCATTTCACCAGTAGAAGAACTGCCTCAGAAAGCTCCCTCCTCACTTGCCACTTTTTGCTCCTGTTCTTCTGTGATGAATAATAGATATATCAGCTGTTTGTACAGTTACATGCCAACTGAAAACGCAAAGGGAAGGAACTGCAGTCAGATGTTAGGAAAGGGAAAGTGGCCATAATAAGTAGTCTTTATTCTGAAATATTTTGGGAGTGAGAATGCATGTCAAACCCCAGTTCAAAGATGCTATTCATTCAGCGCCCTAATTTCCTTGTAAAAACAGCAATACCAGAAACATCCAGCAGCAGTACTTGGTACATGTACAGATACATGGGTTCATAGGAACAAATGAACACCTACTGGCATACACTCAGAGTCTGTGAATACCACTTACACTAGAAGCCTAAACATCCGTGGGAACTTCTGACCTGTCACACCAGTCAGCTGTAACATTAATGGTATCACATTCTCAAAACTGAATGTAGGAGCCCCAGCAGATCTGGCTTAAGCAGTAATCAAGTTACTCAACCTATGCAGGTAAGGGAGAAACTTATTATTAATAATTTACACAAAACACCTAAAACTGATGTGCAATTAAAAAAAAGCATTTTAGTGCAATTTCAATTTATTTATTAAATAATTTAATTAATGCAATCATTACCATACCAACACAACAACATTTCTAAATTACAAATTCTATTTAAGTTCCTTTAGATTTCCAATATGCACAAAGGATCTGATTTAACAAAAAGATATTATTTACATCCACTGGTTTACATATGTCTGGCAAGATGGACAATTTTTTCCCTCCTGAACTGATCTGCACATATTGCAAATCTTAATATAATACCATCCTAGGGATTATGAAATTCAGTACTGGATAGGACCTTTAGTGTAAATTTTAGTAATTCTTGAAACACTCAAGAAATTCCAAAAAAGGTAAAATAAAGTTGTTCCAATATTTCATCAGGATGAGCTGGGCAATCAGAGGCTTGTCAGCTACAAACCAGAACCAGAATGCAATTAATTAATAAATAATTAATGCAATTAATGCGAGATTAGATTACTGAATTATTAAATGGAGAACAGTATTATAGTTATCACAGTCCTTGTCAAAAGTATTATACTTATCACAGTCCTTATTTAATCCTTATTAAGGATTTTACAAATCTTTTTGGATGCTTTTGATGAGCCCACTAGTTTTTCCTGATAAAGATAGCAATATTGACACATTATGCTCAGCTATATAGTTTATCATCCACCACTTTGATTAAGTAGATACAAAATCATCTGAGCATACTTACCTGGAATTAAAAATAGAAAAGAAGAAAGACAAGTTCCACATGTATTTTTAAATATAAATGATCAGTAAGTGTCTTTGATTTGGGTTCACAAGTTATGTTTAGCCATGAGGATTGAAGAAGTTACCTGTTCACCTCTCCATGCTATGCTGCATTTCACAGGGGAACTGGAAAAGCAACCAGTGTGCCTGTTTTCAGATCCTAGAGTTTACAGTGTGGTGTTTTCATATATTTCACCACCTATTTGATTTCAAATGACAGGTGTGAGAAGCAAGACAATAGGGCTACTAAAAGTTAATTCGTTATATGAGATTTCCAGTGGGCCTCACAAGGTTCTGGCATTAGCCTTATGGGGGTGGGGAGGAGAGAGGAAGGAGTGAGAATGACATGGATGTATAAAATACACTGATAGCATTTGCAGGTAAAAACAAAGGCTAGGAGACTGACATAACAGAGGTTATATGCTCCTAACACAGAAAAGTCTGGATCATCTGGTAAAAAGGTGGTCAGTGATGTGCACTTCAATAGAATAAAATGTAACTGCACACCAAGAACAAAGGCAGCAGCACTCCGTACACACTACAGAGTACACAATTCAGGGATGCTCAACTTTGATAACAATCTAGAGATGCAAGTCAGGTAATAACTGGTTGAACAGACGCATTCAGCAGAAGACTGGTTAGAACAGCTGACAAGTAAACAGCAACATCAAGGAGGAACAGGGAGATTTTATTTTGTATTTGACACAGATATGATCACTGTTCAAACGCTCTGTCTAGCAGAGCCTTCAAGAAGCACACTGACATCATGATGAAGGCTCTGGGAAGATCTGAATATGATTAAAGGATGACAAAAGAGGTCTTATACTACAGAATGCAGGAATTCAAACTGTGCATTTTTATCAAAGAAACGTTTTAGAATTAATTTAATCAGGCTTGTACTTACTCTGAAAAAAAACATTAATAGTGTCAGACTCTTCAATTTGTTACACATGTTACCACAGTTTCTAGAGAATCCATGGCTGCCTCTAACAGCAGGAGCAACTCACAGCTCTATGCCTGGGACTCAAACATACCCAGGTGAAGTACATCACGTTTTTTTCTTTTTTCTTTACTTCAATTATATTTTTATTTAATTAATGTTTTAATTTTATTTTCCTTAAATTAATATTTATTTTATTTTATATTTTTCTTTTACTATAGCTGTACTATTTTATGATTATAAATTATATTATTATAGAAATTATATTATTTTGTACTTCTTTTTTCCTTTCTTTAATTTCATTTGCATAGAGTTTATGTAAAGGTTTTAAGTACTAATTTTTAACAACAGAATATTTAACAGAGAAGACACCCACAACAATTTCTGCCCACCTGACAATCAGAAAAGGACCTAAGTATCATGGACCAACTTCACCTTCTCCATTCCTTTATAGCACTTTACTGCACATTCCTTTACTGACATCCACACAGCATCTTGCACCCTTACCTATCCTCTTATTGCTTCTATGAAGTAGGATCTCAAGCCCATCTCTTCCACTATTAAAGCAGCACAGAACTGCAGCTCTCAAAAGCTGGCCCTTCCCCTCTCTCCTCCACCTTCCCCTGGGACCTGACAAACACGTGCTTATTACTTTCATACCACAGACCAGCACCTACACTGTCCCTTTCTCTCCCGCGGCACAACCTTGCTCCAAAAAACTACCCTTGCACTCCTCTACTGCATATCCCATCTGGCTGAGAAGATACATCCTCTATCCTGAGCTGGAAGCACAGGTCCATACACAGCACACATTTCTGACAGGCTGCGGAGAGCCATGGAGCAGAAAAGCTAGAAACTGATACCACTGAGTTCAAACAAAACATCTGTAAAGAGGGAGCTATCTTCACTGAGGTGCTTGGACCACAGCTCAAATCAGAGCTTGCACCCAGGCAGTCACCAAGGATCCACTGGTGCCTGCACTGAGATACTTGCCCAGTTGGTCACATCATCCATTACAGGAGGCAGAAGTTGCAGCATCATCTACTACCCTTCCTCTCCCAACTGTGTAAAAGTCCAAATCAATGTCCAAAGAAATGTTTCTCAGCTCTATACTTAGTCAGCTTTGTTCAGCAGTCAATGGTTTTCTACCTGGTCCAATGCTACCCATTGATTACTATAACATCTGAACATTTCTCCAAAATCATTCAAGAAAAGTAACTGAATAGAGTATTTTGTCAGTCTCACTGTGCAACTTCAGCATTTGCATTCTTGGGAATGTTACAAATTAAGTACTGGGAGAACAAAAACCTCACAGTTTATTAGGATTAGGATTTACCCACCACCATTCTCCCTCTTCCTGCAGGCCTGACAAGGGAACCAAATTAGGTTGGCATTTCCACGAAGGTGAGGAAAAGACTGTCAGTTCCTGTGGTCCAGCTTGAGACCACAGTGTAACCACGGGGTATGACCAGTGCACCCCGTAAGCCTATTACTCCAGGATGCCTCCTATATTTCTAGCATCTTTTGGTATGCATTATCAGAGCATCCCTGCAATTACATTCCAAATTTGTGAGGTGCCAATTGATCTAAAAGACTAAGAAACTGAGAAAAGTTATTGATGTCACGACGCTGAGATGTCTGTCTGCTCAGTAGGTTGTTCTTTCTGACTTCTCATTTTCACGGCCTGGACTGTCACTAAAAATAACCTACATTTTAAAAGGCATTTTGGCTGTTTGTGTTGCAATGGTAACAACATTTAGACATAGACCGTGTTTACATAAACCATTTTTTTTTGGCATTACACCATAATTATGCTATTAACAAAATAAAGTATAATTTCAACCTAAGTATCATGTTCATGTTAACTCCAACACAACAATACTTATCAGTGAACGCTGAAATCCATGCCTTCAGCTCTCAAGCTGTAGCACTTAGTTTCACATTGAAAATACTTCAGCAAGATACTCCTGCAAAAACACTTCTCAGGTCAGATCACATCTTAGTTCTATTACCTCTTGCTGCTACTTGCTTGAAAAGCAGTTCAGCTGATTAGGTGTGAAATTAATATTTGCATTCTCTGGTTTCATGTCTCTTTTCTTCTGTTTCTTTCAAATTCCTATGGAAGTATTCAAAGCTAGCAACTCTCTCCTTTCCTCTAGAGGTCTGCCAAAGGAAGGCACTGATAGTGTCTGCAGTAAATTTATCAATATCTATTCAAGAAGGGCCCAAAAGCTGCACCAAAACAGATATTCTTGTCTAGATTTTAAAATATCTTTTCTTAGTTTGATTGTAAACGACCTTTCTCCTAGAGAAAGGGTTTTATTTTGGTGACTGCGACTCCTGAAGTACTTTAATGAACTTCTAACCAAGTCTGAAAACATTAAGGAGCAAAAATAAGCCTCTCTACACACTGAACAGTTACATCTAGAATGTGAATTTCTGCTATAAAGCCACTTGTTCGTGTCTGGCTTTAGGACCTCTAAGATGTCTCTATGTAAGCTATTGCTTATAAATAATGCTTCTGTAATGAAAAGTATACTAATGGAATGGCTACCTTTCCCCTCCTGCAATTACTCATTCACACAAGTACTCATCGACAATAGATTTTACTTATTGATCTAGGTCAAATTAGTACAAAGACTTGACAGGCAACATATTCTTAGGCAGACATCCAGAGGCTCTCTGAAGGAAACCTCTTTCTTTGCCCTTATGGTTGCACTCACAAAAGAAAAAAGGGCAGACACGCCGTGGTGTCAGTCTGAGAACACCCAACATCTGTAAGCTGCTCTGCCTCCCTGCACAGGGCGCGGCTCAGCAGCCGAGTGTTGCCAACGACTTGTGCTGCCAACAGCGGGATGAGCGCAGGGATCTCGTTCAGCCTCCTGAATACCCAGCCCAGCCCATGACTTCACAGTTGTTTCAAACCAGCGTCTGCTGGCAGCCCTGCTGCAAGGGGGAGCTCCCAGCACATTCCCGGTCCCCCAGCACACACCAGTGTAAATGACTCCATACCAGTTCCTGGTCAGTACACAGATTTCAGTGAACAAACTGAAATGGGTGGACTGGTTTTCAGCCAGATGACCCAGTTCACAGTATCAGTGTTCAAGTTACTCAGCACCAAGGGAAGGAGTGAAAATCCCTGGCTATGGAAGGGCAGGAGAATGTTTTCTGGCAGCAATGCAGGTTTGTGACAGATTAATGTGATCACATAACCACAGCTTCAAAGGTGGGAACTGACGAGCTCCTTCCCCATTTTGACTCCTTCACAGGGAAGGGGAAATATGACTTCATTGCTCTACAACTCCCTATTCCTGGGATGAAACAGCGATTCCAGGGACAACATGGGCATTGACGACTAACTCTTTAAGTGCAGAAATACAGAGCAAAACCACTAGCCACAGTCATTCAAATATTTTGATGACCACTCTCTCAGCAGAAGCAGAATATAAGGGCCATTCACTGCTCTGCCAAATTAATGACAGACATCTCTATTAGTGCAATCTAGTAAATTTCTATGAAGTCTGTTATTATGAAGCTAGAGCCAAAGAACAACTAACTAGTTTGTATTAGAAATGCTTAATCATAAATATCACTTGTCACAACAAAGTCCAATTTTTTCCTAGCAGTGGAAAAAAATGATCATGAGATGACATTTGAGAGTCAACACCTTCAATTTGAGTACTAAACTAGCCCCTAGGAGAAACTGTGGGACTTCTGAAATCACTCTTACACCCTTTAAACTCTCACAACTCTTGAAATCCCAGGATTTTGAAATAATTCCTTATGCCATGAGCATAAGGAATAGTGAGGGGGACATCCTGGACTCCTGACAGCAGCTATCCTCCTCTGAATAGCCTTTATGTGTCATGCATTTTTAAGAAACACAAAAAGCCTAAGTCAAGTTTCTTTTGTAGATCAAGTGCTACAATAGAAATGGGGAAAACTGATCTGTATTAGTTGAAGAGCAGTAAAAAAAAAATTTATTTACAAATCTTGTGCTACATCTCATGTTTCGTTTTGTCTCCAAGATGTCTTTTGCCTCATTAAGTAATACCACTGTACTGTGGAGTCCACAAGACCAGGATTAAAAGAACAGGTTTTCATGCTGGGCTGTGGCTCATCTCAGAGCCAGCAGATGAGTCTGGAAGTTTTTCACTTACAGGGAATGGCGGAGAGTTCAGGTGAGTTCCTAGGACAGTTTGCATCATTCAGATCAGGAACATACTACAAATATCCGCCTTGATGAAGAATAAATTTCAGATACACATGTCTTAAAAGAATGTAACAGAACTAAAGTTCATGCCTCCGTTTTTATAGCAGTTTTAAACCATGTATTCTTCTGTTTTAACTAATGAAATCCAACTGAACCGAGCTTAGAAAGGTCTGAATTTGAAGCGGAAAAGTTATCACTAAAAAACCTTAAGACGTCCTCCCTTACCATGTAGCCTGAAAAGGACACGTGGATTATGCTCACAACTCAGTTTCTAGAAGGTCATTTCAGTTCAACTTCTTAAAACCTAGTATTTCAGTTGATAGAGAAAGCTTATTCTAACTTGTCCTAGTTCTTTCTTGGTTTCTATCCCACAGCCAGTCATGGAGGGGTAGGTAGAAGAGGCAAGAAGAATGTCCACTTAAGAAAGCAGTGCCTTGCATTTAACAAATGCAAAGTTTTATCCTCACACTGAACAACTTCACACCTAGGTTCTTACTGTATCTTTAATGTAACCAATGCCTCATGTCAATATCCTAGGACAAGTATAGCCATGTACTTAAAGAAGTACTAGAAGTATACCCAGAGACTATTTGAGAGGATAATGGAGCAGACTGCTTGCAGCTCACACACCACTGACCTCTCAGATCTCAATAACCTAAATAAACAGATTTCTTTCTGTTGTCTTGCTCTTGGTATAACAAGTCTCACTCCTGTGCCTGGGCTGCTCTTCTGTGTTACCTGTTTCACGTATTTCACTGTGAAGAACCTTGAGGTGTGAAACCTGCCTACTGCATGAAAGCCATAATTTACATGCATTACAGGAACCAAGCTTTTTCCTGCAGTCTATAACCTGACACAGTTGGATTAAATGGTCAAGATGGGAAATAACGGGGAAGAGGGGCAATATGAAAGACACTTCCGTACTCACAACATCCCACCCCTCGGGTCAGGCACCAGGTCGAGGGAGCGGAGGAGAGCAGCGGGCCGGGCCCAATTCCCGGGAGCGCCATCCGGCGGCTCTGAGCCAGGCTTGGCTCCCGCGCCCTCTCGGCACTCCCGCTCCGGCCTCGCCCGCCGCCCCTGGGCTCCCTCA
>WEIV01011302.1:95179-127436 GCA_013390005.1 Calyptomena viridis | reverse complement strand
CGGAACACGGTTCCCCCGCTGCGGGCCGGCTTGTCGCCCTGACAGGGGCGGGGGCTGCCCCGTCCCGCCCCGCGGTGCAGATGTGGCGGGACGAAGCTGCGGTGCCCCGGGTCGGGAGGGGAGGGCAAAGCAGCGGCCGAGGCGCCTCAGTGCTCCCCTCGCCCAGCCCCGTGCCGCCCGTGGAGCCGGGACACCGGCTAGGGCAGAACGGGACACTTGGCGGGCTCGGCTGGTGCACACGGGTGGTGTCATCTTGGAGGATATCGTGGCGAAAGCCCTTGCAACATCAGGTTACTGAACATTTTACCCCATCTTACTGGAGAGCTTTCAGCAGAGGGTCACAAAGTTGATTACAGGTCTGAAGCGTCTCTCCTATGAGGAGAGACTGGGGGAGCTGGGCCTGTTCAGTCTAGAGGAGACAGGGGATCTCATTAATGCGTATAAATATCTCAAATGCGGGTGTCAAGAAGGTGGTGCCAGACTCTTTTCGGTGGTGCCCAGCAACAGGACAAGGAGTAATGGACATAGACCAAAACACAAGAAGTTTCACCTCAATATAAAGAACTCCTTCGTGTTGAGGGTGGCAGAGCACTGAAGAGGCTGCCCAGGGAAGTCGTGGAGACATTCAAAACTCACCTGGATTTGTTCCTGTGTAACCTGCTCTAGGTGACCTTGCCCTGGCAGGTCAAGGTGCCATCCAACCCAACAATTCTGTGATTCTGTAAGACCAGCAGTAGGGCAGGACAGAACACCTTGCAGGCTTGCCTGGTGCACACACGTATGTGCTCTTGGGGCACGTTGTGGCAAAAGCCCTTGCAACAGCAGTTTTCTGAACATCTTAGCCAATGTAAAGCCTAGGTTCCTATTCTACATGTAAAGGTGCTTTGGTTTTTTTCAGCATTCAGCAGCTGCCCCTGCAGCTGGTGGAGTTGTTAGTGAGGTGTCTGGTGAGGGTGGTCAGGGTCTCAGCATCTCAGCTCCAGGCTCCCCTGTGTGTAGAGACTTGTGGCCAATTTCCTCTGCCAGGTCTGACCATTCCATGCGCTCTCACTTCACACTGTCTGCATTATACTTTCTGAACTAATTACTGGTTTTTGACTGCCATTTAATGTCTGTGGCATAGCCCAAAATCTATGGCGGTGTTTGCTGTGCTATGGAAGCAAATCCCCCTATGGAGGAAGGCATAATGTTGTCATATGCAGTTCTTGGCAATTGTGATGTAATTTTGTGGGTAGGTGTATGTATGTGTCTCACGTAACCACTTAAGACACAGTGCTATGTAAATACAGCATTTTCTTTCAGGGATCTACTCTTAGCTTTCTGTATGGCACATACAAGAAAAATCCCTGAACTAGAACTATATATTCCACAACGAAAGCCTCAGCTCAACAAATAGATCCATTTTTACTTTTATTTTCTCATTCTCGTGGATCGTCATGTTAGATATTTGTAAATTGCAGCAAGTCTCCCATTATCTATGGAAATAACCTTCCTTCCTCTGTTCTGCATACAGAATTCTGACTTCTCATGAAATTTCATAAGCATTTCCACTCTAATGAGCCAAATGTATTTGTAAAAAATAATAATTATATGCTTTTAAGGTTTGGAAGGAAGAAATATAATCTGGCTTACTCAAACTGTATTGACCTTGTTGAACTCTATAAACAAGGGAAAAAGGCAATCGTAGAGGACTTTACCCTATCTGGCTTTAGTCTTGTTACAGCTCTAAATTTCCATTGATCCATCTCATGAAGGGGAACTTTACATAACAAGAGGCTCTTCGGTATAAATATTCTGCCTGACATTAAAGTGCAAAATACTCTGGTGTTTTAGTTAGCTCATTATCCTAGGTAAAGGATTTTTTTAATTCTCTTTCCACTGAGACTTTCAGAATATATTTAATTTTTAATTAGACTATATAGATAAGAGCAGAAATCACACTCCTTCCCTTATCTGTGCCTAGAAGTACTCTTCTGTTTCATGGCTTTGTAATTTTGAGTAGGCTTACTTCCACTCTGAAATTAATATGATTTTTTGGTTTATTTCCTTATGGAAGCATATAAAGCCATACAGCTGCAGCTGTGCCATAAGAATCTCAGGTACCTATCTCATCCTGTCATGGTAATGTTTAGACTAATGAGTGAGAATACTGGTAGCTTTCCAACAACTAATTTCTATGCTAGCAAAGTGTCTGATTTTTGTAAACATCTCTACTGCCATCAGCTTATTAATTACCATCTTCTTTCCAAATATTACATGTAGAGATGTTATTCCTATAGACGCTATAAAACTGTGAACATCATTCAGCAGGGGAGGAGTGTTCAGTGCTCTGTCACCTCTGCACAGAAAGAAGTGCCACAAAAGCCTGCCTTGTGCTACTGCTTCCTTCATAGCTGCCCTTGCATGTGCCTATGTCTTTTTTTTCAGTTGTATCTTGAGGCCAGGATTCCAAAGCATCCAGCACTGACCCAGCCCCGCAGGACAGACTTTGACTTGCTTGAGAAACTTCGGGTACTGCAGTGACACTTAGGAATTCTACCATTACATTTATAAAATTAAGTGATGTGGACAAAACAACTTGTTTAAATAAGCCACCAATTACTTGATATTGATTAGAAATACTCCCTCTGTAAGTATTCTTTGTCCTTGTACTGTAATTTAAGACCGTCTGTATTGAAATAAATTGAAAGGGAGCAGTGATGAGAAATTTTTTAGAAATTGTTCTGTATTACATATTTAGTACATTTGCTTTGTCAAGGAGAAGAGCTGGCTTCTTACATGTACTACAATAGTTTTTAGCTAAAACATTTTCATTCCAGAGTATAAACCCCCCATTTTTTAGGGATGCAATAATGACAGTTACTGTTCCCCCACTTGCAAGTGTTCAGTGTTTCTGAAGATCAGCCCATGTGAACAAGAAAAGGAAAAGTAAGCTTTTTTCCCTTCCTTTTTTTATTTTTCTCATTCTCGTGAGAAAAATATTTGTGTATTGTTGTATAGCTTTCAGTAAGATTAGCAATGAGTATGCCAAATTATTATTTAAGACATAAAATGAACAACGACAATTCTTGTTCCAGTTTCCAAGTCCTAAGGAGTTTATAATAAAACCTTTCATTACATTCCAATGATTCTTACTTCTTTTATACTTTGTTTCTGATATTTATTGGAAGCCTTTTGGCATATCAATGTGGTAATTTGTGACTGCAGTATACTACTTGTTTTTATGCGGTGTTTAGCTAAATGTGTTACAGGATACTCTATAGGACAAAAAATTCTTAAAAATTAGGGATTTAGGAATTTTTATAATATGTGAAATGCACCCAACAGATGCTTATTGAAACAATGCACATTATTCAAAATTAACTTCAGAGTTGAACAGAAATAGATTTTTATGAGCTGTGGTTTTAGCTGATTTAGCCCATGTATTTTATCTTTTATTGGAATTTAAAAGTATTAAGAGGAGCTCAAAAAATCAAATTATATAATGTAGTCTTTTTCTCTAGAATTTGGCATATATTTTGCAAAATACCATGTGTTCAGAGAAGGAAGATTATATAAACCCAAATATGGAAGTGATAAACAAGAACAAATTAAAAAAAAAAAGAACTTGGAAGAAATAAGAAGTATACTGTGAGTTAAAACAACCCACAGCTGACTTCAGTTTGCTGAACCAGCACGTTTATAGCCAGCAGCCTGTGTGACAGTGACTTTGGCCTTAGAGGTTATAGTTTCACATGTCTGTATAGTTCTTGTGGGTTTTAAGACATTTACTGCTGCCCCTGAAATACTGGTTCTTGTCAGCATTATCGAGAGGTTTCACTCCTTTATATCTACAAATGGCCCATATTTGTCCCTCTTTTCCTCTTCAGGTCACTGGCAGGTAGCAGTAACTGAAATAATATTGAGATGTACTTTTCTTTTATGAGAAAATTTCATTTCAAACATACTTGTTCATCAGGTTATCTAGAAAAAATTCCTTGTCTCAGCCTTTTTTGTAATCCACAGCAAGACAACCCTCCCCCCTCTGGGAAGGTAAGAGTGGGTGTCTGTTCAAAAGCATATGTGAAATACAATTATCAGAGTTAATGGCTGAAAAATGAGAGCGAAATTCTGCTAACATCTGGCTGCCCAAAGCTGTGCACTTTTTGTGGATAAGGTAACTAAGTAAGATCTTCTGTACTTCAATGTTCCTCCATGTGGAAACAGAAGAATATTTATAATTTGAATTAACTTTTGTTTTCTTTTTTAGCAGAGCATAGGCCCTGGATTGCAGCTGCATGATGATACACTCTCTGGATGTACAGAAATAGCTCAAAAGGAATTATTAGAGAGAACAATGGGCTAGATGAGCACATTGGTGAATGCAAACCAAGTGAATAAATCCTCATCTCTGGCAATAATACCCATCTCTTCTTCCTCAGCCAAATAATTTATTACAAAATTTACTGGAAAGGGTTGACAGTTTCCTAGAACCAGGATTTGTAGCAAATGTAGATTAGTATCTGTGAAATGTGATCTAGACTGAAAATTGCACATTCTCTTTAGGGGTTTCATGTGCATTGTCATAGGTGAGACTACGTATGTCTATGAACTTAAATCCTTTATTATATTTGATGCAATTAATCAGTGGTGCTTTGGAGAAATAGTTCCTATATCAAGATGGAATCTATGAATAATTTGGGGAATGGAACACACCTAAGCAGTGATTTAGAAAGTGATTTAGAAAAAATTTTCAGTTCAGCAGGAATTCTTGCAGGTGCCAAACCTTGGATGTCAGTACTGTGTTGGCCAGGTTACACAACACGCACATCCAGCTTCATTAGGAATTCACAGCCCAAGGAAGCAGAAACATGGGCCAATACTGAACAAGGTGGAGTTCCTCATATGGGAGTAGTCAACACCTACAGCTTAAGGCAGCAACTTTGAAAAAAGCAAGTTAATCATACATCCTAGGTGATGAATAAAGGAGGGTGATGGATTTGTACCTGGAGTCAGCTCTTGCCTAAAGTGTGGGAGTTGCAGAAACACCTCAAAGGAACAGAGCAAAAGCTTGTGACAGGTGTGTTATGTGCAGTTTTAAGAAAACGGTTTGATGAAAAATGGAATGTTTGCAGCCTGAAGGCATGAAGTTTGAAAGTGATGATAGGAGGAAGGGCCAAGGTTCTCTCAGAACAAAGAACAAGTTTTCTTCCTGTTCCAGAACAAGCTTTGCTTGGAGGAAGAGGGAAATACTTGTATATTTTCTTTTAAATAAGTATCACAAGCTCACCAATGGTTTCGTGAGAGGTATATCTTATATGGGAGGATTCAGGCTGAAAGTGTTCTTTAAGGATAGCAGTTAAGGAAGAATGAAAAAGTAAAGAGCAGGCCACAATGATTTGATTTACAACAAGGAGAACATGAAAGCTGGAAGGGTGGAATGCAGCTATAGTTTCAGGATTGTTCAGTGTGGTTCTGTCTAACCTGAGATCTGAAGGCATGCCTTATCTAAACACATCTGTGGAGTTCATGTCCAGGATTTTAGGCTAGTTTTCTGTCTGGTATAGATGTGGTTTTGTGAGATAGTTATTGACTAAGAGCAGCAAACATTAACAGTAGTTTCCCCAGAGAATAACTACCAAGGGAGCCAGATGGTTTTAGTTTTAAGAAAAAATGCCACATATAAACAAGTTTGTGCTCAGGTGACTCTGTTGTTTAACTGCCATGTCTTCACACATTGAGTGCTTGTGTCTTTTGGCAAGTAAGACATAGTGTGTTTAGGAGAAGCTAATCCTTGTGTTGTGGTGTTGTTTGTCTGGCAAAGTAACTAATGAGCAGTTGCCAAGTGCCTCAGCTTATGAAATATTACAGGTCCTGACTGGGGAAATGCAAGAGTGAGTTAGTGAATTGCAAGGTTTCATCTGGACAGGTGGAGGACCAGCTCCCTAAAGACAAGTGATCGAAGAAATGAGAAATTAATCTGGGAATGAACAGCCTAGACAGAATTTTGTCCTTTTCTATTCTCATTGACTTCAACAGAAATTAAGAATTTGGATCCTGGAAAATTAGATTATTTCAGGTTTGGGAGTCCAAAGAGTTAATGCATTAGTCTTTTTTTCTGAGCATTCATGTTTCAAGATTTTACCAGTCTTGAACACGTTTTTTTGCTTTGTCTAGGTAAGGTTTCTCTATCTGATGACAGTAAATCATGAGAATGCTAAAGTATCCAAGGTAGATGAAGGGCATAGTTCTTGAAGTAGACTGAAGTGGGGCATTACCACCATGAACGAGGAATGCTGTTAAATCTAGGCCTATAACCTTAGGGAAGAGGAGAAGGAAGGAGTGAGAGTGATATGGGAGTCAGAAGTCCTGTGATCCTCACATGTAGAAGGGGTTTCTGCAGGACTGAAAATTTGGCAAAGCTTTCCTTAACATATTTCCTTCACATATTATTTTCCAATAGACCCTAACTGTCTTTTGATTTGAAGTAATTTGCAAGAGATTGAATTTAAGTGCAGCATTATTACAGATTTTTAAGTCAAATTGTGGTCATGATCTGTCATTTCCATAGTTTTTGCATTGTTGGCAAATCTGGATTTTAAATGAAATTGAGTTTCATTGCTCTGAAGTGTTCTGCACAATGAAAATCTTCATCTGTGCCATTTTCTCCCGCAAAACAAATTCTATCCCAAATAGACCACTGATATAAAAATTTTGATTTAATATTGTTAGTTGTATTTGCATGTTTTAACTGCAGAATAAGATCTCCATTTCCCCTAGCAACTCTGAATTGTTTGAAGATTTGTTTTAAATCTTTGTTTAGCTTATGTATATCTTCCTGTCCCATCCAATTAGAGCTTTTACCTCTCCATTGCTTTTATTCAAATACTTAAAATGCAACCTTAATTTATGCATAAAATTTTAGTATGGAAAGGTTAGAAATAATTTGCCAATTTTTAATTATGGGTTCCATGTCAATATCTTCATTCTTTAACTCTGCAAGACAGTGTGTGTCCTATATTTCCTTACATGTATTAAATGTACCCTTCTCTCTCCAACATGTTTGTGCAGAAATGGTTTTGTGTACAGATTTGTAAAAATTGCAGAACAATATTTAGACCCGTCTGCTTGTCTATGTGCAGTCTCTCATGCTCTTTCTTGCCACATGATGTAGTTTGGCTGCTGGGAGGAGTGAGTTCCATGCCTAGAATGATGACAGGAGGGATTAGTGCCCAGGTTTTGAGGGTTAGCCTGACTCGTTTGTATTCTTCATCCTTTCTGTATTCTGTATCCTTTCTGTATNTCATCCTTTTTGTATCCTATATCCTTTCTGTATGTTGTGAATACATGTTGTCACTCTGGTTATTTAGGCCTAAAGGAGTGAACTACGTGAAGGAAAGTCTCAGGCACCTTGTATATGCTGAGTGTTTGTTTACACTGCTGAAGGTGACAGTTCTGTTATCTTTAGGCTAAATGCGTTTAACCAGCAGGCAGATAATAACTTTGCCAATAAAATAATGAGCTATACACAACCAGGGGAATATTCTGGAACTCAAGGAAAGCAGTGATTGGAAAATGGTTTCTTTAAGTTGTGTTGTAGAAGTTAGTAAATGGACTCCTATAAGTAAGTGTAAAGAAAGTAGATACTCTGAAGCAGATCAGTCATTTCTGCAAAGCCCCGGATTTTGCTACCTATTGTTGTAGCAACCATGTGTGTTAAAACTACAGAGAAGAATGTCCACAGAGTATGTGAAGGTAGAGTAGAGGAATATTCAGTGATGTGACTAGTATGAAGTCTACACCACACTGTAAGGGTCCAGACAGAGAGTAGAACTGAAGTACTTTGACCTGCAGACCAGTTACAAAAAAGTGACTTTGTACTCTGAAGATATATTTTTGCCTTCCTTGTTTTCTAACATTGTTAGAGCCTTACCAGTCATCCCAAACATGGGAAGTTTTCGGCAGCGTCATATACAGAAGATTTTGGCGGTTTTTGGGTTTGGGGGTTTTTTTTAGTAAGGCACAAGTAGTTTTATTTGAAACCACAAGCTTCGTTAAAATGCTATAAGATACATTTCTATTTTTGTGAATATAAAATTTTATAAAGGTTAAACCAGTCCAAATTGCCTAACTGGAGGACAAAACTTGAGTATTTTCCCTGTAAAAGTAATATTCCATTTTAAGCATGTGCCATCCCGTGAGTTGTAAAATTGTTGCCACCAGGCAAGCTAACGATGCAAGTCCTTTAGTTTAATTAGAGGTTTGTTGATTGGCTTTTATTTGAGAGAGGGAGAGGGAGGGTAGTTTGTATTTTTGGAAGGAAGGGAAAGGCAAGGAGTTATTTTGCTTTTACAAGGAATAAATGTCCTGTATTATACGAATTAAAGACGCGTGTTCTCATCAAAGTGTCAGAACAAAGACAAAATCTCTGCATGAGAGAGCTTACTGTGTAGGAGGACCTTTATGTAGCAGATCAGCTGCATTAAGCTAGAAATTACAGTATTTAATTCACCATGAAGTTCTAATGTGGGCCTGTCGCACAGGCTGTGTAGAAAGCTGTATGCACAAGTTCTGTGTGGTTCAGGAATACTCAAACCCAACTTTTCATGGGCAAAAAGAAAATTCCCAAAAGCATGTATGTGGAATAATTATATGTATGGGAGTGATATGTTTTGGAAGGAGTCAGTGGAAGTTTGCTGCAGGGGGTAGGAAGTGACCTTGCATTACCCATGCTAGAATGGAGTCAGATTGGAAGTGCAAATAAAATTGTGTTTAAGACTGAAAGAAAAATCTGAAAGATCAGAAAGAATAGGATAAACAAAGTTGGAAATATTTGTTTGCTGGAATGGAGGAAACAAGTGAGGTGATTCATGGTTTGTAAGAGAGAATGTTTTTGTGAAAGGGTTTGTAGCAATTGTGGGTGTTCCAAGTAGGAATTGGAAAAGGCAACAGAGGAGCTTAGGAACTTCAGAAGAGAGAGGATCACAACTCAAAGGTTTCAGCCTCAGAGAGTGGGAGAAAGAACTTGCTTGTTTTTCCAGGACATACTGTAAAGGGGGAGTCAACAGGACTTGGCAAAATACTCAGAGAGGCGGGAGAGAAGAATGACTCCAAAATGATAGATGTGTTGTTCTGACAAACAGGAGGATGTTGGAGCTGTAAAAGCACGGAAAAATGCTTTTGAATGAGGGCAACTGCTGGGAGATTATAAACATAGATATTATATAGTTGCAGAGAGCTGAATATTCCCATTGAAACTGCCAGACTGAAGATCCTGATATTTAACTAGGTGTGACAGAAAATTACGGGGTTTAATTGGCATTTCTCTACCTTTCTCTCCTGTTTGTGCTTTGGAACTAGGTACAAAGAACCTCTGGTGATAATGTAACAAAAGTTGCCTTGTGTAGGTCAAATGCATATGCTTTTGTGTGTGCAGGAAGTATAGCAGATATGCATAAGTGTGACAAAACAGACCTTAGCTTGAAGTAAGAGCTCACATGATCAAATTACTATTTGACTGACTTCAGGTGTTGGTAGTGTGACTGGCACAGTATAGCTGAGCTTGGTTGTAAAGCTTTAAATATTGAGATGGGAGCATTCACAGAAAATAGTAGATTTTTCTCTCTAAAAGATCTCTTTGATTCACAGAATGCTGTAATTATTAAAGAAACAAAACTAAGGAAGTTATGTTTAGTTTTACTTCAACTGCCTGCTTTGAGTTCAATTAGCCATTAATCATGAGAATATTTAGTATTTTACAGAGCACAAGTCCTGTGAGGAGCAACTGAGGGAGCTGGGGTTGCTTAGCCTGGACAAGAAAAGGTTCAGGGGGATCTTATCACTCTCCTTTCAGGTAGTTGTAGCCAAGTGAGGGTCAGTCTCTTCTCCCAAGTAACAAGGGATAGGACAAGAGGGAATGGCCTCAGATTGTACCAGGGGAGGTTTAGATTGGCTATTAGGTAAAATTTCTTCACCCAAAAGAGTTACCAAGCATTGGAACAGGCTGCCCAGAGCATCCCTGGGGGTATTTAAAAGATGTGTAGATGTGGTGCTTGAGTGGTGGTTTAGTGGTGGACTTGGCAGTGCTGGGTTAACAGTTAGACCTGATGAACCTTTAGGTCTTTTCCTTTAAGAACTTAAAGGTCTTGAAGGTCTTTTCCAACCTAAACGATTCTATGATTCTATGATTTTTGACGGAGATGAAAGACTTTATATCACCACCTTCTTTTTTAATGTCTGTAACTAGAACTCTGTCTTAAACAGTTTAGCAAAGCTTTGGTTTTATGAGTTCATATCAAGAAGAACAACATAGATTATATTTCAAAATTAGATTTTTTTGAATAATCTTGAGCAGTGTGCTGCCAGCAAAATCGTCCTTTGATTTTAAGATGCCATTGAATCTTGAATTGGTATTTATGTTCAAAAGCCTCTTTGATGGGATTTTTTCCCTTCTACTTTTTTTTTTTATGAGGAATTATACTGTCTTGTATCTACTTAAATGTAAAAATCACTAAGACTATCTAGTGAGTAAATGCTTGGATATGAGTTAAAGCTGCTGAAACCAAACCTAAATCCTGCCCATCCCTTTTCCCTTCCTCTGTCCTTCCAAAGATGAAGAGATCTAATACTTGTCAACGTTGTACTTACATTATTATAAACTTACAAAGCACAGCAAGGTCCAAAGTTAATTCTCTTTCCTTTGAGTAGCCCTGGAGATGACTGACCACTATATATCTATCTACAAAGCGGTTTTTGCATTATTCCTACTGAAATACAAATGCAACTTAAAATATTTCCAGCTCTTGATCAAGATTTTGCACATCATTGAACAACCAAGTTCTTCTTGATAATCATTACAGATGCTTCTTTTTTTCCGAAAGAATAGTAAACACTTGTTCTCTCTCTGCATGACTGAATTTCACAACAAAGAAACTGAAAGTTCTCTCAATCTCTTTTACTCAATATTGGCTGCAAATTGTGTAGGACACTGTACAGCCTTGGTCAGCTTGTTGGAGAATAAAATTCATTTGTCTCACTGGCATTGTGTAACTTAAGTTATATTGAAAAGGCAGGATGTTAATTGCATGGCTGTATAAGTTGTTAATCATATTGGAGTTCATAATCATGTTGGAGTTCGTAATTTTCTATATCACAACAGTCATCCATTATTACTTCTAATAGGCCTTTTCCTCATCCAAATGTAAATGTCAGAATACTGAATGCCATTTGCAGGAGCATTTAATTACCAGAAACGTTGGAGTTGCTCTAGCAGTACTTTCAGAGTCCTCAACAGAATTTTAGGTTATTGGTGCCACTTCAACATTATCTAAATTACAAAGCATTGAAGGATCTTGTAGGAATGCCTTAACCAAATCTCAAGTTCAACTGAGTGGCTTTTGGTGTTTCATACCAACTTTAGAGTCTATCATGAGAAAAATGGTTGTTTTTTCAAAAAGCAGGGTAAATGCACAAGAAATTGATGCACACTGGAATCTCAGCTATTGTGAAGAAAGACTTCAACTAGTAAAGCATAATCTTGTATCTAAAGCATATGAATTATGTCTTATAAGAGATCATGTATCAGGCTCTGACAGTCTTTGGGGAAAAAGAAAAGATGGGATTTTGTTCAGGCCATCTAAATAGAAATTTTCAAAGATAGATGTTTATTGATGAGTATGCAAATTTATGTCTAGTCAAAAGGTTGTCTTTTTGCTGGCTAAATTTTATGTCTCTATGCTCACTTTCTAATAAATGAAGAAGGAGCACCAGATCACACCAGGCTGAGCTAAGTATCTTGAGGTGAGATGAATGCCTTGCTATCTGTCTTCCCATGAGGGCTCTGGCAGGTAAATAGCTAAACTTAAGTGAAATTACTGTCTTCCATGATGAAAACCTTCTTGAACAAGTATCTAAAAATGCAAGTGATAGATAATGTACTTTCTTAAACTTACACCATCAGAACACTTTTACTATTGTTTGTTTTTATGATAGTATCTAGGAACTCTGTGTATGAATAACGTGGTTGAGGCTGTATAATCACAGAATAAAAAGCCAATCCTAACTCCCGTAGAGTTTACATACTAAGTATAAAACAGAAGAATGCAGGAACACAGAAGGAATAAAAGGGGCAGTGAGAGTGCCTGGGTCAGTAGTGGTCCCAACCCATCAATAACCCAATAACTGAGATCAAATTTTGCAGACTTGATAGCAAAAGAACTTTACAGAGTGACTTCGAGGTTGGTAGGATTGTAATTGTGGGGTTGTTTTAGGAGGGCAAGAGCCATGGAGACGTATGTTTGGAAAGCAAATATGTGGTCACTATGAACTGTTGGGAAATTAGATCCTAGTTTAGAGCAAGGTTACAGTGTTTGGTCACCTTCACAGTCAAAAACTGTTTTCTTATGTTTAAATGGAAATTCATGTATTTCAATTTGTGCCCATTGCTTTTATCCTGTTACTGGAAACTACTGAAAAGAGCCTAGTTCCATCTTCTTTACACTTCCCATCCAATATTTATGCACACTGACAAGGTCACTCTGAGCTTTCTATTCTTCAATCTGTTCTCCAAGAACAGCCCCAGCTCTCCCAGCCTCTCCTCATATGTCAGGTGCTTCAGTCACTCAGTCACCTTCGTGGCCTTTCACTTAATTGTTCCAGTTTAATGTTGATGTCACACTGGGAGCCCAGAACTTGACTCAACACTCCAGATGTGTCTTACCAGTGCTGAGTAGAGGGAGGGAAAGAATCACCTTTCTCAACCTACTCGCAACATTTTTGTTAATATAGCCCAGAAGGATGTCAGCTATCTTTGCCAACATCTTACAAAGTTTGGCTTGACAGAAGCCAGAGAATTGAATTAAAGCATGAATATAGTGAACTTGGGATGGTATGGTCCCCATGTAATTTGTAATCCAATTTGCTCAGTCACCTGCTGTACCAGGCGTATCCATCATGAGGTGTTAGTAAGAAAAGATACTATTTCCATACTATGGAAATATGTGGTGCATACTAATTTTGTATAGCATCTTTATGTGTAAATTTCTTTAGGCTCAGGAGTAACTCCTTCTGAAGTTGAGGAAAAGAACTGAATCTTAATGATTCTGGAAAGTAGTTTAGTTAATCTGCTGCCAGTTTTTGGATCCTGAGCTGGCAAGGAGGCATCTCGGCCAGGAGAAGAATGCAGGCTGCCTGTTGTCCCATCTCCTGCACACTGGATGAAGGAGAGCAAAGATGGCACCTTCTGTGAGAGCAAAGTAAGTTGCATGATTAGGGGAGGCTGGAGTGCAGGGTGGGACATACAAGGAAAAGAGTAACTCCATAACAGAAGGGAGATGGGAAAGCTCCTGAGTAAGCACTGGGCCAGCTTGCAACCAGGATGAGGAGGAAAAGGCTTTAAAGGATCATGGGGACAGGCAAGGGAACTTGGTGGAGGTTAAAATGGAAAGCCTTTCCACATGTTCTCTTCAAAGAGTAGATGCTGTGACATTTCCACATAAGACAGAGGTTGATTTGGGGTCCTTCACACTAACCTGTAGAACCATTATTGAACTTACCTAGGTGATGGAAGTCTGATGACAAGAAACACATGGAAATTTCTTCTGGGGTTGGTTGCTACTGCTGATTAAAACACTTTGAGGTGAAGATTTTATAGACAATTTGTCAGATACAAAATTTCTGTCATTAAGCTACTGCTGTTTCCTGACCTCATGAAATGGCACTGTGTGGGAGCTACACACTTCACATGCAATTCCAAAAGATGGCAACCTTAGTCTTCCAAACTGGGGCCTTTGCTGAACAGTTCTGAAGCTCCTAACAGCTCACAGTGGTGAATGTTCAAAAATTCTGGGTTCTCCCAGACTGAACTTGTTTTTATCCGGGTATTCTGTTTTTCATATATTTCTACATATAATACAGAATGTATTTGATTCAGTTAAGAAGTGGGCAACTTCTCAAATAAATTTCAGTGCCTGAAGGAAGGGGAGGTTAGAAAATCTTAGATCTTTGGCTTCCATTATCTACAGGAGTGAGGCTCTGCTATCAAACTGTGCTGATGCTTCTGTGGCACAGTGATAAAGCAGAGACATTTTAGCAAAACATGAGTAAGGAATTATTTAATTTGATGAACTGTAGTATATTTGCTCCTGTCTTACTGAATTATTAAGGCTTTATACACACAGTGCACTAGTCTTGTCAGATCAGTGTACTTAAAGTGGCAATCGCTACCATTTTGAAACTGCATAACTCTGGATAGATATACTCTTGAGACAAGGTAAGGTACACAGCCTTCGTGCTATCTTCATTCTCGTGCCTTAAGGTCCATCTTTTCTCTTGGTTACTACTTATTTTCTGATTTGATCTTTTTGTCCAGCTCCCACTTTTTTTGTGGTTTTGTTTTCATCATAAATCTTTCTTGTGAGTAGTTAAGGACAGAAATTTCAGAGACAAATTCATAAAAAAATACAGTTATTTTGGAAAGTTTTATCAAATCATGTAGATTCAACTGAGGTTGCATTCACAAAAATAGACAATTCTGATACTAAAGTCTAAATTCTGTGGATTTATAACAAATGCTGCTTTTGTATTACAGGATCATTACTGGATGGAAAATCAAGCATCTTGCTTGTTTTTCAAATGTCATGTTTTGAAACCATCAGCTTGGAAATTCTATCTTGGTTTGGCTTAAAGCCAGATTTTGAAATCTCAGCTTTCATGAAGCAGAAATGTCTTTCTCCAGGCAGCCCTAGCAGCAGGGTCAAAGTCTGAGCCCCACTCTGTTTTATGCCAAAGCTTTTCACTTCTGCAAGTGTTCATCTGCTTCTCCCCTCCCCTAGTTCAGGGATAAAATATTCTCTCTTGTTTTGGTTGTGCCAGTTCCTTATGAATTTCCCTTCCTGACTTGTGCTGCACTGTAGGGATAAGTATTGGCCTAGGCTATTACTTCTTTCCTTCATGTAGGCTGCAGAACTGGGAGAGAATTTTGAGAGCAGTTTTGCTACTTTTGGCTTTTGTGCAGAAAGCTTGTGATTTTAGTATAGCCTGTAGGGATATTTTCCTCCCACAGTGTTGATTGGTAAGTCTATTTTAACCAACTCAATATTCTAAGTTTTGTATCATATTCATATTACTCTTCTTGGTTAGATTTATTGCTTGCATAGGTAAGGTTTCAGACAGGGATCTTATCCCTATGAGGTTTATCCTGTGCTACAATGCTCATTACTGAGTGCTTGAGCATTTCATGGTTCATTACATTTATCCTTGCCACCCCTGTGGAATACTAAGCTTAATTTTTATCTGTTTATAACAAATGGAAAACAGTGGTCTGTAGAGGCTAGATTTCATCTAGCCTTCAGAGTGAAGGAATAGAAAACAGCCTCCTGTGCATAGCTTTCAGTTGTTTGGCACCCTAATTGCCTCTGTTAAACAGTTGCAGTGATGGATGTTGCATATGGAGAAAAGTGATCTGAAAGAGTCAGCATTCTCAGCAGGATGCTGGTCTGAGCCAATTAGTGAGAACAGGGATGTTTCAGGAATCCTGCCTCCTTCTGCAGCTTTGGCATTTGTCTTTCTGTGGGCCATAGGCACCTCCTTGCCTTGGCACACTGCCTCTCCTGCCAATGCATGCAAGCTCTGAGCTCTGGTCTGTGCTTTCATATGTCATTTATATATATTTTTGTATGTCATTTATTTTAAAAGAAGATCAACACACAAAACGTCAACAAACTGTGGTGGTTTCCCTCTTCCTTACACTTTAATACTTGAATCAGTAGCATAAGCATTAACTGAGAAGTTTATAAGGGCTTGCTGCCCACTCAGGTGTATTGAAGTTGCATCTCCCAGTCCTGGGGGAATGCCCAAGTGAGCAGCCTGCCCAGGAGGCTGGAGCTGGGGAGGGAGTGATGCTGCCAAGGCTGTGTGAGTAGGCTGAGAGTGCTGGGAGTCCTGGGCCCTGGAGAAGGATGACTCCTGGCCTGGCTCTCCTGACAGGAAGGAGTAACTTCTGGACTCTGCTCCCAGCAACCAGACTTCTTTATGCATTTTAAACACAACTCCAAAACAAGTCCAAGGGATGCAATCTGTATTTTTGTTATTTTGGTGACAGGCCTAAGTACTCAGGGGCAAACACACACTCTTCCATGTCTTCTGTTCTCCTCACCCTGCTACATCTACCTTCCAGCCTGATATTTAAGCATGTTTTTGAGGCAGGAGACAGAGAGGAGACAGGAGAAGAACCTCCTCTTGTGCTGAAGAGACCTTTAACCCAGGTGTCTCCTGGTTTTTTTTTTTCCAGTCAGTGCTCTAACCAGCAGGATACTGTATGAAAAGAAACACAACAATTTCTTCCTCTATGGCTGTGTTTTAAAAGAAAATGTTCATCTCTTCATTTTGCAAAGTACTCTGGGCTCCTGCTGTAGGCTGGATGTGTCCTGAGTACAAGTATTGGCTCCTTGGGGGCCAGAGTAGCACCTGGGGCTTTTGGGTCTTCAGCTGGAATAAGCAAGCAACACAACTGTCAAGATGTTTCATTTTCTGCTTGTATAGAAGTAGAATTTTTAGAAAACTTCCAGGTTTAAGTGGGAGGTGCACTTTGGAGTTACTACTTTGGAGTAGGCACTTGTAGATGACTGGTTTATGGTTTTGGAATTCCTATGAAATTATATAGATGTTTAAGTTCTCTACTGAATGTAGACTTAACTGAGTTGGGCCTCATGTTAGTGCTCTTGATCCTTTTCCTGTCTCTTTGCCTATTCTATATTTCCAAATCTGTTAAAAAAAAAGATATAAAATAATTACTGATAATAATTTCTACAGTACCTTACCTGATAATCATGTCTCTGTAATATTGTTCATCATTACAACCACTTCTTTCAATCATCCATTTTGTTTTAAATCTGTATAACTTCTTTCAACAGAAGATAATTAGATTAAATTATAAGCATAGGGGTTTTTTTAGGAAATACTGTCATTATTGAACCTACTGCTTTTCATTCATCAAGAATCAGAATTTAATAGAGTGCTCATACATTTTATAAAATTCTATATGTAAGGCAACCCTTTTTTTTAATCTCACTTTTTTACTGTAACTTTTTACTTATGTATTTTTTTGTTGAAGATGCTGGGCCAGTTTACTACTTTCTCCTCTATCAAACTAATTTATGGGAGAGGTTCACTGACATAGTCTCACTGTTTCAAGGGATATGGCAGATGTACCTCTCATGACAGAATGTTATCCATAAATTTAGATACAACTTCTTTCACAAGACATTGATGGACTAATTTCAGCCTAATAGTGTACTCTTTATTTTATTCTGATTACATTGGTCTTTGTTCAGATAAAATATACTTCTTTATTCCAGTAGCTTTTTTTTCCATAAAAATCTCATGAACTAAAAATCAACACAGCAAAATATTCATTTCCACTTTATTACTTGGCAAAAGTGAAACTAGTGGATGATTTGCCATCTAAAGTCTGGACAAAATTTGAAAATTAGTTAAGATTTTCCCCTGTAGAAACCTAATTCTCTCCATAATTATTGTCATTTCTGCTCACACAAAGCCCCCCTCAAAGTTCACTAGGGATAGTTTCCATGGGAACCAGAAAATGAGAACTGATGAGTCTTGAAACAGTCAAATAATAATCTTCCTTTTTACCAGTGGGCAAAGATTTACTTTTCCAGTGTTTGATGGAAGGCACTAGAGCCTGTTTTGAAGGAGAGTTTAAAAAAAAAATCATCTGGAAGGAGGCCAAGTCTGCTTTATATACCTGTAGGGTTCATACTTGCTGTATTAAATGGAAAAACCACTATGTTCTCCTGTGCTTATAGACTTCTTGTATGGTAGGAAGGGAATCTCTGTTAAATCTAAACACTCATAGTCCAGGAAAGGTGAGGAGGGAGTGGTAATGAGAGGTCACGAGAAAGTGAGTTTATTACATGTGTGGCAGAGGTATAGAACCATGTCATGAATGCAAAATTTTAGAGGCTATTGAATGATCCTGCACAAAGCAGCCCTAGGAAAGGCTTTCCAGATGCTAGGATTGACCTGTTTCCAGAACTGAACTGTCCTATTTTTTGCACAATGTTGAGTGTCCTCTTACCATTTTAGTATTAGCTAAAATTGAGGTTTATTACCAATTTCATGGAAGGGAGAAGACTCTCTCAAGAGTCATGTGAAGTAATGAATAAAGTCACTCTGAAGTCCACGGAGATGCTCTGCTGAGATGGCCATTATTTGGTTGCCACAGTCATAGTCACTGGGATTATTTTCCTGAAATACTGAGAAAAGAACATTGTTTTTCATTCCTGTGAGTAAAAAATAAGGAACAGATAGAGAAATGTCTGTCTTCTTGTAGATCTGTGATATTGTTATGAAAGATGACCTCCAAAATAAGAAAACAAGTTCCACAAATCTTGCAGCAAAGTTGCAGTTCTCTGTAAATGCTGATGCATAGAAAAGACCAAAAATGTATTCCTTACAGCGAAATAAATTTGACCAATATGTGGAGTTCTAATATAGCACAATTTAAACTTGATTTATAGAAGAGTAAATGGCCAGGTATGTTTTTAAAAAATTTACCTTAAATTCATTCTTATATTCTTTACCATCATCTGATTTTCCAGTGGTTTGGGGTTTGAGTATATAATATACACCTTGGTATAATTATTTTGATCTCTATTTCACAAACATAAAGAGAGAAAAAGGGAAAGTGCACATGGAGGATTATTACAGTGTTTGGAAAAACCTTTATTCTTTTTTGCAAGTAGTTAAAATGATAGAACCTGAAGGAGAATATTGTTATTTCTGCATTGTAAAATACATCAAATATAGATGTGATTAATGATCTAATCCAGTGATTAAATTAACAAATCCCTTTTCTGCCTCTTAGCAGTTATTACTATGTTATAAATACTGAAGGCAATTACTGTATTTAAAAATGAGGATTCAAATTTTAAAATATTTTCTTAGTTTGTGGATGGATTTAAAATAAAATGAGATACATGCATTAAAGAAAAAAAGCATGAAAAGGATTTTTCTACATTAAAGAAGTATTTTGGTGGTCTTAGAAGAACCCAGTTGTATTACTGATAATATCAAAGAATACAAGAGGAGGACAGGGTGCCAGATGAAGCACAGTTGTGTTTTTAAAGCCTAGAAGAGTTTATTCACTTCTTACTGCTTGTCTGAAATAAGTGGTAACCCAGTTCTTTAATTTGCTACTACTCCATACAGTATGCCTGTCTCAACTTCCAGGAATGAAGGACATCACAAAAATTCTTCATTCCTGTGACCAGCTGACCTAACTGAAGTTATGCTGGGAAAGAGACTGCTCCTTCTTTTTCCTACAGTCTGTAAAACAGGCTTATTGTGGATGTGGTGTGTAACAAGCTACCAAATGCTAATATTGATAGGCTGCTTAACACCATGTTCCTACTGTTCTCCAAGCTAAATCTCTAATTGCTGACCACAGACACTAGGGAAGATGATTATTAGAGCAGAAACTGAAAACTGTTACCACTGATGAATCATAAATCTCAAACACTTATCTTTCAGAAAAAAAGGCATCAGGCTGCTGCTTATCTTAAAGGTCTGGGTGGTGCAGCGATGAAGAATGTGATGATAATCATATAGAAACAGCAGAAATGGTGGTGGTTCCCAAACATCTGATAAGAGACAGTGGAACAAAGGACAGGGCTGATACAACTGCCATTTCATCACAGCACGTCCAAATCAAACAGCATCGTTTCCTGGGAGATCAAACAATGCTGCATGCCTATTAATCATGAGAGAAACTCTCTGCTGTTCTCACAAGTCCTCCAAAACCTGCCTAACTCAAGTGGGCGAGGATCAGCCCACCCATGACAACCTGCTGCAGCTTTATCCTACATACTGTATATTATCAAAAATGTTATGTCTGCTCTGAACAAAATGTCCAAGTGTGATACATGTGGGCAATGCTCCAAGAAAGTGGGCTTGCCTTCATGAGAAAATTGTTCTTAAAATCAAAATGTAAGTTGGTTAATTCATTTTAATTAGACTATCTACAGATCTTCATGAGACATTATTTTTTTGTAAATACTGCTGTCACGCTCACTGAAATAAATGTTTTGTGCAGATTAGTGTGCTGCTAAATTGGTCTGAAATCACATCAAATTTGCAGTGACTTTTTCCAATAGCTGTGGTTATATGCTGTGGTCTTCTTTACACTGAACCGTTAGTTCCCTCTGTTTATTATACAAATGTAGGTGGTTTAGGAAATCTTTCAGTGAAGCAGCAGGCACCTTCTTCCCCTTCAAAGAGAGCCTATATTTCTAGAGGTTAGAGAAGGACTTGTGTAGTCCTCACTTAATGTACAGCTATACTCTCCTCAAACTGTATGTGGTAGGCCTCACTGCTGGAATTAATCTAAGTTTGATATGGTACAAGTTAGAGTTAGCAATACAGCTCTTTTTATTGGGGCAAGTTTTTATCTGCAAGAACAACAGTAGTAATTTTAAATTAAAAAAAAAAAAAAAGAAGGTCTGATTCTCAGGGAAGGGTAGAAGTGTGAAAGCAGAATTATTTTAATGACCCAGCAAGAAAGTTCTGCTAGCAAAGTCTTTATTACCTGTTTATGTAGTTTTGTGTTAAAAAAAAAAATATTTTAATAGTTTATTTAAAAGATGCAACATATGTTTTATGTTGTCTCTTCCAATTATGCACGCCAAATATATTTTACCTTACAGAAACCTTTGAGGCAATTATTCAAGAATTTGGCAAGAAGTAACTTAATGACCACTGAGTAGTCCTTCAAACAAGAAGTATCTATTTGTGCAAGTTGTTTAATCTATGAAAAGTAAACCTAAAGGTGTGAGTAAGGCTAGGGAAGAGAGAAAAAGAGTAGGCTAAGTGTCAAAATAGTTTAACTTCAACTTTTACAATGGCGGGAAGCAGCTCACGAATTACAACCCATTTATCTTTATTTCCAGCTACTGCTACATTCCTTTTTAGCTTTGGCAGCTATTACGATGTGTTTGACATATTCTAGGATTATTTGTAATACATAAGCATCATACTGTTTGTATCTGAAAAAATATCAGATCCTCCCTTTACCATACTGAAGTCTCTTTTTTTAAAGAAAGAAAGGACTGCTAGACCAGAAGATCCTAGAGCAGCTGGCAAGGAATTTGTCCAGGACCAAGCAAAAGCAGCACTCAAAAAATAACTACAATTTGGTATGTTGGAAACATGAACTGATCTGTTCCTGATTTCACTGAAATTAAAGTCTGTCTTCTGTTCAGTTTTGTAGCAGAGGAGTTAGGCTCACAGGAACTCAGCAGATGCCCTGGTGATATGCTAGGTAAGCTAGAGTGACTCAAGCAATGCTGACTTAGGCTAAAAGAGAATCTACTCAAATAAGTGGGGTTATGTTTTTGTCCTTGGTAAAATGACTGTGACTTACACAGCAATCTGACAGGGATTTATACTTAGTTCTTTTCAAGAGCCAAAATGTTCCCACAACATATTAGTTTTGTGTGGCAAGGTTTCAGTAGCAGGAGGCTACAGTGGAGGCATCTGTGTGAAGCTGATAGAAGCTTCTCCTGTATCTGATAGAGCCAATGCTCACTCCAAGATGGACTCACCACTGCCAAGGCCGAGCCCATCAGTGGCAGTGGTAGAGCCTCTGGGATAACATAGTTAAGAAGGGGGAAAAAGGTATTGGTGGAAGCAACTGCAGCCAGATAAGAGATTGAGAAAATGTGAGAGAAACAACTCTGCAGACACCAAGGCCAGGGAAGAAGGAGGGGGAGGAGGTGCTGCAGGTGTCAGAGCAGATGTTCCCCTGCAGCCCACGGTGCAGACCATGCTGAGACAGGCTGTCCCCCTGCACCCATGGAGGTCCATGGTGGAGCAGAGATCCACCTGCAGCCCATAGAGGAGCCCATGGTGGAGCAGAGATCCACCTGCAGCCCATAGAGGAGCCCATGGTGGAGCTGGTGTGCTGTCAGGAGTTGTAACCCCACAGAGGGACCCACACTGGAGCAGCCTATTCCTGACGGACTGCACCCTGTAGAAGGGGGGCACATTGGAGCAGGGAAAGAGTGTGAGGAGTCCTTTCCCTGAGGAGGAAGGAGCAACAGAGACAACATGGTGAACTGACTGCAACCCCTGTTCCTGTCCCCCTGAGCTGAAGGCGTGGGAGGTAGAGAATTTGGGAGTAAAGTTGAATTCAGGAAGAAGGGAGGGGTAGGGGAAGTGGTTTTAAGATCTTTTTATTTTCCTATTATCCTGATTAGATTGGCAATAAATTAAACTAATTTCCCCAAGTTGAGTGTGTTTTGCCCATGACAGTAACTGCTGAGTGATCTCTCTCTGCCCCTGTATCAACCCATGAGCCTTTTGTTATATTTTCTCTCCTCTGTCCGGCTGATGAGGGGAGTGAGAGAGCAGCTTTGGTGGGCAGCTGGTGTCCAGCCAGGGTCAATCACAAGCACTCCCACTCAAGCTCTAGAAAGACTGAGTTCATGACCATGTTTTGGGAGACATATACCACTATGTGTCAGGCCTTCTTGACCTCTCAAAACAATGGCTCCAGGGAAGCATACTCTGCTTGCTTCCTCTCCATCTGTTTATCCCTCAGTGGCCCTATGTACCTAACCCTTGCCTGTGTGCATGGGTAAAGAGAAAAGAACAACTCTGGGAGCTCTGCTCCTCCTTGTTCTGGCAAGCAAAGCTATAGGCTCTGTAGCCATGGGGCATGGAGATAACCTCCTCCTTGTTTTCTCTGTCTAAAAGTGGCATCCCAATGTGGGAGGTGCAGAAGCTTTCCACATGCTGCTCTCCACTCTGTAACCATATAGAGCAAGACCATGGCATGGGGGGCAGGATAAGATTATGCCACAGGGGTGGCTTAGTAGTTAGCTTTCCCCTGTGTGTTTATTATGAACTATGATTAGCTCATCTGAAAAGTGAGGAAAAAGGAGAGTTCCTACATCCTACTGTGAAGAAGTTTATACCTTCTCTTTTGTTACTGATGGGGGATTTTCCGCTATACTGTAGTTATCTACATGACCACAACCCTCCAGCAGAACTCTTGATTTAAGTCTATATTCTTTTCATTCAGTAAATTTGAAAAGAGGTAAAAAATTATGTAGGCTTCTGACCTGGACTTCATTGAACTTGTTTGTGCAGGCTTGGTTAAACAATGAAATAAGCACATAAAAATTAGCATCACTATAATTTCCTACTGCCTGACATTGGTTAAATATACACACTCAACTTTTAAAATGTACATACAAATAATTAAGACACATATTTAAGACTTCTGCTTTTTTTTAGAAAATACTACCTCCCGTTACCTTGTTACTTTATACACGTAATTTTGCACATATTTAAAATAACAGAGTCAATTACACCTACATAAGGTATGTAAAATAAATAAATAAACACAAAATCAATTTCCAAAAGCAACACAGAACAAGTGGTACTTCATGAGACATGAACAACTTTCTAATAAACATGAATCTTTACTTTTAGAACATTTTAAAGCAGTATAGCCTGCAACAATTACTCTTATTTTAAAAACAGTCTGTTTTGTGATGAGTTATGTTCAGCTCTCAGAAGTTAAAAAGTTAAATAAACATTTTTGTAATCATGTCCAAGATTAGCAGGCTAATTAAAAAAATACAGTTTTCCTCTGGACTGTCTATTTTTCTTTTCAATTTTGAGCCCTCCATGAAGAACACAGACTGTTCTGTATGTGTCCTCTTCAAATTTCTTGTGTTACAGATGAATCAGTTAGTGAAGAATTTGTGACTCATTCCTACAAAAAAATTTCTTGAACTTCCCCACCTATGTGGCCTGAGGCTCATACCCTTACTGATTTTCTCATAACAAGCTTTCTCATTTAATCAGTAAGAAGTTCTTAATTCTCTTTTTGATATTGCATCCACAAGGACTTAGGAACTAAGTTATAGCTGAAATAGAAGGCATGATCAAACTCAAGATTTCTAGTATTACAGTCTGACTACAAGCACGGCTGGTATGTATTATGGGTAATCATATATTCTCTGGTACAAAGCATTACAGGTAGTTTTAGTCTGAGAAATAGTGTGTATCTTAATAATGGTATTAATTGCAGATGCTTGGGTATTTGATTTCAAGTTTATGCTTTTCAAGCTCACTACAAATGAAACGAAAAAGGCAAAATGTTAAACAGGGCTACATGGTTAGTGATCTCCATTCAGAGCTGAATCACACAGTTTACATCTACCAAGACAGTGAGGAGGAAGGAGAAAGAACAGAAGTGAGCAGAAGGTTGATTTTCTTAAAGAGCAATGTATCAGAAGTCATTCCTTGCAATTAGATGGTTTGATAAAGCACAGGTTTTAGTGAACGAAGGCAGGAAAAAAAAAAGGCCTCAATTTTGAGAGTCTGAATCCCTGAAATGCCTGCTAGCATTGGTTGCCAGACTGTAGACCACAAGGGCAGAAATGGTACATGATATGTATGCACATGGAAAATAGTATAAGCAATTTTTCTAAAACTTTTCTGTATGTACAGACCCATAATTAAGGGCAGGTGGCGAGTGGATTACTTGCACTCAGAGATCCTCAAGTGACTTGTCCAGCCTGTCTTTTGGTCATAATAGGTTTTTTCTCTTTTCTTTAATAACATGGGATATGTAGTGTCCTTTGAATGATGCTTTACTTACCCTTTTGTATTACTAGTGCATCCCAATTTTACTCAGCATATTAAAAGAAATGTCCAAGTGATAACATATACATTTATATTTCCCTAAAATACCTTCTCGTTCTTCTGCTTTGCCCCCTACTATTCAGCATTCTTTCCCAATTTTTGTTCTATCACCAACAGATAGTTCTACTGACTATTTAGTGAGTTCACTATTGTAGCATCACTGGATGCAAGCTTAATCAAATCTATTTAAAGCATAAATAGAAAGTGTTTTGGGCATTTAAGAGTAATAGGAAATGCTCTGGGCAAAAATGAGAAAGCTTGTCTAAAAGTAAGTAGTTTAGCCTGGCACATGTATTGTCCATATTTCTACCTTTATAGTACAGGTTCAGAGTCCTAAACTTCACTTTCAAACAATCCAGTGCTTTCTGCAATTTAGGAGGTTTGCAGAGATTTCTCTTTTTAGTTATCAGGATGGTTCCATGTAGTCAGAAAGACATTGCCCATTCTCTTTACTGGTTCACAGTGTTACTGAGTGGCTCATACTTTTGAAACATCATGAATTCAAGAAAGCTGTAGCATAATTTGATGATTTAAGAATCTTCATCCTGATTAAAAAACCCGCCAGGATTTGGTGTCTTGGTACAATGTATATTTGCAGTAGTTAAGATGGCAGAATTTCATTCAGTGTTTTCTCTTTGCAAGGGAAAAGACAGTTTTCCACCTGGTAAATTGTCTCAGTTGTCCTTTTAAACTTAAAACAGGTGATGCACCAGATGTATCCTGTGTTATGATACTTCAGTGATATTTTATATTGAGAAGTCCTGAGAAGATCCTTGTTAACAAATGATCTATCCATGATAATCCCACCATCTGGTGTCCAGGGAGGATGGAGAGCAATGAAAATGAGAAATAGCAGAATCTCAAACTCACTTACTTGGTACAGACTCCCTCCAGCAATCCACAAATTTTATTCAGGCATCTGGCAGGGACTTGGCAGCTTTGCAGTTGTGGGAAGTGAAAAATTATCGTAGTTAAACTTATGCCCAGCATTCTCTTATTTTTTACAAAGATAGTAAAATAGTAGTGTGGTACCCGATTGCAAGCATGCATCTGTTTATAGCTTCAAATGCCCCCCCTACCCAGCACTGAGAACATCATGCATGGGCGAACTGTAGTGTTAGTGAATTTGGGTTTGATTAAACTCCCACTCTTTCAGCTGTTTCTGAAGATTTGGTGCACTGTGTTCTTTCTCCTTCTCTGAATGGCACTGAGCATTACCAGTAGTAGCACCATGAGTTACTACTACCTCATACTATATAAAATATCCATTTCCTTTTTTTCCTTGCAGTGAAATAATGAAAGAATCTCTTTATCTGATGAGATTAATCTCTTTACTACCTGTAAAGAGATTGTACAGCAGTTGTGCAAAGCTGATTGAGTAAGCTCTCAAGCACAGGAGACTAGGAAAATGCTCTCTTTTCCTCTCCCTCTCCCACATCAGTTCCTTGCCTGTTGTTTCTGGGGGTTTGCTCTTAGCCAGTCCTCTGCACAGTGTGGGAGGAGCACTGCCATGCAAGCTAATCATTCCCTCATTGCTCTGCCTGAGCTGCTTCCTTCCTTTTTCTTTTTAAAAACTTCTTTTCCTGTTCCAATTACAAGACAAGTGGGAGTTACTGAAACACAAACTGTTTACCTACAGCTGGGATTTTTTGTGACTGATTAGATGGTATCTCTACCATACAACCTACATGAACTAAAGCCAGTGATTTCATGCCTGATAGGCATTATAGTCAAGGTGTTGCTGGAATTCTTGAAGCTGCCTATATAGAGCTATGGACACATGCAGCTGACTTTTCTTTTGTTTCTGTTATTTTATTCCCTATCTAAAAATTCCACTACAACCAAAATAGATAAATAGCAAGGGTGAAGTTCTTTTGCTCCTTGTGAATTTCTTACAACTTCCCTCTCAGATCTGAATGCTTGTGGGCAATTTTGTACCCATCTTTATTTTCCTTCTGCCTCCACCCCCTCACCATCTATTCCTAAATGTGTTCTTTTTTTTTTCACATTGCACAGTGTGAAACTAATGCAGACTGCTGGATAGTAGGGCTGAACTAGCCTAGACTCCTGTAATATCACTTTCCTTCCTTCACCCTTCAGTCCAACCCTCTCTCCCCTGCTTCTTTACTCCGGTTTTTCTCAGATGACAAGATAGTGCTTGGAAGAAAGGTTGGGCATTATGGAGACCATTGCCACACAATGCAGAGGAAAAACCAGTCATATGATACCATTATAAAGAATTTTACCATAACTTGAACTTATGTAAAGCCCTTGGTAAAACAGTTAAAATTCTTCATCCTATTTCTTCTTGAGTCATCATCCCTTCCTGTTGACTTGTTGTGTACTCTTGACTTTGGTATGTTTGCCTCTATTGGGCTATCAAGCAGCCTGCTTGCTGTACCTGCTTTTGCTGTGCAGAAACAAGCACATACAAATATCTAAGTTCAAACGCAGCTTATGCACTAAGTCATCTTGTTAATGTGCTAAAGTGTGCATGAGTCCATGCTTGAGTGAATGAGAATGGTCACCCTTAACAGGGGCACTTGAATAATCTATGGCCCTCTCAGTCCTGAACACCATTCAGCAGATGCATCCTGGAGCTCTTCAGTCTCTCCATCATTTCACAGTAAAGATACAAACGACAAATCAGACATAACTTGTTTGGTGAAAACGGATGAGCAGGTTGTATGTAAATACACCTTGCTTGTTCAGCAAGAGTGCTGTTCACCAAGAGTGCTGTTTAGACAAAACCTTCTCTTCCTGGAGAACTAAGGATCCATTACCTACAGCCGCTGTACAGGTCTATTCAAACACTTGCTGATAGAAGTTACAGCTTCTTGAGTTCTTCTAGAGATGTGTTGCTTCTTTTTTGAGAGAGTGTGCATCTACTTTGTTCTTACCAGAAATATCTGTTGCATCAGAGTATTCATCACATAATGCAGCTTTCCATTTCCAGAATGCAACTCGTTTCTTGAAGGACAGGAAGCTTCCAAATACTGGAAGCTTTCATTTTCCAGCTATCTTGTGCAGATTTAGACATGACTTAACAGTGAAATGATAGGAGGTTTCCCTTGTCTAGCGATGCACGATGTACTTACCTAACAGCAGACAAATAGAGAAACTCAGTATTTTTTTCGACTTTTCCCCCACATTTTTTTCCATACAGGATGTCTCCAAGAGGTTTGGCACCCATCTGACAGGAGGCGTGCACTTCCCCTTTCCCCCGATAGGGTGTGCCCAAGAGCTGCTCGTCACGCTCTTCGACAGTCTCGCGCTCGATTTTGGGTTTTTTGTATTACACATCTGGACGCTTAACCCGCTATTCAGTGTATGAGGTTGTGATCTTTCTTTTCTGTTACCTTGGCGGCTTGATGGTCTTGCTTTTACAAAGCTGGCTACCTTATAGCAGCTCTTGCTGGGTATTTTTGTCTTGGGCAATGGCCCAGACCCTTCAAAAGCTTGTCTCTTCTGCCTCATACAATTGTTCATTCTGTTTCATGCAAATATTTATGTAATCCTGTTCTTCCATAATGCTATACTGATTAATGCGAGTGTTCCTTCCCTTTCTACGCCCTAAAAATGGCGTAGTTAAATTATTAGGCTTTGGTGAATTAATGAATGCATGTGTTTTGTGTTTCTATATGATGGCAGTGTTCTCACTTTTCTTTTCACTGGTGTGATGAGGTGGTCACCTTTCTGGATTTCTCTTTGCACAAGTGCTTTATTGTTAGCACAGAACTCTTATTTATAGATGCCTCTAACTGGTAACCTGTATTTCTACAGTGACTGCGGCACAGTGATATTGTTTCTATGCTTTGGCAAAGAGCATCACTTTTTCAAAATAATGGAATATTTTTAGCTGGCCTATGTTCATTATCTGATGCCATACAGAACACAGTAATGAAGTATTTAATGCTTCTATGCACTAAATTAAACTACCAAATCTGGCTTTAAGAGAGAATTTTCACTGAGGGTGTGTTAGCAAGAGAGTACCTCTGAGGCAGGGGAAAATTTAATCAAAGTACATGGCAGGTAACCAAGTTATGGTATGTATATGTACATATATATACACACACACAGGCATATATATATGTGTATATTTTATTATGTATATATACATAATATACATATACATTTTATTATGTATATATATTTATGTATATTTTGTTTTACATTCTGTAAGTGACACATTGCTGGTTTTGAGCTTAACAGCTGTTTTCTCATTTTTGTTTATTCAAATTACTAGATTTTTGTAAAGGAAAAAGGATAAACTAATTCCACTAGTGCAACCATAACCAGCCTGTGTTCATGCTACCAGGATGGCTTGGGACACAGACTACTAAGATGTGAGTTCAAATAGAGGCATAAGCATCAGCTTCGAGGTGGAGCAATCCAGACAAATTTTTTCCCACTTGCCAACAGATTGCACCCTGCAACACAGCAATGGTGTGCTGTATTTTTTGAACTATGGCCTCTGTTTCCCTCTCCAAGAAGTCATCTGTTGCTGTTTTCAGAATGGCAGTACGAGCTCCAAAGTGCCACTGAATTTGAACAGTCAGTTGCATAAGGTGAAAACTGAACTTGCTATCTTCTTTTCTTCATGGCCCAAAATGTTACCTGATTTGCCAAGGCAGTGATTCCTGAACTCAGTAATCAGAATTGCCTGTGTATCATTTACGGAAAGTGTCAAGTATACTCCTAAGCTTTGATCAAGTGTATTTCTCTCTCCTAGGATACTTCTCCCCCTTCTCCCAGTTTGGCTCACTAAGTGTTCTTCAAGAACAAAGTGGATATCTACTGCTTGAGAAACAGTCTGAGATAACACTTTTGCAGACTGCCAAACCCCATTATTGTCTGTATTCTAGATTCAGACTGTTAAGAAAATCTTCCTTATCCATAGAAAATTAATTTTGTTGCAATAAGAAAATATTTCCAGAAAGAGATAATTATTAAATTATTGTGAGACTCTCAACTATCTCTTATTTCTGCTTTTCTGATTTGAAATAGTTGAATTAGTAACATTTCCAAGTCTGAACCTTTCTTGTTGATATTGGAGAGTGTATATATACATATATATATATATATATATGAATGATACTTATCTGATGAATCAAGATATGTGACAGTACCATTCACCTTGAAAAATCTTACTCATTTTGTAAACTAATCCCAAAAATGTCCCCACCTGAATAGTTTAACATGAACTATGAGTTTTGCCAGGATTGATTCTTAGCAAATTCTAACAGACTAAACATTTATCCTTTACTCTTTTTGTGAGATCATGTGTTTTCTGCAACCAGTTGCCATCATTCTAGCTAAGCTGGGAACTAAGTTATCCATGTTGTGCTATAAACACAGAGTTCAATGTTGAGGGCTGATGAAGGAAAGCTGTGTAAAATACTTCTCTTTTGACCATTGTTAGGATTTCTAGCTTTTAGTGCAGGCAGAACCACTATTCCAAAGTAAGTAGTTGTACGCAGTGTATAATTCATGTTTTTCTCTCTTGAAAATTGTATTTTATTCTAGCCATAGCTGTGCATTTCTTGAATAATTTAAAAGCAGAATATTTAAGAATGGATATGAGTCTCCTCATACTGAGAAAAGGCTATTACTAGTCTGAGTTTAGGTCTTCATAGTCTAATATTTGCCTTTCTGATAAACTGCTAGAATATGCAATTTTATTATCATTAGGAAAGATTTTCTTCAAATCTTTCATTACAAAGTTCTTTTTTGGATGCTGTTCTTGAGCTTTCAAGTAGTTTGACATGTTCGATGTAAAAACAGCACAATCTTCAGAAGCTGCCAAATTACTGATATTAATGATCTCCCATTTTTAACTATTAATGGCTTCCTATATAAAAGAATTACACTTACTGCAGTCACAGATTTCTCATGTTTGAAACTAAAGGTATCAACCTATTGTAGCTGTTTGCTGTTTATTTTAGTCTCCTGAGACTCTGGTGTAGGGCAATCCTGACTTGAACGTTCCCTATCTGCCAAAATGTATGCATCTTGTTCAGCTGAGATCTTTCTCTTTAAACTGGATTATGTAATAAGAATTCATGGCTGAGTGTTAAAAAAATAGAACTCAATTCTCTTTATATGTTGTGATATGTGTAAGGAAGAAAAACCTCCTTCCCGCCAGTGATTTGGCAGGATAACAGATAGAGGCTTTCTTAGCCAAAGATCAGATTAAGTAAATAGTTTCCATTTCTACGTGTACGTACAGGTATTACCTTGCAAGACTTGAAAGACACTGACAGGAGACAGATGATGGAATGACTTTCTTCTTTTGCCTGAGCCATGAGGAAAAACTTGTGCTGCTGCTCTGCTGTGCAAATAAATCGCTATCTCAAAACCTGAGTGGCTTAAAACCACAGAAGTGACTCTTAACAGCCCATCAGTGACATCCAAATAGTCTTGTTTGTAACTAAATACAATTCAGACATTTAGAATAAACAGAAAACCAGCTGTCTTCACTGTTATAGGACCTCCCGTGCCTCCGTCCACAGGCAGCAGGATCCTGGGCTGGAGCCGTGCAGTGCACCAGGACAGGCTAGAGCCAGCAAAAACATTATTGAAACGTCCTCACTTCTGTTCCTGGCCTCTTGTGTATTTATTTATCAAAATGGTGGGTTTTAATCTAACAAGATTTGTTGTTTGCTTGTCAATACTGACATGTTGGTTATTTAAACTTCATTGAGGCAAACAGTTTTGAGCTGCATCCCCTTGGTGCAAATTAGATTAACTAGAGATTGACACCTGTGAACACTTGAATGGTATATAGTACGTGTGCTTCAGTCTCATTAAAACAAATGAATTAAGTTCGTGGATCTATATACCTCATGTCTTTATTTTCAGTCACCGCTGTCTTTATTCTGTATGCATATTAATTAGTTTTCAGAATTTTCAGTGTACATCCCCAGGCATTTTCTGGATATTTATGCAAGTAGTTTAATGAACTTTGCTTAGGAGCTGCTATGTGATTAACAGTCATTACTTTCTTGGATTGCCAATATTACAAATTACCTGGAGATTTCACGTTCTGCAATTAAGTTTTCTTATTCGCTGCACAATGCCAAAACATTTTTGTGGTGAACTCGCCCAGCTAACAAACAACAAAGGCATGCCGGCTGTGGTTGTGCTCCAAAGGTGATGCACTGTGATACTCCGTCCCATCTGCCAGCACACGCTATCCCAGCGGAGCTGTGCCCGGTTTGCCGGGGATTGTCACCAGGACATTCCTCGCTCGGGCAGGCTGGGGAATGGATCAACAGCGGGGGAGGAACACCGGGGGTCCTGCTCTCCGTGCGCTCGGTGCCACACGCGCCCCACGGGTTTCCTGGAGCGGGAAGGAGCGGGAGGTTTTCCTCNGGAGCGGGGGGTTTCCCTCCCGCGCGGGGGCGGGATCGCTGCCTCCTCCGAAACGGGCGGGAGCCGAGCCGGCCCGGTCCGAGGGGGTCAGCCTGGGAACGAGCGTTCCCAGGGAGGGAAAGAGGGGATAAGCCGGGGCGGAGACAGCCAGCGGGGCTCGGCTCTGGCGGCG
>WEIV01011302.1:3814-94774 GCA_013390005.1 Calyptomena viridis | reverse complement strand
CGGTGCGCGGGGCTCCGGGCCGTGGTACCGGGGTGAGCCGTCCCCGCCTCAGCGGGAGCGGCGGCGGCGCGGCGGGGCGAGGGCTGGGGAGGAGGAACGGCGGGGAAGGGAGAGGGGTTTGGCTCTGGGTGAGCGCCGTGCTGCCCTTCGCTGGGCTGCGGGGGCCGGGGACGAGTCCCTTGGGCCGGGGAAGGGGAGCGGCTCCAGCCCCGGGTTCGTTTCTGCATGTCCTTCATTGGCATCAGCAGGCTCTTCCAGATGATAAAACCGCTGCCCGTGACAAGGGGCAACTTTCTCCAGCGGGGTTTCACCTTCTTTACCATATCAGCTGAAGATGTTAACGTTGGGTGCAGTTTTTTGTATTTCCTGGAGCTGATGTTTAATTTGTGTTTCTAAGCGTATTATCTTTGATTGTATTTCTACCCTTACGTTTCTCTGAGAGAATAAGGGTTGTCTTACAATGCTTCACATTTCCTTTGCGTGCATATTTGTGCCATGGTACTGTACTTGTGGATGGTAAAATGTGATAATCTGTTCTTTCACTGAGGAATGATGTTATAGATTATAAATTACACAACAGTCAATTTGAAATAGTTTGTAATGGCAGTTTTCGTGTGTATGTGCAGTGTTGAGGTTTTTTTCTTAGTGTTTTTTTTTTGTAAACGTGTCAAAGAACAGTAAATGGAAATTGTGACATCTACGGTAAGAGTACCTGACGCAGTTCAGAAAATCCTCCTTTCTATTACAGGTTAAATCAGCCCTTGTTCTTGAGTCCTTGATCACGCTGCTTTGTTGGAATTGGCTGCATGCATTTAGATATTTGCCTCCAGATCTCTGTCCAGGATGGCCCTGCTGAAGGGCAATGGCCCCTGAGGAAAAACATTCCTCAAGCAGAATCTCGGCTGTGACAAACTACTGAGAGCAGTACCGCAGAAACTATGCAAGCAGGTTTTGTGCTCCTGGAGTAAACATGATGAAAACAGAGTCTTCAGGAGAAAGATCAACTCTCCGAAGTGCCTCTCCTCACAGAAATGCTTACAGAACTGAGTTCCAGGCGCTGAAAAGCACCTTTGACAAACCGAAATCAGATGGAGACCAAAAAGCGAAAGAGGAAGGAGAGGCCTTGCAGAGCAGAGGAAGGAAATATGGCTCAAATGTCAATAGGATCAAGAACTTATTTATGCAGATGGGCATGGAGCCCACTGAAAGTGCTGGAGTTGCCCCTAAAACCAGGGGGAAGGGTGGCCCTCCATCACCTCAAAGACGAATTAGGCCCAAAGAATTTGTAGAAAAAGCAGATGGTTCAATTGTAAAATTGGAATCATCCGTCTCAGAAAGGATTAGTAGGTTTGATACTATCCATGATGGTCCTTCCTATTCCAAGTTTACTGAAACTCGGAAGATGTTTGAGCGAAACTCTCATGAAATGGGACATTCAAATCGCTATTCTCCAAAGAAAGAGAAAATCGTTTCCAGCGAGCTTCCAGATGAGTGGTGCAGCTCCAAGTCTCACAGAGGCAGCACTGATTCACTGGACAGTCTTAGCCCAAGGACAGAGACTGTCTCTCCAACTGTGAGTCAGCTCAGTGCAGTTTTTGAAAACACTGACTCGCACAATGCAATCGTTGTAGAAAAGTCAGAAAACAACGAAGAGTACTCTGTAACTGGTCACTATCCACTAAACCTCTCATCTAATGTCACAAATATCTCCTCCCCAGTTGCAAACCTTGAAGGTTTCAGTCCTTTGAAAGAGGCCAGCACGTGGTCTCCCCCAGCCAAACAGAGTACAGGCTCTCTGGAGAACTCACAGCAAACTAGCATGCCTTCAACACCAAGACAGAAAGTGTCCACTGGCACTTCGGCAGGTTTAAAAGCAAGTGAAGAAATAAAGAAAAGCACAGAGTCAAGTGCTGATTCTGTTGAGAGCTCTGCAACAGGTAAACAGGATTTGGTCAGTGTGCTTAACAGCGAAAGATCTGTGGACAGCTGTGTTAGGAGTAAGTCAAAAACAGACACAGGAGTTTTGGTGCAACAAAAGGAATGGTCAGAACATACAGAAGGTATCTTGGATCGATCTGAAGCTGCAGAATTAACAAGAAATATAGCTTCAGGTGGTGATTTTGCCACGGATGCGGTTTCGGATGCTACTGAGACCCATTATGATGAGGGGAGTGAAAAAGATGTTCAAGAAGATGTGAACAATTTTCAGAGTTCCCACGTGTACATGCACTCTGACTACAATGTGTATCGGGTACGATCCAGATATAATTCTGACTGGGGAGAGACAGGTACAGAACAGGATGATCTAGATGACAGTGATGAAAATAACTGTTATGAACCTGATATGGAATATTCTGAAATTAACGGATTGCCAGATGAAGATGAAATCCCAGCCAACAGAAAAATACAGTTTAGCCGGGCTCCAATTAAGGTAAAGTTTCTTACGTTCTTTTTTGGTTTTCAAAGGCAGCTTTATTTGAAAGAGATTTTGACATCTGATCTCCTCTCTGGAAAGATTGCAGAGGATCTTTTGATACATGTTTTTATTGCAGTCAACCAGTGAACATAGTCTTAAATGAAGTAAGGCAGCTGAGCTCTGATGAGCTTGTGTCATTTCCTAGACTTCTTGGTGGCTGACTAAACCAGGAGAAATTGAGAATGACAGCTGGGTTTGTGAAGTTTGAGAATTTTAACATGCATGTTTTGACTTCTATGTACTGTAACCACATGGTAAAACGTCGATGTGGGTATTTGTTGGCCTTTGTGCTGCTTGTTTCATTTAATTTGAGATCACAGCTTCTTTAGATTGAATGTTTTTTACTCAGCTCTGTCAATTATTTAGTTATAATTTTTTTCTTTTCAAGTTTTTCATGCTATGTTCATTGCAGATTATATATTACAGTAGTAATAACAGTCCATCAGGAAAATGCTGTAAAGTAATTTGTGTAAATAATAAAAGAGTATATTTGTCATGGATTTCAGCAGAAAGCATTCTTAACAAGCTTATATAAAAGTAAAAGAATCATTGCTTTAATTATTCTGGCATCTTTGTAGTAGATAGGAGGAAAACAGAATAAAAGCTGCTTTGGGAGTGAACAGTATAGGAGGGATTGGGAGGCTTGGGAGATCCCCTGCCTTTTTTGTCCTACGTGGCTTCACTGAATGCAATCTTTTAGTCATGTGGGGAAGTAGAAGTGATACCATGTGGAAGGCTTGCACTAGGAAGAAGAAGTGCAGAGAAGGTTGTGGAAAATTAAAAGCTGCTTCTTGAGCCTCCCTCTGCAGTGCCCTGTAGTTCCTCGGCAGTGTCGGGGGCCATGAGCCTGGGCAGGCTGCCAGTGCCATCAGGTCCCTGCCCAGCCACGCCTCGGGGGCAGGGATCCGGGAAGGGCAGCTGGACAATCCCCGGGCGGGTCCTTGTGGCTTGTGATGAGTCTCTCGGCTTCTGCACTCCTTCTCCAACAGCACTGCCAGCTGGGCATACTGCTAGGAAGTTGTGAACTGGCTCTGCCAAGAGCTTTCTGCCCAGCAGATAGGTATCAATGAGTAGTGCAGGCGACAAGGGGGCTTGTGTTCTGTCCCCTTGCACAGTGCTAGCAGATGAACTTACCCAGTTACTCCCTGTACCCATCTGTTACGTGGGGATGATGCTAACTGAATAGACAGCAACTATTTAAGAATTTTTCTGTTCTATGCAGCTCTGTGTGTTAGTGGGCATAACTGGTTTTGTTAATACTTAGCTAAATGTCACCTCATATGTGGCATGACTGAGAAATAGAGGAAAATATAAAGCAGTGTAGGAGTATTTTCTGACCTGTTGAAAACCAATTTCTCTGTATTAAAATGAAGCAGTTTGTACTTAACTACTCTGCTAGATAGTGGTATGCAAAGTCCGGCCCAAATTCTAGATGCTTAGTGCTGATTTCACAATATTGTACATTCTCTCTCCCCCTACAGGTGAGCTCTGAAATAATTAACAAAATTGGCATTTTAATGTGTAACCTGTGAAATCAGTGAATAGTTATTGCCATAAAGTTGTTACTTGAAGGTCTCAACAGGTTTAGATAAACATCTTTGGAATTTTTTCTACATGACTTTTCAGGTAGACATGTTAAGGGACTTTTTGTCCCTCTAGAGGAAGCACTGGGGACTGTGAGAAGTAATGAAATATAGGCAGAAGGCTGAATGAATACAGTGTTACTCATCAAACTGATAAAGACTGAATTCTGCTTCTCTCCCAAGCAGGAAGACAACACAGTGTCTCAAACCATAACACACAGTTATTGAGAAACTCACTATAAAGAGAAAGACTTAAGTCAATGCATGCAAGAAATTCTGCTCTCTTACAGTCTTTAATTTTGCTATCAGAGATCCCATCCTCCACGGCCCATTTTCTCTGGTGTAGGATTATGGGACATATATGCTGATCTCATCTCTGTTGAAAGTCCCTTTAGGAGTAGGTGACTGCCTAGGGGCCACTACAGGCTTGGAGAGTTTCTAGGTATTTGGAAAGTGGCGTCGCTGGTGTGAGCAGTTGTGTGTGCGTAAGCTTAAGTCAGCTTGGTGCTGTTCAATAAAAAATAGCCTAGAAGCACCAAGAGTTGCTGCTGGTAGTGGCACTCGGCATGAGTGTGTTGCTAAACAAAGGATGCACATGTTTGTCTAGCTATCCCTGTGAGTGTTTATATAGCAGTGTAGAGGCCTTTATCAGCACTGGCCTGCTCTTGAGATGAGGTATTAGTTTGTGCTCAGGGGTAGAGCAGAAGCTCTCTATGGTGAGTGTAAGAAGGGAAAAAGATAAGTAACTATGATGACGAAAAAAATATCCTGGTTTTGCCAGGGATACCTTTCTTGAAAAAAAAAACCCACCCCACATCAAAAAAACCCCCCAAAACCCCTAAAATAGCAACTTTTCATTTATTGGTCTTTTGTTGAGTTTTGCTGGGTTTCCTGGCTTTGGGTTATTTTGCTGCTTCCCAGGTACTGTGGGCCAATTGGACAAAGTTTAAAAGTGCAGAATTTATTAGCTCATGGCTTTTCACATGCTACCAAATGGAAACGTATTGATTTTCTAAATCATAGTCTTTTTGGAGCCATACTTCCTATATCCTGGGTAGAATTAGGATGGAAGAATAATGTGCATCTCTTTCCAGGTCCAGAATTTCTACTGTCTTGATAGCTGATGGCTGCATCTTCAGTTAGTGTCTGATTTCTGGCACCGGGTCCCTGTTAAACCATTCAAAGCTGTTAGCAGCAATTGGTGTCGCCTGCTGAGTCTCGCTTTGCAACCTTCTGCTCTGCTGACTTGGTCCTACCAGCCAAATGGTTGGGTAGCGTGTGATCAGACCGTATGGCAGACAGCACGTAGCTTGTGGTGCTGCAAGGGATTTTAGCCTGAGCTGCTGCTGCATTTTTCAGCATTTCATAAGGCTTTCTTAGGGTACAGTGGCGAAGGGACATCTCTACAGGCCTCTTGAGTTTTGGGGTAGGTGGGAGAGAGGGTAACATGAAAGGATGGTATATGGCAAATGGCTCTTCCGTGCTTCAGTTAATTCAATACGAAGGGGTTATAATCCCTAGTGCCTGTGCCTCGTATTGTGCTTTCTCTCTTTTATCGTGTAGTATGACTGAGTTTTATACCCCACAACACTTCAGTTTTCAGAATCATGTTTTGTTCAAATGGTTGTCAGGATTTGGAATCATGCTTCTCTCTGTCTCTCTCACTTTTGAAGATGTTTTACAAGTGCTGTGACATTTGTATTTGAGTTGTTAAGAAATTTTTTTTATGAACTGTATGACGGTTTTTCTTACTAAAAATCAGTTCAAGGAATGAATCTTTCTTTTACTTACTTCTCACTTCTTAATAAAATCATAGAATCATAGAATGGTTTGGGTTCAAAGGGACCTGATAGACCATTTACTTCCAACTTCCCTGCCATAGACAGGGACACCTTTCATGACAACACTTTGAGCACTTCCAGGGATGGGGCACCCACAACTTCTCTGGGCAACCTGTTCCAGTGCCTCACCACCCTCATAGTAAAGGATTTTTTCTTGATATCTAATCTAAACCTGTTCTCAGTTTGAAGCCGTTCCCTTTGTCCTGTCACTACATTTCAAAAAAGGGACTTTTGAAAATTCAAAAGTTCCTCTCCATCTTTCTTGTGAGCTCCCTTCATGTGCTGGAAGGCCACAATTAAGTCACCTCTCTTTTCCAGGCTGAACAATCCCAATTCTTTCAGTCTCTTCTCATTGGAAAGATTCTTCATCCCTCTATCTTGGTGTCCCTCTTCTGGATCTGCTCCAGCAGGTCCATGCCCTTCCTGTGCTGGGAACCCTGGAGCTGGATGCAGTACTCCAGGTGGGGTCTCACAAGAGCTGAGTAGAGGGGCAGAATCACCTCCCTTATCCTTCTGGCCACACTGCTGGTGATGCAGCCCAGGGTATGATCTGTGTTCTGGCCTGCAGATGCACATTGCTGGCTCGTGTCCAGCCTCTCATCCACCAGCACCCCTAAGTCCTTGGCAGGGCTGCTCTCAATCTGTCCATCCCCCAGCCTATTATATTGATACCAGGGGTTGACATGATAAAACATATTCAGGAATGTAAGTAGTGGTGGAGGAAGAATCTGGAACTATCTGACACTGACTACTTTGGAAGTATTTACTTTAAAATATCATTGTATCTGGTAAGCATCAAAATAAAGTATGCTGAAAACTAAATTTTAGATTTTTAGTGTTTAAAACAAAGTGGATTTTTTTCCTGATTAAATGTTTTAAATGTTGTATTTACCTGTTGCTCAAATGTTGATGAACTGTTTTGGATCACAGGAGCACAAGAGAAAGTTACCCATCTGCAAGCATTGTACAGCCCATGGCTCCAAACTTGCCTCCCCTGCTGTTTGTGTATTTGCTTAAGTAAACGCTGTGTTGGATTTAGGTGATCTCCAGATCTTCCACTCTCAGTGAGCCTGTGATTCTATAAAGTGGTACCAGCGCCTGTTAGGGCACTTGATTAAGGCCAGTGTGGAAGACAGAACCTGCAGAAAGGTCCTGAAGCTGTGTTAGGTTTAAAATGATTACAGAATGATTACAGAATCTGAGAAATTTGTCCACTTTTGAATGACTTAATTGTGGAAGCTTGCAGATAAAGAAGGATGTGTAGCTATTTCTGAAATCACTGAAAGAATATTTTACTTTCCTTAAATTTGGTTCTCTACCCCAGTTCCTGTGTCCAGTAGAAGCCTAGAATTCACACTCAGTCACACGCACTCTCTCCTTTCACCCTATGTCTGTGTTCAAAACCCACTGCCATGTGCTTATACTAGGAGGTAGGGACTAACTTATACCAATTTCCATGTCAAGTTCGTAATTTACTAATGAAACTGTGTAAGTTTTTGTGGACACTCTGGCTTTTGTTCCATTCAACCACAGGCATCTATGAGTCTTGGATGTGCCTTCCCCATTAGGATAGGATGCCACAGTCCATGCTTTGTTTACAACATTGGGGTGGTAGTTTTAGCTAAAGCATGAAACTAGATACTAATTAGGCTTAGCCTCTGTCTCGTGTAGTCTTGAGTATATCATTGAATCTTTATGCTGGTATTTGAATTCTGTAAAATGGGCAGCAAGTTTGTAGTTAATTTCATTCATCCTGACTTGTGAAGTAGTTTGACATATGGAGCTATTGCTTGGGTAGCTTGGAACATTTCTATTCTGCTGCATGAAATGAACTTACGTTTTTTTCAGGTATTGTCAGTGTGAGGAATTCTACTGATGTAAGTAGTAATAAAATGTGTTGTACTGCAGGGATTGTCTTGCTAAATTCGATTATTTGTAAAAGTAGTGAGAAAACAGGTTCTTTGTTCTGGTGGTAGGATATATAGAGTGTTTCTGGCACATGGTCTTTTATTTCAGTTGCATTTATTATGAAAGATCTTTTTATGAAAGGCAGGACCTTTTATGTATATTTGTTAGGGAAAGGAATGAGAAGTAAATATTAAGGATTCAAAGACTGGAGGCTCTCAGGTGAAGAATAGTGAAGGGATAAAACATTCCAGAACAGCTTACTATTTTCGTTATTAGAAGGTCAGTGTGTGTACAGGGCTATCTTGTACTCTTGATTTGAAATGTTATGCCTTCACTGGATGAGTCTTTTACACACAGTAATTTCAGGTGCAAAAGAGTTTTCTTTTATGAAGTATACATGGAATTACTGGAATACAGTACATGAAATAGTTATTTTCCTGCCACAATGTGCTGTGGAGACTTTAACTCTTATATAGGTCATAATTTCACTTCTAATTCTAAGGATCAGTAATTCCGGGATGGAATGTTCACACACAGTTCTTGAACTAAAAAGAAATAATGTAGCTTTAAACTGGGTTTCATAAGCATGAGGGGCATTTTAGGAGCACTGTTTGTAGAAACCAAGTTTGGATTGAATAATTGTTATCAGAGGTTTATGTGGTTTAGGTTGAAAGGGGTTGTCAATTAAAGTTCTGACTTTCAAAAATGCAGACTAAGAAACTGTAGGGAAATGGATTGAAATGAGTTGACCCAAGGAGCACAGGCAGCTCTTTGTTTCAGAATTACAAAAAGTGCATTTTTGTAATTTGCGATTTGCATCCCAAGAAAAAGCAGAATACACAAGTAGAATGATTGCGGACCTAATCAGAAGAAGAGCCAGCCAAAGAGAACATAATAAGCTAGCCAAGAACTTGGAAGGAGTGGCAAAAGTGCTTTTTCAAAAAGTTAAGAATGCCATAGAGTTCAGAAGCCTTAAGTGTGAATAAGAAGTTGCCAGAAGTCAAGCTGAGTTTGACCTTTTAAAGGAAAATAATCCAAGTAATAAAAAGCTATTTATCCATTAAAAATGAAACAAGAAAGGAAGCTGGGCATGAAGTTATGATCAAAGTTATCATCCCCAGTCTATGTTCCTATTTTGTCTTCATTTTTGGTGCAGTTGGTCATGTTGAACATGGAATTGGGATTAAGAGTGAACTGAATGAATACAGGTGAAAACTCTAACTGGAAATTCATATAGTGAAATTAAGAAGAAACGTAGAAGTTCCTTGTGCTCATCATTGTATGGGGCTGGGTGAGGGAAGTTTATTTTAGAAAAATCCTTGCAGTAAACATTTTAAAAAAACCAGAACACTTAGCAAGACAGAAATGATGTTTAACTGCAGAAGAACAAATGCAGTAGCTGTTTTTCAGAAAGTAGAGAAGAGGTGATTCTGGCAGCCTGAAAATTATTAATCTCTTTTTTTTTTCTTATGTAGCTAAGCAATAGCAAACACTTTTAAAACAATTGAAGGCAAGGAGGCAAATAGAATACATGTGAATGGATTTATGTCAGACTAAATTAGGATCTGCCTTTCATAAGTAGAAGACCTTGTTAAAAATTTCAGTAGTTCTGTTTCAGAAAGTTGGAGCACACTTGTGTTTCTTGCTTTTGATGGGAAATGGGGTAGCCTTATCATTGCATAGGATTACAGTAAAATATGGGTGACTAGGAGGACTTGAGCAGTGGGAATGAATTTAGGAGCCAAGAACTTTCACAGTAAACTAGTGAGTCATTTGTAAGGGACAACTGCTAAGGAAAAAGCCACTCTGTGACTCGCTTGCACAGAATGACAGCAGCAACCCATGGTGTATGCAGCTGTGAGGAAGAGAAATGGCATTCTAGATACATGAAGCAAAATATTTTGGAATTGGTAGGGAATTGTGGGTGTCATTTTATAACTCACTGAGGAGTCTTCATCTGGAATGCGTCTGGTGGATTCTGCTTAAGGCGAGTGGGTTTGCAGAAAGAACTGCAGCAACCTAATGCTGTTATTGGACTTTTTCGTGGTTAATTCTATCATAAAACAGGGACCTTAAGAAGTTCGTCTTTCTCAGCAAGTAATGACAAAGCCTTAAAAAGAACATAAGTAAATCTCTGGTATATTCATAGAGAAAAGGTACCTGGAGACTAAGGGACAGCATTCCACTTTTAAGGTGGAATTGAACATTTTACAGCTAAGATTAAAGAACTGCAATAACAGGCACTCCTTTCCTATGTTCCTAATAGACTACTGTATTGTGTAATAGTGTCTATTAATTCTATTGAGAGCTGCAATTTCCTTCAGCACTGTTGAACTTGCAGGCCACAAATAATCTGTTTAAAAAGGTACTCAACATTCCTGTAATTAAATGATACAAAGCAATAGCAGTTATTCTGTGGTGTCCTTTTCTATATGAAAAGTGTTATAGTGAGAGAAGCTAATTTTACTCAAGTTACTTATTGGAGTCGATTCAAGAGACCTGTCAGATCACAGGGATGCTTTCATATGATAGAGTCAGTGGAAGGTGTGAATGCAGAATTTATCTCTGAGGCCCATTTGCATTGTGTTATTACACATACAGCTGCACTTCTTAGTCTGTGCACATCTGTAACTTCTGATGTTCCTCTTTGCAGTTTCCATCTGCCTTAGTATTCAGTCCATAATCTCAAGGGCATAAGATGCTGGTTCACATTGAAAGGATGTCTTTTAATATTCCGTCCATGCTGCATGTAGACCTAGGGACTTCTATTTGATAAAATACCTATCTTATCAAATACCTCTATTTCAAATTTACTATTCACATTGTTTGTTTAAAAGCAATAAACTATGGAGGCTTTCAAAAGTCAAGCTATCAGACTCCTCTGTAATTCGCCTAGATCTTAGCAGTTTTTGATAAAAAATATCCCAATGCTTTATCTAGCCTGTAATCATCTTTACATCTTTATAAGCTTGCAGTCATCCTTAAGAAAGACTATAACATATTTAGGTAGTGACATAGTTAGATTCCTGAGATGTGTAGAATCTGACATACTTAAATATTTACCTGTTAGTGCTGCAGCCTTAGAAGCCCAAAAATGTTTGCTCGTTAATGTTCACTTGAGTGATTGCCCAGTAGATGTCATTGTGTTTGAACAGAATACTCAAATTATTTTAATACTGTATTTTTTCACAAGGGCAAACTAGAGAGAACTCATTCATCCACAGGTTTAGAGCGCTCTTGGAAAAGGTGATTCAACAGTGTGGCAAAGTGCACTAACACAAATGAGAATTGTTTCAGTATGACATTTGATAGGAAGAGACTGCCAGACCGTGTAGCTCTTTTTCCCTCTTTGCCCAGCATTTTCCTCTGAAGTAGTTGCTTGATTTTATCTCCTCTCTATTAATAGGTTGACCAGATCTGCTTCCTTGATGTTTTGCGCATTTCTTTCATGTTGATATTTCAGATGGGGCAGGGAGGGAAGCACCATTAAACAGAAGGGCTCTTTTTTCCTTCTTTTTTCTCTCTCTTTCTCTCTGTATGGCCAGCAAGGCAGTCTCCAGGCTCAACAGCTGTAGATCCAAAATAACTGCTGAGACTTACTGTGGTTTACTGCAAGTGCATGACACAGTCATTACCAGTAAAATTTCACCATTAAAAAGGGGAAGTTATGCCTGACCAACCTCGTAACTATCTACAATGAAATGACTGACTTGGTAGGTGAGGGAAAAGCAGTGGATATTGTCTACATTCGTTTCAGTAAGGCTTTTGACATAACATAAAGAAGCTTGTTAAATGTGGGCTGGATAAACAAATAGTGAAGTAGATTGGAAACTGACTGAAGAGAGAAATGGGAAGACACAAACCTCATTAAGTTCAACAGGGAGAAGTGGCAAGTCCTGCACCTGTGGAGGAAAAGTCCAATGCACCATGATATTCTGGAGTCCACCCAGCTGGTGGATCTTCTTCAGCTTTGCAGTGGAGGATCTGGGTTCTCCACTGGAGAACTCCAAGGGGAATGTGAGCCAGTGATGTGCCTGTGTAGCAAGGAAGGCTAATGGTATTTTGGGCTGTGTGAGGAGGAGTGCTGCCATCTGGGTGAGGGAAGCAATCCTTCCTCTACACTCAGCACTGATGAGGCTACACCTGGAATTCTGGGTCCTGTTCTGGGCTCTGCAGCATAAGAGGTTGGAGAGTCCATTGGCCCATGAAAATGATTACAGCTCTGGAGCATCTCTCCTGTGAGGACAGGCTGAGAGAACTGGAACTGTTTGGCCTAGAGATGTGAAGACACAAGCGTGGTCTTAATGTATATAAATACTTGAAGGGAGGGTCCAGGCTCTTTCCTGTTGTGCCTAGTGGCAGGACCAGAGGCAATGGTTACAAATTGAAACACAGGAGGTTCCTCTGAATATCAGGAAACCCTTTTTCCCTGTGACGGTGACTGGGCCCTGGCACAGGTTACCCAGAAAGGCTGTGGATGCTCCATCTTTGGTGATACTCAAAAGCTGTCTGAACATGGTCCTGGGCAATCAGTGCTTAAGCATGGAGATTGGACCAGATGACCTTCATATGTCACTTCCAAAATCTGCCATCTTGTGGTTCTGTGGCTTCATTTAAATCAGAGAAAAATTATTTTCCTGATAGTGAACTTTAGCAAAGGAGGCAGCTAAATTGCATCCAAGATGAATTCTTCTAATTTTATTATTTGTAAAATAGACTTAAGTGACCTCTTGTGTTATTTATCAAGTTCTAAGAATGTGTGGTTTTGCAAATTCAGTGGTGTTGCAGCAGCTCCACTATGTTCGATTGTAATAGTTAATGTTTAAAAATGTACAAGTATTTTAGAAAGAGCTCATTGAATACAGCTTGAATTTTTACCTGTAATTACAGATATTTAAGGATTGATAGTAGACTTTTAATATTTGTTGTTAATGAGAACCTAGGCCCACCACTGTCAATTGAAAGAGCTATCTAAGAAAGGATTTTAAGGGTTTTTTTGGATATATTTTGTTACATACATGAGCAGATTGACCTAAACTTACAAGTAACATTTAACAATGCAAAAAATTTTGGGGAAATATTTAAACAAATATTATGAGTTAAATATTTATGATTAAGAGGAAAAATTTAAAACAGCTTATAAAAAAATAAAACTGTTGAGAAATAGTGTTCATTTGCAGCAGAGGCAAAGCCCACTAACATTTTGCATGTAGCAGTAGCCAAAGTCTGTGTGGCTGTTGCTGTCCCGCAGCTGGACAAGCCTTGGCTGGAATGGGAACATGATTTGAGCTGTCAGTTGAGTCGAAATACTCAGAAACTGTGGTAAAACTGATAAATAATCCCACTGTGCTGTACACCTTCAGTGCAATCTTTAAATTACTCACTTGGTAAAATGCTAATTTTATCTATGAAATCTTTCCGAGAATGATGGAGGGAAGCATTTTGCTGGTTTTGTAAAGCTGAAGAACTCTCAGAAGAGAGGCCCATGTGTATGGCTGAAGATGACCAACAGCCATTTATAAAACATGAGAGGGGTTAGGGAGAAGTTTTTTGACTAGCATTTTGAGTAAAGAGAATAAAAGATAGTGAATAGTATGAAGTAAATTGTTCTTCACTCTTTTGGCTTAAAAGTGGTTCTATTAAAACAAGCCTCTTATACCGATATATGATTTACATTATTTAGTTTAGTTTTTAGTGCAGAGGGTCACTTCTATCTCTAAGCCCTAGAGAAACCCTGTCGTTAATCCATGCTATTAAGAACTGCAAGTTTCTGAGCTTTAGAAAGCAGGATTTGGTTTGAGAATGCTGTGCTGCTGGAAGCTAAATCCAGCAATGAGAACCACAGGGGCTTGGCAGGGGTTGTGGCAGAGCAGTGAGGTCTCCTATCCCAGCTGGGTGATGGGGTGGGAGCACGGGCTGGGTCAGCACCCAGCACCATTCCCTGATTGGGTCCTGCCCAAGCTTTCATAAGCCAGTGGTGCTTGGTGGCACTGCACTTGCAGCATTTTGGATTCAGAGAAGCACTAGGGCAGGTTTGTGGCTTTTTGTTAAGAACTAATCACTTCTGTCTGCAGCAGTAGTCCCTCAGTACAGCATTATTCAAAATACGCAGTTGAACCCTTTCTTCTCCCTTTTGCTCCCCCTCCCCTCATTGATTCTGGACACTTCCAGGGCTGCAGTTTTATGGCCTAGGACATAATTTCCTCTTTTATCCTTAGTTTGCTTGTTTTCTAGGGCTACATACTTGACATTTTACATTGCATTAAAAAATAGAAAAGAAAAAAAAAGAAGCTTTTTTATTTGTCAGTTGATAATTTTTTCATTATTTTACATAGAGCATATTCATCACTAAAAAGTGAAGACTTTACTGTGTTATTTTTTCCACTGAGTTTATTTTGTTGCAGAATTATATATATTGTTTATTGTGTTTTATTATTTATAATGAGTAAATAATGTGTGAAATACATAGCTTCATATCCATATAGACTCTGTAAATGCCATTTATTCTCTGGTTCTTTTCCTCTCCACAGATCTTTCTGATCTCATACTTTGCTTTTGATAGCTTGCTTCTTTATTGTGTGAGAGACAACAAAATCTAGATGTGCCATATGTTCTATCGCAGTTTTTCTTAAAACTGTGGCTGACACCTGAGAGGAGAGAAAAGTGTTTTCTCTGGGCTGTGTTGTGTGGAGTATCTGCTTCATCTATATATATTCATATATCTGCTAATCTATAGGCAGATCTGCTGCTGCCACTTTTTAGAAGATGCACTTGTACACCTAGAAAACTAAGAATTAAAAGGACTAACTTATTTGTGTATGATACTTGAGTAATAAAATATTGCAGTGGTAATTCATCAAAAGGCTTTGAAAGATAAATTTTTGTCTTAAAAACTCTGTAGTTTATTCTTACATGATAAACATAAAGCTCCCAAGGGTGTGGGGCTTGCTTTAGCTGCAAGAATTTTGCAGTGCAGTGTAAACCCGCCAGGAGGGTGTAGCAAAAATTTAAATTGTTAAGAGTAAGCATGGCCTGACTTTTCTCTACTATTAGGTATTTTTTGTTCTCTTTTAAACAAGAGTGGTATTATAATCATGAAATACTACATCAAATTCTTTGTCTTTTATTAGCGCTGGAATTCCAAGATACAAAATCACTTGGTGATTTGCTGAATAATAGTTGTCATTTAGTGACCGGCTTGGATTACTTTGAAAATAAAGGTCAAAATTTTTTCTTTTGTCTCACTATCTGAAAAAAACACCAGCAGCTGAAGAAAAGGAGGACTGTCCTTCGTACGCTTTTCAGACCTCAGGTTTTATTAAGCTCCTAAAGAGAAAAAAATGCAGTTGTACAATAAATTTAATTTGAAATATCCTACTTTGAATGAACTGCTTCTGCTCATATCCATGTTCATATCATGTAGACATCAGTGTTGCCATCAGAAATAAGATATTTTTGGGACTCCCAGACATTGTGCAGCCCTTTGTCATGCTGCTGTCATGAACTTGATCAGTAAATTAGTTTAGTAGTACTGATAGCAGATTTCCAGGAGTTACACCACCAACTCTGATTCAGTTCACATGGCTTGCATGCAGGAATTCCCAAGGGCCCATAATGAGATATCAAACCGAACTGCACTGTACGAGAGCATGCAAACTATACTGTGTAAGAATGGCAGACAACAGTGCTGGAAACCATCATTATAACATCACTGGGTCGCATGTCATTTTCTACACCATTTGCTTAGCACATAGGGAATGAAAAATAATGTGTCAGCAGCTGGACAGACATGACAATGGCAATGACCTGAAGAAACGCACAGATACTAATTTTTCTGCTCTTATTATGAATTTGGCAATGCTGAACAGAGTGGGCATCAGGAAAGCTGCAAAACTGATAGACGTTTCTTCCTCTTCTCACAGATCTGTGGCAGCAAGTAAAAACAGAATGGGAAAATTTGGAACAAACAACTTCAGAGAGTGGTGTAATACAGCAGAATAAAGTGGTGCTTAATGTTATAAAGCTTGTTGAGATGGCTTAGGGGAATTTTTTTTAAAAATAGAAGAATAATTCTGATTGTTAGAAGGTGAGGGGGAACCATTGCATGAATTGCCAGTTCACTTGCTACCTCAGGTTTTATTAAGCTCCTAAAGTGAAAAAAATGCTAAAAGCCCAGCAGTGAGATCGTAGGGTATTTTTTAGCTAAGATCATAACAACAATTGTGGGCCTTAGTTCTGTTCTTTGACTTTGTTTTCCCAAAGCATCCAGCCCTGAGAATTGCAGTCTGTTATGCGAGGAGCCTAAAACAGTGCACTGAACACATAGTCTGCTGTCTAATTATACTAAGTGCTGGTGGGATGCTCTCTTCATCCACTTACAAGAATTGTGTCAGAAAACATCTGCTTGGGGTAAATCTCTAATGAAATCATGAACTAATGCTTTGCTGGAAACAGTTTCAGTGTCTGTTAGTATTCAAAGAGATGCAAAGCTATTTTAATAAGAAAGCAGATGACTTAAAGTTCATAACTTCCACACTTTGGATCTATAACTAAAAAAATAAAAATCCTGCATTTTTGGGTGACAGTTTATAACAAGTGGCATTAGCCTTGTGAAAGTGAGCATAGTGCCTTCAGTTGAAAGCAGTTCTGAAGTTTGATTACTAGTCAGTGAGTCTCCTTTGTGTGACCACATCACACCTCTGTAAGCTGATCAATTACTTACTGATCTTGGAGTGCATATATATCACCTCATGAAGGCTGGCAGCTTTTCAGGTGTGTTGCAAATCTGTAATAAAATTTTATGAAAAACTTTGGCTTGTCCATACAGTTAATAAAAGAGCTTGGAGAAGGGATAATAATTTTTGAAACATAAGCTAAGGAAGGGGACTCAGATCTCAGATCTCCATGATTTTCTAGAAGAGCATCTGCCTACTGTAGGTTACATTGTGTTCTTCCCTCCTTTCAGTTGAACATGGGACCAAAAGAGCTGTCTGTACAGAATGGATTTGTGGGTCCCAGCACTAGAAAGAGCAGAAAGGCAGATACAATTTAGTGCATTTAGACTGTTCCCCTTTGGCACTGAGGGCAGCTTTGGAATCCGAGATGTGCTGAAAGACTCGTTAAAATGAAACAGATAAGGAGCTAATAGATTTTAAAAGAGATTCTTGGATGTAAGGGGAATTGAATATTAACTCCCACATGGTGGATGATTGTTACAAGCACTTGGCCTTTTATATGAAGTGCACCACTGTCATCTCTTCCTCTCCTGGATAAGCTTTCACAAAGAGAGTTAGATCTTTCTTGTTTTTTTGATCAAATGCGACAGTCACCTGCCTTCAGGAGGCAGTTGTAGGCTTTGAGCCCTGAGTAAAGGAGGCATCTGTGTGCAGCGCTTATTAAGGCTGTAAACTGGAAGAAGTCAGAGAGACCACAGTACTCAGTGAATTGATTCTTGACACTAGGCAGGGCCTTGGTCGATGTTTGTACTTTGTAGATCACCACTCCTAACTCAACTTCATTTCCCTTTGGATTTTGTGGGGGTTTTAAGTGCTCAACTTCAAATTTTTACATTTGTCAGTACATAAATGTTGTGTTTTCCTTTGACCAGTTAGTTGATAAGGCCATAAGTACTTTACTGAATTGCAGTCCCCACTTGCTGATGACGGATAGTACTTGTTTCTCAAACCAGACTTCTCTTCTGGATGCTTTTTCATCCTGTTTTTTTCAGTTGCAATATCAGTTGAAACTTGACTTTTTTTTTTAGGTTGTCTCTCCCATTATGCTGTTTGAAAGTGGTGGCTGAGAGGTGAGAAAGGATAATTAACTTCACAATTCTAAAGCAATTTGAATGTGGAGCATTTCCCAAGAGGAGAGATGGGGGAGAGAGAAATAAAACATTGATGAATGAAGAAGCGAGAATAGTGTTAAAACCAGGGTAACCAGGATAGCCTTTCTTATTCATGTCGTTGAAGATGTGGTCTGGGCCTTATTGAGGCATTCACTTTGTGGCTAGAATGTCTCTTTGCATAGTGAATCTGAATAAGCACAACAGATAGTAGGAGAGAGAGAAACAGTCAGAGAAAGATGAAATACTGCTCAGTTATGCAATGTGGATTAGTGGAAGAGAGAGGAGTAGAACTTAGACTTCAAATTTTAATTGAAAATAAAAATTGTAAAACAGCTTTTGAGGAACCTTATGATACTGATGAATTGATGTCATAATACTACAGTTCCGAAGGTAAATATTATTTGCTGTTTACAACGTGTGCTCACTGACCTATGGGTAAATGAGGGACAAGTGAAATCTGGGGAAAGAGCCTGGTGCTGCAGCCACCTCTTTTGGAGTGTTTGCCTTCTGGCTGCACTGCTGCTCTCTCCTTCACCGTTTTGATTTGAGAGAGCTCGTGTGTGCTCTTCAGCATCTCCAAAACACATCTCCCACATTGTCATAGCTCTTTACTAACTGTGAAACTAAGTTTCAGAAATTATGAAAAGGTGTGTAGTGTACTGTGGGCAGAATAGCGCCTCACATGTAACTGGCTGACAAGGGTGGGTTTGTTGTCAGTGATATATCTTCAGGTGAACTGAAACTGAAATTAATGTAGAGGAAGTAAAGGGAAGCAGCTTCAACCTAAGGTTTGAGTTCCTAGCATTTTTGTGATAGTGCTGACTTTATTCTCTGCAGCAATCCAATGTGATGTTAGAAGCTGGAAACAAATTACAGTTCCCAGAATCCGTTCTCCTTTCATTTCTATAGTGCTGTCAAGCTGTCTTCTTGAAATAAGATATTTAAGAGTGTGGGGACTGCCATGGGGAGTATGTGTATATATTGCTGCAGGTAGCAGTAGAAATTAGGTGTACCTGAATTAAAATTAAACGGGACAGGTTGGTACCAAAAGCAGTGTAGTTGTAGCTGTTTGGTGCCCAATGAAAGACTAATTTACTTTGCAACGTAGTCATATATTTTTTCTTATTTTATGTGTTACATGAAATAAGCCAAGTAAATTTTCCTTACTGAGACAGCCTCTCCAAATGCTAATTGCTGATGGATGGTTATAGAATTGGCTAATAATGATATACTCCTCACAGCAAGAGATTGTGAACTTACTTTATTCTTTCACAGGATTTTATTTATGGTAATTCAAGGATGTAGTTTAGAAGGCTTCCAATTTGACGACAAAATTCCTTTCATGATTGGATTATCTAAGATCCTGAGTGCAACTAAATAAATGCCAGTTCTCCATTCATGAGAGGATGTGAGTGCAGACCTCTGGTAAGCTTTTTTTGAAAATGCAACATTTGAAGAATCAGAAATTTTTCTCTTAGATGTGGAGGTGATGGCTGGTTTATCTTTGTCATTCTGTAGAGGCAGCTTGTTTTATGTCTTCTACAGATAGTGACCTTTTTTTCTTTTTCCTGTGTTTACACAAGCAAGTACAGTGACTCTTCCTGTGCTGACCTACGACTGAAGGTGCTGGGAGGTTAAGCTAATGTAATTATTCCATCCCATTATGAAGCTCTCTGGACTTCCAGTCTTCTGAGTACCTTACCCAGAGGGTTTTTTGTGGGACTGTGTACCACAGACTTTGATTTAGTTTGTTTTTTTTTGTTTTGTTTTGTTTTGTTTTGCTAAATTATGGGCAGATGTAGGACAGTAGAAGCCTGCTGCTGGTTAGCCACATAAATTAACACCTCTCCCCAGTGCAGTGAAGTCTCCTTTAGCGGAGCTAGAAGTTTGGAGTTTGATATTGCTTTTTTTTTGATCTGTGTTTCATCTTAAGAAAATGTATTTATTGTGTTCTGTAAGTAGTTTTAAGCATCATTATATAATGTGGAGGATTTGTCTTTGAGTCTGCACAAGACATTTTTGCCATTATGTGGGGCTGTCTTGCTGCTGTATCAAACTGTATTCTGGTAGTTAAGAAATTAGTACACAAGAAGCATGTAACAGCAAATTTTATGTGACCTAGGACTATTTGCATTGAGTGTAAAGCTGTTTCAGTTTATATTCTTGCAGAAACCTGATTAATTTCATCAGCAAGTGATGGTGTTTCCAGTTGAGAAGCGGCTTACGCAGGATTGAGCACTGAAAAGTATTTCAGATATTATGAGCTGGTCTTTTCTTTCCCAGATCTTTTCAAGTACTTTCAGAAATGCTATTTGCAGCACTGAAGAAGGAAACTAAAATAGTTTCCCATAACATAGTATAACAAAAGTGAATCAAAGTGAATCCTTTGCACGTAATATGCCACAGTAATGTATTGAAAATAAATAAAATGAACTACCCATTCTAGGCCGACACAAACACAAAAATTTGACCCTTGTGTGCCCTCCATGTTGTGTCCTTGGGCTCTGGCTGCATGTCAAGAGTTTCTGCCCCATCTAGGAAACAGCAAATGCTTAGTAGCAAGTCAGCACATTTTCCAGAGAGCCCCTTGTCCACCTTCACAGAAGAAAATGTTCTTCTCTTTTCTGTGCAGACCAGGAGTAACTTGCCTGATTTGCATACAAAATCATATTTTTTTTCAGACTGCCTGTGTGTATATTCATACTTTAAGCTAAAAACCTTGCCTGCAAATGTATATTGTGTTTTGCCTTCAGTTCAAGTTCCAGTATGCATTGATACTGCAAATGGATATATGTTGTGCAATTTGTGCAGGAAGAGAAAGCCAACAACACCTAGAAAGTGCTGTGTAAGGCCAGCTATTTTTAATTCTCTATGTTATGTTTTAATTTGCTCTAAATTATGGGTTTCTCTGTGTCTGAAACACTTCTGCCTCCTAGTTTTCACAGTCAGTTTAAATATTTGCCAAATCATGACATCCAAATAAAAAATTGCAAATGTCAAGTACTGTGTTTAAATTCTGTATTTAGTCATAATTAAGTTTGCACATATGAAGTAAATGTAAATAAGCAAAATATTTTTCTGCATTGTTACCTAACTGTATTTCTAGAAAGTGCATTGCCTAAAGTTCTAAAACCTGAAAAAAATATCCCTTATCAGGCTTGAGAAGTTCAGTTTTGTTGAGCTCACCTATTTTCAGTGGCATTTGTAGTGAAACTAAACTGGGGACCTGTGGAGGCCTAAAACTCATACTTCTGCCATCTCAGTTGTTTAAAACATTTCAGATTTGGTGTCGCTGCCCGGCTCTGTGTCCCTGGTTGGCCATAGGCAGTGGCCGCGCAGCAGAAGCCTGGGAGGCGCTCTGGACTGCGCGAGCACTGTAGGGCTTGGTCTGCTGCTCGGGCTTGCAGTGTTCGGGGAGAAGTACCGTCTCCTCTGGCCCCACAGCAGGTTTTCAGACATCGTGAACTTGCAGCTTAAACGTTAGAAACACTATTCTAAATAATCCTATTCCACTTTGTGTAAAATAAATGGTTTAGGTTTACCTAAATAGCTACACTTCAGCAGCTTCTCTTCTATTTCTGTTTGGTGCCTCCTAAATGTTTTGAGTTACTTATCACCCTGATGACTTCCCTATGGTTAGTCCAGTTGCCTTGGAAACCAGTTCACCCCCAGATCTAATCTCTGAACTGATGAAATAATATGTACTGCTTGCAAATGAATTTGAGGAAAGCTTAGTTGAAGCTGTCTTAGTTGAAGAATGTTAATCTCTTTGTTCCAGAAGTATCAGAATTTCAGAGGGGTTTTTTCAGGTTCAGGTAAAATATTGTACTCATTTTTCATTTTAGTCCTTGAAAACCTGGCAAAGAGAATTAAACTGATCATATATTCTGAAGAAGATTTAAATATCTCTTGCAACCAACCAACTGCTTGCAAGTAAAATAATAATAAAAGATTTTTTTAGAGACATAAAGCTGTTTACTAATAGGTGAGGCTAATTTATGCAGCTGTTGAATCAGTATAGCAGCAGTATTTAACTGAATGAAGGTGGTTTAGAAATGTCTCCTTATACAGTTGTGCATAGATATTCCTCAGTCACAAAGAGGTGATGAAAAAAAAGAAGAAAAAGATATTACTTTTTTCCCTTCAGTTTCTTCTTTGATTTTCATTGTGTATTTGCTGGTATTGTGTTCATCTCCACACTCTTACAATTTCAGTTTTTAACTTACATAGCAAACAAATGCTAAAAGTTGTCTCTAGTTTTGTGGTCACAATTCAGAAACACTGATTTTTCTCATTATTTTCTGGTGATTTATTCTAATTATGTCAAGATTTATTAAACTATTTTTGGAGGTTTTATCTGGGATGTGAAAGTTGAATAATGGTATTATGAAAAACAGTATTATTTTATTTTCAATGTATGAATATTGGGACCTTTCCTGAAAATTAAATTATTCATAAGACAAAGCTCAATTTGCCACCAGATTTCATTGTGGTATCATGCTTTCTAAGCAGAACTAGCTATGCTTTTGTCTTCCAGCGTATTTAAGATGATGCTTTTTGACAGTTTATATAGTCGCAAAATCATACATTGCGTGATACAAGTGATTTTTTAAAAAGTAATTCATAATTTTAAGCATATACTGAATTGTGGGAAAAATATTTTATTTGCAGATGTACAATAAGTAGTTGATCGACTGTTTTCTCATTCACATATTTTTTTCAGTATGGTCATCTGCTTCTTCCTCTTTTTGACACATTCAGGTCATTGAAACATTTCCTGAGGGTGATGAGGGCTTTCATGAATTGTTAGATATGTTTATTCCAGAGTTCAGGTAACAAATTTTCATCCTGAAAATTTATGTGGAGTCAAGAGTTCTAGAATTTTTAATAGGATATTTTTTTCCCCCAAAGATTTGTCAAGTTTGAAAGTTTCTTAATTGGGAGGAAAAACATCAGAGAGTAGGAGCTGAAAAGAACTCCAGTTTTTCTTTTTTGATTAGTCTGCTTAAGGTTAATTGCTAAGATTTTAATAATTAGAGACCAAAGATTTGGAGATAGGATTTAGGAGGGAATTTTATTAGGGTTCATGGAAAAGCTCTTAAAAAACTTAGGATGTTGATGGAAAGCGTGCATAGAATCTGTTGTGATGAATCAATTCCTTTTTTCTTGCATTCTTCTGGGAGAAAATAAGTGTATGGATTGCATGACTTATACTTCTTTGTTACTTGGGAAAAAACCAGGATGGCTGAAATCAGGAAAACATGCTATGCACTGAAATGATAGATTTTCAGTTGCTGTGGATTTACACCATAGCAGATTTAACTGTGTTAATTTTTATCTACTGAAGTCCTGAATGCAGACGGGATATTTTCCAGTGCTTTAAAAGCATTTAAAATAAAGAAGAAGGTCATCAGGAGTAGTTGGTGTGGATTCACCGGGGGAAGTCACGCTTGACCAGCTGGGTGGATGGACCTTGTGAAGAGATGAGGGGAGGGCAGTGTATCTTGTCCATCCTGACTTTGTTAAGGCTTTCAACACTGTCTCCTATAACACCTTCTCAAAGAAGCTGACAAAGTGTGGGCTGGATGAGCAGACAGTGAGGTGGGCTGAAAACTGACTGAATGACTGAGCTCAGAAGCACAAAGCCAAACTGTAGAACAGTCACTAGCACTGTGCCCCAGGGGTCAATACTGGGCCAGGTCCTGTGCCACATCACTAATGATCTGGATGATGGAGCACAGTACTCTCAGGAGGTTTGCTGATGGCACAGATCTGGAAGGAGTGACTAATATGCCAGAAGGTTATGCTGCTATCCAGAGGGACCTGGACAGGAGAAATGGGTGGACAGCAACTTCATGAAGCTCAACAAGAAGACCAGAGTCCTCCATCTGGGAATGAACAGCCTCATGTACTCCATATGCTGGGGGCTGCAGTCCAAAAAGCAGCTTTGCGGAAGTGTACCTGGGGAGCCTGGAGAACACTGATTTAAACATGAGCCAGTGATGTGTCATTTGTGTGTACCTAAGAAAAAATTGTTTTACTGTGAGGGTCACTGAACACTGGTATAGGTTTGTAGGATGCATGGAGCAGGGCACCCTTGTGATCGGGGCCTGTTTGGCAGAGAAGTTGCAGCAGCCCATGTCTGGTGGACATGGCCTGATGTCTGTGGTTGGACAGGAGAGTTGAAACTCAGGTTACTGGGTGATTAATGTAAACATTACAGTTGTGTTATATAGCTGCTGCTTGTGTACACAGACAGAGACAGACATACTGTCTGTGACAGGTAGGTAGGTTAGGCGTAGGAGGTGTGGTAGTAGCTTAGGTAGTTAGAGGTGGGCTGTAGGGTTTGACAGTAAGCTTGAGTGCCGCCGTGTGTAACTACTATTTAGACACTGTTTATAATAAACTTGGCTGATGAGTGAACCTTGCACGATGTCAGTGTTGACCACCGTGATAGGCAGTCCTTGATTGCCTTTGTCCTTGGAGATACTCAAAAGCTGTCTGGACACAGTCCTGAGCAACTGACTCTAGGTAGCCCTACTTGAGCAGGGAGGTTGGAGGTGATTTCCAGAGCCCCCTATCAACATCAACATCAACATCAACCATCTGTGAACAGAGCGTTTCTATAACCTTAGTCTAATTAGATAACAGTGCTGGTTTTTTTCCTGCCAGTGCTATAGAATTGTAAGTTAGGTAAATTGGGCAGAGAGATCACTGTTTAGGTTGAAAGCAGAGCAGTCAGGCCAGTGAGAAACTACTGGACAGACATTTTTGAGAGCTGAAGGATGTTTTCATTAGTGATGCTGACCAAAAAAGCAACTACGGAGGTAGCTGACTGTGTAAAATTTAGAGATGTAAGCAATATAAAAAAAAGAACAGCTTGACCCTGAAGATTGGTGTAACAGCCATGAGATTACAGTCAGTCAGAAGGGCAGTGAAGTCATGAACTTTTGGGTTTATGACTCACACCTCCTGGAAATTCAGGAGAAAGGAGGAAGTAGCTGGATTTACTGTTGATCATAGAACTAGTACAATTAGTGTACTGAGTTATGTTGCCATGTGTTAAGCAAGTGTGTGTATTACAAGAGCTACAGTGAGGTGTTTCTAGTACAGATGATGAAGTGGTATGAAAACCTAACCCAAGTGACTGTTTACAGTTCCAGTGTCTTGCCTTTGAGAAACTTGACTTTTCACTGGAATGTACAGGTGGACAGAGCTGACAATAATGAGATCCAGGAGAACTGTGGGTGAATTTAGGATGAAAAGTAGAGGACAGTTGTTAACACCAGACCAGTGTGCCTGAATCTTCATATTGGGATAGAAGGCATATAAATAGTATTAAGGAGGACTTCAGTAAATCCATGAAAGAGTTTATAAAGTACCCCGCAGGAGCAGGAGAAGTAGAAGGGACCTCCTGGTTTCTGTTTATATTAAAATATCCTGAATAAAATGTCTTAGCTTCTCTTTATGTGCTGAATCAAACCAGTGGGAGAAGAATTAATGCTTGCCAGAAGCATGCTTTTCCACTTCTTTTTTGCAAGTGTCTCACACAAGAGCTATGGATTTTTCTAACATGTTAGAAGTGACAAACTGTAAAATGCCACTGATATGTAGTTCTCTTTGTATAGTAAAGCTCATTCTTGATGAAAAGTTGCTGTAGAGCTAGAAGAGCTATCCTGCTTTCTGTCAGAGTAATTAATTAAATTGAACCAAGAAACATAGGAACTGAGATTTCTGATGTGATTGCACCAGTGGATGCTGTCTTGAAGTACAGGGCTAGATACTTTAGTGGGCAGCTAGGCACCTTGCCTATTTTTGCTGTGTGCTTCCTGTGTTTCTGGCCAAATACATTGTGAGCCAGTTTTCCGCTGTGAACTGCTGATTCACAGTCTCTCCAGGTCACAGAAAAGCCTGAATAATGAGAAAAAGAAACCCTTTTAGTAAAGAAGGAAGTAAGTTTTTCTTTTTTGTTCATATTTCAGAGTTTTCATGTGTTTATGGGTAGAAGTGAATAAAGCATCTCTGAAGTTCATCCAGACCTAATGCCTCCAATTCCAACTGGTTCTAAGCCACCTAGTTTGGTATTCTGGATTGAAGTGTAGGCAGAAAACCTGATGAATTGTTAAGCAATCTGTCTTGAGCGTTACTTCTCCAAGAGTAGATACAAGAGGAAAGTAGGTAAAAACGATGTGAGGCAGTTACCTTAATTAATTACACTGACAGTGTAATTAATATAATCCTAAAGGAGATGAAATAGATAGGAGGATTAGTTTGCAAGTGAGCCTGTTTCTTCTCTACGTTGACCGTGAAGTTGGCCTTAGCTCTTAAAATACTGAAAATTAAAGAAAACTGAACTGCAGTGTGACAGGTCATGTGAGAGAGACTCTGCAGTTACTTAACGGTTCATAGTATTCTGTAAGTCAAACTTCACTTGCATTAGGGCTCTGTTTTAAAATAGCATTAGTAACTAAAACAAAATTGCAGACTGTAGAAACAGGTTCTTTCTCCCGGGTTTTTATATTCAGTCTCTGGATACCTAAGAACTCAGAATTAACAAGGACTTGCCAATTATGTCATTAATTATTCTGAGCTTTGTGCCTTAAGATGTTAGGGGTCTTATGTCACAGCTGTGTTAAAAAAAGATAGTTTATCTTTTCTTGGACCCTACCTATTAAATTCCTAGATTTTTGTTGTAAAAGTATCTTTTAGTCTATGACCATCTCAGTAGTTATCTCAGATATGCACAAGAAAATGGAAGTAATGTTTTGCTGGACTTTTTTAGAAGCTGATGGGTTTTTCAGAGCAATCACAACAGTGGAATCATTACACAGAGTGTTTATTGGCATATTTTTGCACAATTTCAGAACTTTGGGGTAATTGGAGTCATTCATTGTTTTTATTTCAGTAAAGCACCAGATTGTTTGAACAGGTAGTATATGCAGATGTACATTCTAAAATTCAAAAACAGCGTTTGAGAAGACATAAGAAAAAAAATTAGTGTTAAATTAGTGTTAATTGGGAGGAGTTTTCTCTCAAGTATTCCACAAGACTTTCACCTCTTCAGTCTTCAGTAAGTTAAAATGATTTTAATGTGTTTCAAGAGTGAGAGAGATTTTTCTATTATTAGTATGCTCTCCTACATTACCACATACTTGAATTTATTTTACTTCTCTTGTAAAGTGCTGTATGTCTGAATAAATTAAGTCCAGAATTATCATAGAATCATAAAGTACCAAGTTTGATCTCAAGGATTATCCGGGCCAACCTTTCTTGGGAAAATACACTGGCCCAGCACCCTGTTCATCATCAACACCAGGGTGTCCGATGTTGGGGAATCCACCACTTCCTTGAGGAGGTTGTTCCAATGACTGGTTGTTTTCATTGTGAACAATTTTCCTCGTGTGTCCAGTCCGAATCTCACCAGGAGTAACTTGTATCCATTATCCCTCCTCTTTTCCATGTGACTCCTTGTAAAAAGGGAGTCTCCATCTTCTTTTTAGCCATCTTTTAGATGCTGAAACACATTGATAAGGTGTCCCCTAACCCTTCTTTTCTCAAGGCTGAACAAACCCAGCTCTCAGCCATTTTCATACAGTGGGCTTCCTGGTCCTTTGGTCATCTTGGTGGACCCTCTCCAGCCTGACCACTTCTGCATAGCTGAGACCAAAACTGACCACAGTGTTCCAGGAGCGCTGAGTAGAGTGAGATAATGACCTTTCCGGTTACAGGTGGCTCTGAGGTTGAGAGTTTCCACTGGCAATGGAAGAAAATGCAGAAATAAGACACATGAAAATATAAAGCAGATTCAGTATAAATCCGTGTTCTTTGGTGTACCCCAAACCCCTGCAATTCTGCATCTTGAGCAGGAACGGCCATAGTACTTTCCACTGTGTGGAAAGTTGACACCAGTTAATAACATGATCAATCTAAAAGTAGTCTGAAATGGTCTGTTAATTGCTGGTAGGTTTGTAAAGTGTCCAGATTCTTCAAGCTGTAGAAGCTGTATCTTCTGGGGGAAGACAGATTTCTTTTGACAAAATTCACCTTTGCTTATTGGTAGTCTTAAACAGTGCTGATTTTAAACTGATGGAGCAATAATCTTAGAAAAATGAATAATTTTGGAATCCCACTTTTTAAGTGTGCTACTTTTAGATGATGACATAAAAACAACTCTTTATTGTGTATCGAACACTTCATAGTTTTCTATGTGAACTAGGCCTAATTAAACTTTTTTAAGAAATGATAAATTTTTTGGCTAATAGCATTTCCTTTCTTTGAAAATGGAAATTACCTCTTCCTCACAAAAAAGTAATGTGCTCTTAGTTTTGTTGAAAATAATGTGTAGCTGAACAGAACTGTCCAGGAGACATTGAAACATTAAGTCTTGATATGAAATACCAGAATGTTTTAAGTTCCACTTAAAAATGCTTTTAATAGATTTGGCCTTAAATCAGCCTGTTTAGTGTCCCAGGGGAGCTGGATTTAGATTCTTCATGTCTTTCTCTTCCGTTATGGCTTAGATTACACAGCTGGACTCTATGCTGCCAAATGATTCCTAGTTTAGTTGCAGCAAGTCAGGAAGGCGAAAGACCCAAGTATCACAGGAGATCTTCTGCTAAGGAATATTAAATTGCACGTTATGTTTTTGAATTTTTCATTTGAATTACTATGTATAGGGGAAAGTCAATTTTTTTGGCTACGTTTTGCATAATCTTCACTAAGAAAATTTTGATACTCTTTCTTTTTTTTCCCAGTGCTCAAAAGCCAAACACCGTCTAATAGTTAAAAATGTTTGTTGACCCTGTTACTGATTAGGGTTAAGCTGAGCTTGTGCTGGACATGCTGCTTTGATTTCAGGAATAGACACTGGGAAGACAAGATGTCTTGCACAGACTTAGATCTCTTTTGGGAGACCTTTTTTGGTGGTGCATCCTTGCTGTAGTTTTGAATATAATGTGGAAATTCTTACTATACAGTATACATCAACATGACATGTGTCAGTGTTTACTGACTCCAGTGGCTTTTAACGTAAGGAAATGTTCCTCAAATCATCTTCCTGACTCCTGCTTTTCTATGCTTATCATGCCTGTGGATGAAAAGACTTGCGTCTCCCACCATATAGGTTCTTTCCTGTTATTGTGCCAATTTTATCAGATTCAAGAATTTTTAAACCATTAGTTTGAGCTGAATTCTTTCTGTATTTTGGCAGGTATTTTACATTGCACAGACAACATAAAAGGACAACAGAGCTTGCAGAAATGACCTGGCATTATAAATTTATTGTGTCATGTTCTTGCTGATGAAATGATATTTGCAGCAATTCAAATGTGTACTTTTTATTGCAAGTATTTTTTTCCCCAGATTTTAGCAATGGATTCAGCTCTCAAATTCAGGTGCTAGCCTGGGTAAAGTCCTCGGTTCGTCTGGTTAATATTTTATGTTTGAGCATAACCTGTGTTTGTCACCCTGCAATTTTAATTCATTCTTCATTCAGGCATTTCTCAGTAACTTTTTCCAACAAATTACCTCATTAAATTTAGTAAATAAGATCTGTTACACTTGGCTGCTTGCACCACTTGTTGTATTAAATAACTAATGAGATGTACAAACCTTTTAATAAAAAAAAATCCCTCCCAGTTCCATAACCCAAACAATTTGACAGTTTCTGTAGCAGCAGTGAAGTGAAAGTAGCTCCAATCACCAGGTAGACACTATATTCACTATATAGTAGATTTTAATAGCTTTGTCAATGAAATATTTTGAAGCTGGGAATTCATCAGCATTGTAATGTTTGTGTATTATTTTATCTCTCTGCAGTTATTTCAAAGGCACACTCTCCTTTTCAGTGAATAAAGATTCTAGCCTCAATATTTGAATTGTTTTGCTCATTTAAGCTTTTGTTTGCATCCTTTTCCCAATGGATTAAGCAAGCAGCTGCTCTTTGATCTGTGCTATTTTGACTAGAAATTTTAAAATGTGCAGTTCGTGAAAGGTCTAAGCAAATGGATTTCTTTTGTTTTTCTTGTTCAAAGAAAGCAGTTTGAAGACCAGAGTGTTACTGTGCAACTGTATGTTTAAGATATATCATTGTTTCCCCCATCAGTACATGGATGCCAGGTTCTTGGGAACTGACAGGGAAGTGTTAATACATGAGAGAAAGCGTTACTTAATTAAACCTCATTAATGAAAAAGCTTTGGAGTAACTGAAATGGTGGTATGGATTGATCTGATCACTATCTGAAAGTGACAGAAAATACAGGTGGATTGTGATGACATTCTTTTGATACTGACCCAAGAAACAGGAAGCAAAAGAAAAATAGCATCTATCTACATACTATCAAGTCTTGAGGGTAATTAAAATGAAGACTTTGTAGACCAACTGTTAGAAATATATGCTGTTACTTGTTTTATGGGTTTTTTAAATTGTTCTAGACTTGTGTCCTACATGGATAGAGTTTGTGGTTTGACACATTAAATTGTACCTCAAAAAAGCAGACAAAGACAAATTTAGTTGCAGATGCTTAAATTACACCACACACAATTCACTAGCTTATAGAATACATATTGTAGTTCTAACTACCTATTAGCATCTAGGAGGTTTAGATTTCCAAATCCTGAGTTTGGTTTTATTTGCTGTTATTGCCAGAAGGTTGTAAAAGTTGCTGAATGTTTTAGCCTTCATGTCTTTTCCGAAACTCTTTGTACCTTTAAGTGGTCATACCATAGGAGTTAAAAAAATTAATTATTCCTAGTCCATCCAGCAATGACTGAATTCAGCTTGTCTTAAAGTCAGCATGAAGAGGATGCTCTCAGTGATCCTTCTTTTTCCTCAGGAAGGGGAAGGGCGAGGTCTGAAGGGGCAGATAGAAGTCTTTATTCCTATTATGTACTTATGAACAATATCATTGACAGGTTTTAGGCAACCATCCAACAGCTATAGAGGGCAGAACTGAGGAAGACGCAGGGTACCCTAGAGCTTACAGGGACCAAGCTGCCCTTCTGGGGAGAAAGGGACGAGTAGAAGAAATTCTGTTTTGTCCTCTGTTCATGTAAACCAAATGTTGCCTTTCTGCTTGTATTTAGAATTTGCCTCAGTGGTCAGTCCTATTCCTTGAAACCTTCTGCTGACTGTCCGGGATATTTTGCTTATGTTCTTTGTAAGTCATTGTGTAGCACTTATTAAACAGACATTTTCATTGACAAGTAAAAATTTCTTCACATTTTTCTTTCCTTGCATCTGTTAAGAAATGGTCCTGTTGAGGAGAAGGAGCAGGAAGCATGGCTAACCACCCACAAAAAGGGATATTTACGTTAACAGTAAAGATTCACATTCGCTCTCTCCATTTCTAACCTTGATGCCAGTTCAAGTCAAATCAAGCCTGTGCTTATTGATTTGCCAGAGTTTCCTGACAGAAAATGTTACTCTTGGCAAATTACGAAATGGCTGGGAGTATCAGACAAAATAACTGACGCTTCACTGCAGTAATATAAATGACCTAAATACCCAGTTCCAGTGGAATCTTTCAATGTATTAAAATTTTAGACCTTTTGTAGATTACAATTTGTACACAATGTAGAAATATCACCATAACAAAATATCTTAACAGTCTTTTAAGTAGCTCTGTTAATCAAAAATATTCTCAAATAAATGTAAAGTAATTGTAATTACTACTGTGTTGATGGTTAGTAGTGTCTCGTCTATGTGACTCCTTTGGAAGAATGTTAACTTTAATCTTTTCAACATGCTGGCACATCCCCAAGGCTATGAAAAATTGAGAATCTGGGGATGCAGGAAATAAATGCATTTCTAAATGCTGCTTTTTTCCCTACATCTTTTGAGTTAATTTATCTTTCTTTTTTTCCTAGTTACAATAGCTTTTTTTTTTTTTACATGGTTTCTAAAGCTGAGTAGCACCTAATTGTAAGTGATTCAGGTTTAACATTTTTCCTTTGCAAAAGTACTGCCATGTCTTGCTGAGATGTTGAGCACCCACCTCACTTGCTGATTTCCATGGGAGCTGGAAGTGTTCAGCTTTCATAGAAATAGCAGTCAAGATGTCTGAAGCGGAGGACTTAAAAGCTGTTGCTCTAAAAATGGAAGGCTGCTTGTGGAAATGCAGTCCCATTTTGAAGTAGAATTTTTTTTCTGCATTAATTGGCTTCTTTTTAGTTTGATTCTGAATCAGCTTCACTGAGACAATTGGGGTTGGGATGAGGAGTGGGTTCCAGGCACGGATGCACCAAGGGGTGCGTGGAGGACGGGCAGTAGGTGGAAGGGGCCATTACTGTGTGCTGTGATGTCCCCCCCCATGACTGAGTGCCCTCACAGAACTCTCTGACTGTATCTGTGTCTGTTCAACCTGGTCCAGTGCAGAGGGGTTTTAACAGTGGTCTTACATACAGCAGAGATGAATATAAAGAACCTCCATTTAAGATGCCATGTTTTAATATTTAAGATGCCATATTTTAAAATGGTGATGTGTAGAAGTGATACAGGTTCAAATTCGAGGCAGCCTTGGATTTCTTGGAGAATTGTACCCATGTGTGTTAGGACTGTTTGATCCTAGTAACTGCACTACAGCAATTACAGGGATGAGCTCTGTGAACAGATTGACTTTGTCAATGCAAAGCCATGTTTACTGAACACCACAACTAGGTAACATGCAAAGGAATGGCACTGCTTTAAAATCCTGCCTAGTGTTGCTGTAGCATGCCTATGTGAGATGATTTTTAAGGTCATTATCAAAAGGAGGAATTCAGTAGTGGAGACAGGGCTGGACCTTTCTCTGAGAAAGATGGTAAGTTGGTGACCTCCAAAATGTTCTGCTTTTACTTGCTACATTTTCAATAATTAATTGTACAGAAGAGCTACTGGGCAAGAGCAGGTATCTGCAAATGTTGTTGCTTTAGTACTTAAATAATAAATTTTGATGTATTTTGAAATACAGCAAATTTTAAGTGCTGAAAAGAGAAGGAACAAAAGGAGGGTACTGAATGTGGAATTGAGAATCGTGAGGTTAGGGATGAAGTTGATGCCAGGGCGGCTGGTCTGATGTACTAGCCTTCTGTCTGCTTTGAAAGTGCAGTAGAGAGGAGGTAATATGAGTAGTACAGCATCACACTCAGGGCATTTCTGAGTTGTAAACTGAAAAGCTAACAATCTGTCAATTTAGAAATAATGGCACAAGGATTTTGTTTTCCACAAACATTTCACAGGGTTATTATTTTTTCAATTTTACTTCAAATTTCAGAGGTTTTTTTTTCATTCAAACTTTCTGTCTTGTTTCTAGAATTAATGTATACATTTTAACTTGTATTTATAATCTCTCTTGATGCTCGTTTAGCCATATATCTTATCAAAATTCGTATATCTCATTACTTGTATGGAGTCATATGCCACTGTAATGGGATTTTTAATTCGTGTTTCCTCTTGCTCTGCTCAGCCAGCCATAACACCATGGAGAAATACTCTGTCTTGAAGGCAGGAATAAAATTTATGGAAATAAAATTGGTATCTGAGATCTGTTCTTGAAGGTCATCTCTGCTTACATCTGCCCTCTGTTTGCTGCAGTGCCAGGGATGTGTTGCATGAAAAGGAGGGTGAAACCCTGATTGCATCCTTTCCTCGCGGATCCTATTTAGCAGCCTGTGTGTGACCACTTTAAAGGCCTGCTGAGCTGCATTTCTGAAACTACAGGTCACAGCTAACAATTATGCAAGTTAATTACTCTTTCCTCAATTGTGAAAGGCTTATATAAGGGTTTCTTTTTAAAACATGTATAATTGCCTTGAAGAAAAAGCTGCTATTACTTCCAGGAGAACACATTGCATACTAGAAGTCAAAGCAAGAATCTACCCTGAAGCTTGCTCTCGGAGATGGTTTAGTCCAGATCCCCTAAAAATAAAGTCCTGTAGGGCAGGTTCATGCATACTTTGAACTTAGCAGCATGACTAGGAACTGAATTTTCAAACATCTACATTTTATTTCAGAGACCTATGGTATTTGATGTTTTATAAAAAAGAAGTTCTTTAGATATCTCCAAGCAGTGATCTTCAACTAAAAATATTATTATGGGTGTAGAGCATGTGGGATTACTCAGATCCAGAGTAACTGGAGTAAACTGGCTGCTGAGAAACATCTATTTTAATATGGCACAGTTTAATGTACAGCTGTTTTCGTGTTCAGTTTTGGAAATGTAAAGTGGTTAAAAAAACCCCACTAAATTCAGTACAAAAGCAGTAATTCCATTCCCTCCGGAGCCAATCTGGTGTGTAACACAGCTCCTTTTGACTTTTACTATCTGTAGGTTTTAATGTAGGTGGAAAACTTGCCACAAAATAATAATCGGATAGTACTCGACATTTCTAAAAAATGTTTTTTCCCCCACCAGATCTACAGCCTACACAGCAAAGTTATGTACTTGTATCATAAGAAAATGTAATTTAGGAAAGCAGAAATTTACTGAGTATAAGGTCTCAAATGGCATTGTCAGTATTGGGTCTTTATAAAAGGAAAAAATCTTAGTAATCTCTTACTCAATTATGTGTTGAACATTTGCAAATTCAAATAAACCAGAATGTACTATGTGGATGTATTTTTCAGTAAAAATCGGTAGGTACCAAACTTAGAGCTGAGCAGTATAGAAGTAAAAGCTTTGTCGATCTACACAGAAAAAAGTCCTTTTTATGACTAATGGGAATAAATGGGATCTGAAATAGGCGGCAGTACAAAATTGGCATAATACCATTGGCACATAGTAAAGCGTTATCATTCCCCTCTCTTTAACTGTAATGACTGCAGTGCTCAAGATATTTTTAAAATATGAGACAAAACAAGAGGAACCCAATTTTGAAAAATCCGTGTGTTTTTAATGTGAGGTCTTACAACAGTATTTTGAGGGAGGGTTTTTTTTTAAACAAGCAATTTTTTAAAAGAAAGCAATTTTTTAACGAGTAATATTTCTAAAAGTATCTTATTTTTAAGGCTCTTATTTTGGAGTATACAGCTGGTTTTAGTTTGCATGTCCTTTAGCTCAGATTCTCCATTTTTAACTATATATGTAAAAAAATGGAGTTTATTAAACGTGAGACTGACTATTCTGTTTATAGAGAGTTGGGGATACCCTTACACTTGTGCAAGATAAGTAAGTTTTCTGTGGCCATTATAAACATTTTATTAGGTGAATAGGTAATGAGTCTATGATGATGTATAGCGAACCTGCATGCTTCTGTAGACCTAGTTTACTGATACCTTTGTCTCTTTAGCACAGCATGCTCGCAAGCTGTCTCCATAGAATAATAAACAGTTCTTGAATTAGGAGTATATGTAAATAAAGTGGTAGGTCTAAAATGTTGTATTGAGATTTGGTTGTTTCAAGAAGTTCAAAGCAACTGCTCTGCTATAGAGACTTTGAGGAGTGGAGTGTGTGACTGCAGGTTGCTGTTGTTTCAGCCCTGTCTTGAGGGTAACATGGAGCGGAAGTTCATTAAATTCACAATTGCTGTAAAAAACCTGAAGCTTAACTTACCTCTTGCTGAAGAAAACGCTGCAAGAAGCAACTACATAGCCTCAGGTTGTGTGTGCCTGTAATTGCTATTTAGCATCTATCATATCACATGTGAAATGGCTGCTCTCATAGCTCCAAAGTGCAGTGACAGCAGCAATTTTTTCCAGTTGCTGGACTGATACCATGTATTTGTGTTAGTAGAAAGTGGATGCATGTCTGCCAATAGTATATTCTGGCCAAGTCTCGTGAATTCAACTCCCAGAAAGAGCAGAATAGAAGTAAACTTGTCATATTCTTGAGAACTTAATTTAAAATATTTTGTTAAGACTCCTGTTAACATACCTATTGGAATGTCTTCAGGTTTATTTTCAATTCAGAGCATTCTGATATCATGTCATATAAACTCATTATTTGATAGTAAGGTTTGTGCTTTCTGGACATCTTCCTAATTCCTTGCAATATTTTTTATAATATTATCTTACATGACGGAATGCTTTTTGCTTTATATTTGAACTGTCTCATATGCCTAACACCTTTGTGAGTTCTTTCATTTGAGACTGCACTAGTATCAGAATCTTGATAAAAGTTGTGTGCAAGAACTATAAGGCCATGTTTTCTGTCTTGAACCCTTCCTAGAGTTGAGTACAAGGTTGAAGACAGGTTAGTTGATGTTAAACAGTGCAGCTGTCATTTTCCAGAAATGATAGTAGACAAGCTACTGGCACTTACACTTTTGTTTCCTAGGAGTGTTAAAAGCAAGTAGGCCTCTAAGAGAGTTCTGGACATCTTCCATGGAAAGAGTAACTAAGAAAAGGAGAAGCATATTCAGTATGTCCAGCTCCAAAGTTACAGCTTAGGAGGAGAAAGTAACTGGAGTTGCTAAAACCAGCTCAGCTTCCTAAACTGCAGTAGATCAGGACCTTGAAAGAGATTTGGTTAGTTTGTCAAGTGCTGTAATTTATCCCCGTGAAAAGTTATATTTCTTTCTGATTTGATAACTGATCACAAAATTGCACAGTTTCAACTTTGGATGAAAAGGAAATGGTGAGAATTACACAGCCCTGGGAGAAAGAAAGAGAACAGGATGCTATTGGCAGCAACCTGGAAGTCTCAGCAGGTCTTCATCAGGCTTGTCTGGAAGCATCACACAAGCCTCAGCTTCATTCCTCTGCAGAAGGAATTTGATTTCTTTGTTTGTTTTATGTGCCTTAAGTTCTAAAGAAAGAGTATTTCTCTGACAGGAAAGATAATTTTGGAGAGAATAATTTGCTATCAGAAGTTCTATTACTTTTGTTCCAAAAATGCCTTCTACTATAGCTGTAGAGATATTATTATATATTGTTTTAAAAGAAAGGAGGTAGCTCTAAATCAAAATTTCAATTTAAAGAAAGCATTTGTGAACAGTGAAAAATTTCTCTAACTTGGCGTCACTATGGTTTTGAAATTAAAAATAAAACAAATAGATGCTAAGTAGAATGCAAAAGTAATCCCAAAGAGTGCAGCTATTCATAATTTTTAAGGTTTTACAGCTCGCTTTGTAAGTAAAAAATGGGATAAATTAAATGAGATTTTAGGTATTCTTTACCCATTTGGGAAACACGTCCTTTTCTTTCAGAATATTTCTTCTTCCAGTAATTGAAAAAGCAAAATCAGATCTGACTATCTTCAAGAGTAACTCTTTTAAATCAAGTGAAAAGTTGACATCTTCTGCTCTTTCTTTGAGATAATTTTGTATGAGTTCTTCAAAATGTATATCAGAAGAAAAAAATTCCGAACTTTTGAATTTCTTTAGAAGTACATGCAGCTTATTTTAGAATACAAGAGTGATTCTTGATATGAATCAGATGTATTTCCCTGGCTTTTGCTATTTGACTGGTTCTTAATAGCTTCTGGTAGACACTGTAACAATGTACTATTATCTTGATCTTGATATCTTAATTGTTTTAAATGGAAAAATAATTTACATGCTGCGGATGTCACAGTGGGAAGCAGAAGAAACTCTTTCACTGACATTTTTCCAAATAAGGATTAACATGGTACCCTTTTTTGCACATACTGTATTAAAAAGCATGTAATTCTCTTCTAAAACTTCTGCTGACAAAGAAAACCTTCAGGGAGATCTTTGGTGTTGTGAGTCAGCATCGAGGCCCCTTGGCATTCATGGGAGCGTGGAGGGCCGAGGGAGATTGGTCAGCAGGAGGGTGGTGCAGGAGCTGTGTCAGTGCTATCCGGTGATCCAGGGTGCTGCATTCAGGAGGTGAGGTGCTGGTATCAAACAAGTGTACAGGTAAAATATTTCCTTCGAGAAGATTGAGGATTTTTTCTATTCCCTCATACATTTTATTTGAAGATGGAGAAATGAAAAAAAAAGCCTGTAGCAGAGAAACTAGTATCGAAGGAAAGTAGTAACGCAGTCCTTGAAAAGAGAGGTAGGAGAAGTTTGTTGCGGGAAACTTCCAGGAATTCTTGAGATCAGTGATTTTCAAGAAATAATTCCTACGTGTTTAGGAAGAAAAAGCACTAAATCACTCTTTGAGGCCATTGGAAAGGCTCTCTTTAATGTTCGAAGATCATAATTGAAACACCAAAATTGGATTGAGAAATTAAGCATGGGAAGCATGTGTGCATATTATACATAATACCTGGAAGGCACTATAGAATAAGTGTATATACATGGATTTATTGAAGCATTAAGTGAAACTTAAATAAGAGAACAATTTGTAATGGCATCCTTTGGGCAAATGTATCTGCTAGTAGAGAAATATATGCGGCTTATGCTTTAAAGCAGGTGGAAAATCTCTGTATAGCTGGTACAGAATTCTTTGTATTAAACTCAAGCCTGAATGTTTACTGCTGTATTTGTAGAATTCAACCATGATGAATACCTGATTGTTCTGTCCTTAATGACTTTTCATGGAGTGCGTGGAGAAAAAATGTCTTTGAGCAAGCCCAGCAGCTCTTAATACTTGAATAATTTGATCTTGCTTAAATTAAACCTGTCTTGTATACTCAAGGCAGATAATTATGTTCACCACAAGGTAAATCTTTTTTCACTTTTTTTGAGGAGAGCGGATAGAGAAGGATTTCTCTCAATTAATTTTCACATTGTTTAGTGCAGGGGAAAAGCAGATCATGTGGAGGAAAATATTTTACAATTTTATTTCTTTTGTTTTAAAATGTAGAACTTGCAGTGTGTGTTGCAAAAAAACTTGTCTTTGATTGTCAGGGAAGACAGAAATAGCTGTATGAAACCATGTGCTTTTTCTCTCTGATTTTGAATTCCAAGTAAATTTGCCTTTAAAATTATCAGAAGTTATTACTGGTGCTAAGAGGAATGGTGATGTTAAAGAACCACCTTCATATGATGGTAACTGTCTAAAACTAGCACATGCATACCAGATAGGGTTTGGAAATCACTGGACATTTGTGATCAAAAACCTTGCTGAAAGGCTTAGATGCTGTTAGAACTTATCCTTGATATTTATGCTGTAGTTCATGGCAGGTTTTTTCATTTTAAGCTCTGTCCAGAAGCTATTAATTTAGCTATGAGAAATTGCTTCAAGCTGCAATTTTTAATACAGCATGTCAGGGTGGAAAACCAACAGAAATTGGCTCATCAGGTTTTGAGTTCCAGGAATGTTACAAAAGTCGCTGAGATCAGGAAATCTGTAAAGGCCTGGTTGAAAATCAGTATAATCAGACATTAAAAGGCTTTCAATTCAGACCTGCTACAAATGAACAAGAAAAAATCACTTTAGACTAAAAATTCGGTAATATGTTTTTTTAAATTTTTAGCTAAATCTCTGGAGCAAATGCTACACTACAAAGAAATCTATTCTAATATCAAAGTGTGAGGTGCTCCACTGTGATATGCTCCACTGCTTGCTCAGCATATTCTGTCTGACAGGGCAACAAGTATGAAAGAGGAATTACTTCTACATTCGTAAAGTGAAGAGTCCAGGTAAGCTTTTCAAGTTAACAGTGGTTTGGAAGAGTCACAGTGTCTTTTTATGGATTTGGGAGAGTATGAACTGGTTTTTCTTGTGATTGCTTTATGATCAGCCTTTTAACTTGTTGTGAATAAATTTCCAGCAGATCACTTACCATTATACAGACCTGTGAGTCTTGAAGGAGCATATGTGTTACTGACTCAATAGTTGGATTTTCTCCTCTTACCCTCTGCAAGAAGTATGGCATTTACAACACTGAACGTCCGTGTCTGCATAGAAATCCTTCATCCTGGTTGCAGCTTTTGCCTGCAGTACAGGCACCTGCAGTTCCATGCAGCTCTTTCCTTCTGTTCGCCCCACAGCTCTCCTTGCTGTTGCATCAGGATGGCTTTCACATGTTGAGTTTAGTGTGGCTGGCGGAGAACTGGCTGCAGTTATAATATCCTCCCTGGGTTAGTTCACATGCAGTGTGTGTGCTGTAAGGAAAACAAGTACTCGTTTACACTTCTGGGCAGTGGAAGATGTGGCGAGACTGTTGAGTATGTGCTTTGATTGACGGGTTATACGGTAGTTAATAAAATTTATATTTCAACAGTATTTCCCTTTTTAGGTTTTATTTGTTCACGAAGATTTAAATGCTGCTCAAAGAGTGGGCTTGAAGCATGGGAGGTTGCTTGCCAGCCTTCAGGTATCAGAAAGCTGGGCTGGGGCTGCCTGACAGCCTCTTTTGGGGTGCGTGGGTTCCCTGGGCTGCTCCTGATGAGGTTTCTCTTCTCAGCGGTGGGGTGGAGACGCTACAGTGTTCAAAGACGAAAACACAGCTTCCTAGCCTGAAATTATGTGGTGTGAACACTTTTCCCCTGTAATGTCGTGTAAAGAGAACAGGAAAATACAGAGTAAAAGGGAAGAGGCATGAAGACTTCAACAGGGTGACTGATGGAAGATTGTGGAGTCAGTACAAGTAATGCAAATGAAAGCATGTGAGGGAAGAGAGGAGCAGAAGGGAAGCAAAGCAGTTTTCACAAGGGTTTCTCTTTCTCTGGTCATAGAGAAAGACATACTAACCCAAAAACATCTCGACAATCTTATGTGCAAGTTGAACTGTCAAAAATAGTCAGTTGTAACATTGGTTCACAATCGGGGATTTTGAAGGACCACTCGAGTTGAATGCTCAGTTGTTTTTAACACCATGTTTAAATAGCCAAGGAAATGGATACCTTCCAAATAATTGATATTTTAACTAAAGGTGAGAGAAATAACCTGTGCGTGAACTCAGGAGTGTCAGTCGATGCTACAGTGTTTTGTCTTCTGGATGGTGTTGATTGTATCAAGTCACATAAGTCAATTTAACATTATTCTTCCAGATCCTGTTTACATAAGGTTTGGTTAAGTCTGTCATCATCTCTGTGTTGCCATTGTCACTATTTTTTAGGCATCAGGCACTGTGTTGACTCATGAATGTAGTCCTTGATGTGGCATGGCCTCTTAAAGTTTATTCTGTGCTATAAAAAGCATTTTCCCTGGTTCTCCAAGTATGTTGTAGTGCACACTGCTACAGTTTCTGGAGCAGATAACACAACTTGTAAGATTGTTTTGTAAGAGTTGTGTAAGTATTCCAGAAATAGCAATTCTTTTAATGCAGCCAGGTCTTCCCAGTGGGACCCCAGAGCTCTGGAGGCACTGCTTGGGTTGCTTTTGCAGATGCTGTGCAGCTGGCATGGTTGGAAGGAGCTTATCCCTTCTCTCCCTCTAGTCTGGCCGTCATTTCAGTCCACCTTTGTTGAGCTGCAGCTGCATGCTGTTAGCTACAAGGATGGACTGAGCCACTGAACGCACCTGAATAACAAGTAACCTTGCAAAAAGAGGAGTTAGTTATTACAAATGCTTCGAGATTGGTTTACCTGGCATGAAGCAGCAAAATCCTACTCTCTCAGGCTTTTGGATGATTCTTAACATCCAGAGCACAACTGCAGAAATCAGGTGGTGTTTTTGCTCTATCTACCGGAAACACAGAGGATCAGATGCTGCTGATATTATCATCACAGTCTCTTTTCAGGAAATCTGACTCGGTATCTTTCCAGGCCACAAAATGCTATTTAAAGAACAAGCACACAGGAAAGAAAAAAACCCCAAAATACAAAAATTAACAACAGTATCCTGAGTTAAAAGTAAAGCTACCAAACTTCATGTTTGTTTGCGTTAAGGTAAAACAGCGGTTCTGAAAGGTGCACTAGAATTCGTTCCCTCAAGATGTGGCTGCAGATTTCTTTCTGTAGATGTTTTCTTCCTAATACTGCAGCTTTCTTCTGCAGCTTTACATTTTTGTGTTAAGTCCCCAAAAGTAGGAGAGGTATTAGTATAATTGAAGATATTATTCCATCTATGTAACCAAGCCCCCTCTGCCTCAGAAGATGGTTTTGTGGCTTTAGTTGTTTTCTTTACAGCCTTTCCATGAGACCTAAGGGCTTAGCAAAACTATTAGGGAAGAGGAGTGTAGAGTGTATCCATTGATGTGTTATTTGTATATAGAGTCCTCTTTTGTTTTGCATTGCTGCAATAACTCCCACTTTTTACAAACATCCGAGCAGAAGCCAAATATGGGATGTACAGGAAGCACAGAAAAATTGTTTCTTTTTTCTAGAGATTACCCTTAATAAATTGCTACAATAAATTTTCCCAGTTGCTTTTGCAGTGAAGTTTAACTAATCAGTAAGATACTTAAACTTTACAACACTAAGTTTCAGTGCATTTTACAGCAATTAGTTTGTAGAAAAATGCCTTTCAAGAACAGGAGCAGAGGTCATGGTATGTTCCTTTTTTGTGTGTGTTAAGGAAGAGCAATCAAATATATGTGAAATTCATTTAATGTTTTCAAATTAAGAAAAAAGAATCCAGTCTACTTGGAAAAATACAGGATGCGTTTGCATAGCCAAAGCCAGATACGTAAAAGGTACATTGTATGGGAAGTAAACTCCCCCCAATGGTTAAATCTATTTTATACTGGAAATTGATTTTCTAAATTAGCTTTAAAGTGTGCCACTGTTATTTCATTGACATAATGAGAGGTGTGAGATTTGCCTGCACTGAAGTACACATAGCTCAGAATTGCAGTTGGTTTAGGAATGAACTTAAGCAGCTCCCCAAACTGGTATATTAATTAAAACATTTGAAAAATAAAGGCCATTTTGGTGTCTGTTTTTCTAGTTTTGCTGCTGAGTACTAATGTGATTGCTATAATCTAGAGACAGCTGTCACAAATAATTAATTATTATTTGTCTTTATTCAGTATTTCTAGTGTGTAAGTCGCTTGTTAGCATAATTACTCCTGTTTATAGATTCCACTTGCCTTCCTGCCAAAGGTTTAGTGGCGTATTTTATTTTGGCAATAATATATCGGTCTTTCACATCTTTACCTGATGTCTTATTGTCTCCTTAAATACACATATAGTTCATTGTTAAAGATTCTGAGGTGTCTTTGCTGCTTTGCTTCCTTCTGTTGTGCATTATGCTTCCTTGTTCTTTTTTTATCCACCTTAAAAGTCCAGTTATATCCCTTAGCCTTTTCTGGCATGTGTTTCTGGTTTTGTGATTTTTTTCTAATGGCTGACAATAGAAGGAAAGAAAATGTGGGGTGTGTAGCCTCGCCTCAGCCAGCAGACCCTTCAGCAGTTTTGCAGCACTTTCAGTAGTACGAGTGTGGGCTGCTTCTAGACATTTTAGCATGTCTGTCAGCCTGGTTAGTGGGTTGTTTACTGCGTGACTATACTGGCTTTAAACAACAAAGAGTTGGGAGGAAGGGTGGGTAGGAGAAATAGTCACTAGAGCTATGGCATTTGTCAGCTATTTGAGGTTTACTATGTTCATGGGAGTCATCATGCTATGATAAGCTGGAGCACTCTGCTGAGATACTGAATTGCAGATGAAAAATTAAAGCCAAAATTAACTCCTTTTCTGAGTTAAAGTATTACTGATTGTGGAAAGCCCTTCATGGTGGCATCATTGGCTTGCTTTAGTTGAGGGGGGATCAGGGTTACCATCTTGATACAGGCTTTTGGTATGACAGACACCTGCAAAAGCTTTTTTTTCAACCTTACGCTTTGTTGCTGCTGTTGAGATTGAACATCACGTTTATGCAGACCTTTGATTTAAAACCAGTTGCTATCCACTGGAATATGGGTAAGTCTGGCCAGTATTCAAGGAACTGTCATCCAGGTCATCCAGGTCCATCTCTAGGATGGCAGCAAGGAGCATGGCATCCAACCATGTTCCCCAGCAGCATCCCTGATGGGGAGCTGCTCTCACTGGATGAAGAAAAGCATTGAAAGAGAAAAGGTGGCAAGAAACTGGACTGTGGGAAAGGAGTGAGGAGAGGACAGCAAGTGAAACAACAGGAAAACTACAGTTGTCTTGCTGAAATTGTTATTGTGCATAATTGCAGTCCTTCTTACACTGGAGTGTGAGACTGGCAAGATCCTCCCAGCCTGTGGTATGATTTCTAGTCTGGTTGATACCACTCTTTGGTAGTTTTGATATTAAATGAAATTCTTAACAAAGTGCAGTTACTGTATATGGCAAGAAAAATTATTCACAGGGTTTAGGGGTTCTATACATGAGAGACGTTTCCTTTAAACTTTGTATTTTTTAAATAGCAAACTGTCTTCCGTTACATCTCTGAGATTTAATATCTATTACTACACTTGAAAAGGAATCAGTGGACTTCCTTTACTGCTGCATGCTTGGGGAAGAAAAGTATTCTCAAATTAGTATCTAATTTAGGATAAACAGATTAAAACCAGAAGGAAATTAAGGAACCTTTCTGTACTAGGAAGTCTCTCACTGACTTGGAACGGAAGCTGAATTGAATTCTTAGCAGGGGAGAAAATGAACTTTACAGGTGTTCTGCCTGTCTTCCCAAATTCTCTTTCATAACGAGTTTTTCTGCCTCCTGGGTCCAGCAGCCCTTCTCCTTCTACAGCCTCTCTGCCCAGGAGTTAGGTGTTAGGGTATGGGTTGGACTTGATGATCTCTGAGGTCCTTTCCAACCCAGTTATTCTGTGAATCTGTGAATCTGAGTGTTCCCTTGGCAGTTTGTAAGGATAGACTTTCTTCTGTGTGAAAGGACCAGTAATGCATGTGGGAAATTTTCAGTGAAGTTTTGCTGTTGTTCACGTACATGTCTTACAAAGTAAAAGCAACGCCCTTATTTTTGTCCTCATTGCTGTAATTACTCTCAAAGTCATAACTGACTGTTGCCTTGGATTTAATTGTGATGTGATTTGTCCATTTAAAAAACCCTGACTGCTGTTTACTTCAGTACTTTGAGTGTTGATTCTTATGTGCAGAGCTCATATTGTCCCTTAAGAAGAGGAAATGAGACCATGCAGGCTCTCCTTTGCATTCCATATGTTCAAACAATTTTAAAAGAGCTTGTGATGAGCCTGACACCACAGTGTAACACCTCAGACTGTGCTCCCTTTGTTCTGCTAAGAAAGATCCTTGCATGTGGAAAAAATATCCTAGAAGTCCGTATTATGTTTTTTTTTATTTTTTGTTGCAAATAACAAATACTTTTTTCTTGTTTACAAGCTGTATAAATGGATCCAGCAAGGTTATCACAGGAATGAAGAAGAAACACAGACCTCTAATATGAGTTTTACAATGTTATGCTTTCACATTCATTTGCATATTTGTTGGTGGTGTGATAGCTGCTTTTATTTTGTCGTGGGCAGTTGAGTCACAGATCACCTAGATGTTTTACTTCTGTCCATACGTAGTTATGAGTGTATTCATTTTAGATGAATTTGTTACATAGATGGTAGCTCCTGTTGTAAGCATTGAGCCAAGTCTTTAGCCTGGTTGGGCTGATGTCAGTCAGTGATATTCTGCCAGAGTGATGTGCATAGTATCTCTGTCTTTAATGAGAACTACAGGAGAGATTAATTAAATAAAACTACAGATGGCATTCCAAGATGGCATTCTGTTAAATTGGAAACTGCCAGTTTACAGTTATGGGGGTTTTTTTTTGGTGATGTTACCTTTTTATCTTTCAAGGCTGTTAAATTTAAAACGAGTCCCAGGCTTTCCTAAATGTTATTTCTTGAAGCAAAATTGGAGTAACAATACTACTGGTACAGGAAGGGGGAAGAAAATTAATCCTGCAGTGAGCTATCATTTTCAGATGTTAAACATCCCTGGGAAAATACAACCTTAGGATAACATTTCTCAAACTTGTACTGATACTAGTCATCATTCATTTGGGTTTGAATTTAGAATAAATGAAGTTAACATCTTAAGAACATTTAAGAAAGTTCCAAATGCTGTCATTTTCATGAATTTTTTAAATATACATATAACACAAATTTCAAAGCATACAGGCACTTCAGCTTGTGTGCAATGGAGGATAGTTATAAACAGCCACTAAAGTATGTTTCAGACTCTTTTTCATAACAGGGTGAACACAAGAATGTATATGAATGTATATATACTTGAATAAATGAAAATTTTTTATATTTATGCGCTCTAGTAAGTTCTAAATGTGATTTAAAAAGTCATTTAAGAAGTTGGTGAATAAAACATTTATAAACATTAAACATAAAAGCAAGACGTTTCTGTGTTATTTAAAAATAACTGTCTCACATCAATACAAGGAACCTACATTAACAACCCTTTCCAAAAAGCACATGATGAATAAATATCAACATGATATAAGTATACCCTTGCTTGCTTAGGTTATATTTGTGTAAGGCACAAGATGTTTACATACTTGTCTGTGGCAGAGATTTTCGTAATGTTTTTATCATGGTACTGAAGAAGTTTGCTAGATACAGACTTGAAAACAAGAGTGATCTGATTCTGAGGTGAGAGAAATGGAGGAGTAAGATTGTAGTCAGATTCCTCTTGTATTATTACTGAGAATTTATGTTTAGTCTATTTGAATAATTAAGGGAATCATGCTAGCTCACAAATTTATTTTCTGTTACAATTCACAGTAAGATTTTTCATGTAAGCTTACTTCTCAGAGGCGAGTTCCTTAAGCCCTTCTCCACTATCTGTAGGCGGCACTGGACTGGCATTCAGCACAGCCTTGTATGAAGGAGAGGGAGTTCAAAGAACAGCTATTAATCTGTCTAATGAATAAAATCCTTTGTAAGCACCATAACATTTTGAAAGCGAGTGAGTTCCTGCATACTCAACGGATCTAATTGCCCTGTGACAGTTACAGCAGACTTGTAGAGGGTGAAAAGGCCTTTAGAGACGTGGAAGCATATAATAATGTAATAGCAGTGGGCTTTAGTTTGTTAGTGATATTTAGTTCAAGGTTAGGTTTTATGAGACCTGTTCCTTCTGCATATGTTCAGCTCTTGGTTTAGCTTACAGAGCTTTTATAGAAGTTAATTGTATTTGATCTGACTTTTTGTCCTACACACGCTTTTTTATTAGAACAAGTCTTAAATAGACTTTTGGTATTTCTTTGTTTCCTTTAAAAGTCTGTGGTCTATTTGATGTCTGTAGGAACATTTCTCTGCAAAGCTGTATCTGCCGTATGAAACTGAGTATGGTGTGACCACTGACATTCCTACTGTTAAGTTGATAGGATTAGTTATATACTAATATAGATACAGCCTGAAATCTCAGCCCGTTTGTGAGTACCAGCTCTAGCAATCAACAGTGGCATCTCAGGTCATCAGCCTATGTTTGCAGTGGTTTTTCAGACCTTAGAAGTAGGGAAAGGGGAAGGAGCTCATGTGTCTGGGCCAGAAGAGGGATGTGGACAGAGAAGGATACAAAGAAAGCTTTTTGAGAGTTGTCTTAAAGAAGGGATGTTGGTATATCAGTTATGAGGTGAAAATGAATGGATGCTGTCCTTTGTCCCATGACTAAGTGTGTCTAGATCCTTTCCTGTCAGTTTTGTGTTTAGACAGAAGAGGGACCTCAGATACCTTCCCGTCTCCACCTTCTGTGTCCCATCCTTGCCTTGAGCTGGTGATGGTGTAGGAGCACAGCACTGGCCACGCTGGCTGCAACTTCAGCATTGACTTCAACAGCAAACCTGCACTAGCTGCAAGTCAAGGAGCCACAAATACATCCAGGTTGTAGAGTAGGCAGAAGGTTTTAAAAGCAGAGGTAGTCTGATTTATTTCTATCAGACCCTTTTGTTATTGTGGGTTGTTGTGATTCTCCTGGCGGGCTTGCAGGTCTGCTTCTAGTCTTCTGTTACCACTTCGGCAAGGAGAGAATACCATCATAAGTAGAGAGAATTGTGAATAAAATGTGAAATTTTCACTAATGGATCTGAATCGTAATTAATTACAACATAGGGACTTCCACTGCACTCTGCTTTAGCAACATGTCTGGGACAGGCAGTCACAAGCTCCAGAGTAGCAGCTTTAATTAACTCTAATCCAGTTTACTTAGATTGTTTAGTATCTGCCTAGCACAGTAGATACTTCTTTCCAAAATGAAAGAGGTCTGGTTTATTCTTCTGAAGTTAATTTCAAGCACACAATAAACTTTGACTTGCTCCTTCTTTGTACAAGAACTTTATTGAAATAGGTACTTTTTATAGTTTGGCAGAAATAACTAGGAACACTGTAAATGGGAGAAATGACAGACACAATATGAGGACCTAATTTTTTGAGTCTAATGTTTTATGCTCTTCCCATGCATCTTGGGAGAAATCTTTTCTGCACAAGGGGAGGTTTTGCCCAAAGAAATAGCAGGTGAAAAAGCTGTAATGATGTAAGCAGTAGAAATGCCTTGCCAAGGAGAAAGTGTATGAGTACTGTACCAGTATGTGTTACTCATAGGATTTTTCATGCTGAAATATATGCAAATATTGGAAAATTTGGAAAAGTTGCCTTTGCACTTTCTGGATATTTTAAGCAGAAGGATCTGTCTGTAAGATGAAGTATTGTCCAAGACTAATCTTTACATTACCAATAGGAGATAAAAGAGATTATTCTCAATCTCTTTAAAAACATGCTGTATAGTATCTTATTCTGTCTCTTGATTCCATATCTAATTTTTATTTTATAGTTTTCACTTTCTTTTATACTTACCCTCACTGTTTATGCCACTATCTTACTTGGGCTGGATAGGTTTTGCTAACATTTTTCTTTGCTTCTGAACCATTTTCTGAGTGGACCAGCGAAACAGATGACTGAAGCTCATGTTTTTCTTACGTGCTTCTTGGAGAAAGTGCATCAATGATGATGCAAAATCAATGCTTAAAATTTTATGTGAAACACTTGACTCCCCTCAGTGTCTCTAATGTCAGGCTAGGATGGTAGTAGGTAGCCATGACGATATTTGAAAAGGCACAGTTTCTCTGAGCAGTAAAATGCAGATTGGAGACTGGAAGGGTAAAACATAATACTGCTGTCCGTCTCAGCCTCACATATCCCTGCTTTTCCAAACAACTGGGGAAGAGAGGAGTGGGTAATTAAGACTAACAGTGACCTGAATTCTCGTCTTTTGTGTGCTCTATATGTAAAGATCCAGAAAAAAAAGTGAGACACTCCTTCTTTCCATTTCTTGACAAAACTTCATCTGTTGCTTGTGTAATTTCTTACTTGAATCTGTCATAAGAAGTGGTGCTAATTAATTCTAAGCAATCTATCACTGCCCTGTGTTTAAGAAAGGAAGGCAAAGCAGACAAGGCTTTCCTTAGTTACTGCCATTGAGCTTTTGATATTTAATATTCTTGCAATCTAGTTGTCTGTTAACATTTAAGAGACTACCTCCTGAAGAGATTATCCACTTCTTTCTGTTTATAGCTGGATTACAGATCATTAGCAGTCTTTAGATTCTTGTGTATAAGGAAGTGGAATGAGAACTGCATACAGACACGATATTTGATACTGTGCTTATGGGAAGAACTAGGTTGTTAAGCTACTTAGGTACTCAACAGATGGGGGGACAGTAGGTTAAGCCTTTCCTGATATATCGTAGCCTTTCACTATGAACAAATAGGGTTCACTTTGGACTCAAGATAGGCTTCTGCTTATTATGTGTCCGATTAGATCACAGTAACCTGCGTGACACAAATACCAGTTTTTCTAGTGCTAATCAGTCTTCTGATTTGGACAATATTCTGTCTGTAATGTTGAATTTTCTTTGCATCAAGACCTAATTTGTTTTTCTGAAATACAAGATTTTCCTCCTTGTTTTTCATTGTCATTTTTAGGTAAATTTAAATAATTTATGCACTCTCGATAAAATTATTGTATTTCCATTCTAGCAATATCCCTACAAATCTTAAAAACATAGTCCAAATGCTGCTTTCTTAAGCTGAATTTCCAGCAAAAAGAACCACATAGAAGCAACATTCATGGAAAATTGTCTTTTTATTGGTAGTCCTATTTCTGTAACCTTGAACTTGGAGATGGGATGCTGAATTTTTATGCAGGCTGCAGATGTTTCAGAAATAAATCATAAAATCTTTTCTAAGACAAAGTTTAGGTTTCCTGATGCATGATGTTGAAGAGTTGTGCGTGACTCTTGTGTTTCAGGAACTGCTTGTGTCTTACAGAATGTGATTCTGTACAGCAGTTCTCTTATTAGGAATCCATCATTATACAACATTAAAACTACAGTATCGCAATAAAGGATTGTCCAAGAACTCACAGGAGGAAAAGTGGGTCAAATAGGAAAACCTTACACTAGTTCATGTGTTCCATTCACCACAGCATTAAATGTTGTCGACAGATAGGCATTTTTAGTGGCTTTAGGACATACTGTTTATCATTAAATATAATGCAATAACTGTGCATGGTAGTTGGTGCACAGAATTGGAAAGAGAAAATAAAATACATGAGTAGGTATGAGATTTCTTTAATGAGAAGTAGTAACAACGTTTAATGAGAAGCTGTCAGAGAGAATGGTAGTGTTCTGTGCAGAGAATACCCCTTTTCCCTTTCTTGTAGCCTTTCACAAAGCTTAAACTTTCTATTTATAAAAGGCCTGCAGTGTTGAAAGTGTAAAATTGTTCTTCCAGGTGCACCAATATGATATGTACAGTCTAACTGCCTTGCAGTTAAGGTACTTGTGTATTTTTCTGGTTGCTGCCAAATCTGTAGCAGAGAAGGGCAGCACTAGGGAGTTAAAAATAAGCAATTTCAGGAGAACCTCCCACTGCAGAACAGGGGCCAGCGTGCATGTGTGTTTCGAGGAGCAGGGCGGAGGATCAAGCTCTGCATCAGGATCATTCACCAGCCCGATTGCAGTAGCAGGGAAGACGTTGTAGGGGAAGGGCTATGGAGAGATGATATGGGAGGTAGGGACTGAGAGATAAAACCTTGCAAAATGTGACACTTTCTTCTCAGGAAACACTTCAGAAAAAGGTTTTAAAGTCCCCATTTGGGGACTTATCTCAATCTTGACCACCAGTGTTTGACTAAATGCTTGTTATCTGATGCATCGATGCAGAATTTCCCTGTACCCATGCACAAGAGCACAGAATGGTTTCACAGGGCAGTTGAGATCAAAAGGGATGTGAGGACATCTTATCCAGCTCTCACTCAGAGCAGATGGAGGCAAACCAGTTTGCTTAGGGCTCAGCCCTTTCCAATTCTGCATTTTCCCAGGGCCAGGGAGATCCTGCAGTCTTTCTGGATGCCCTGTTCCTGCCTTGGAACATCGTCACAGGGAGAAACTTTTCTAACTTCTAATGAAAATTTCCCGCATTCTGGCTTGTGTCTGTGACTTCTTGTACTTTCCATTGGGAGTTCCAGTCCCTCTGTAATCCCTGCTTTAAGGCAGCTGAAGATGGTGGTGAGGTTTGCCCTTGCCCGCTGTGACCCATCGTGTGGTTCAGCCATAATCCCACACGTGGGAGGGACAGTGCTGGGAGACACCAGCCAAGCGCCTCTCAGCACAGCTGTGGGTCTCTGACCTGCTGGGAGTGCACTGTGCTTGTTGGGCTGATGATTCTTTTCCATCTTGGAATCTGCATGGACATTCTGGGAAACTCTTCATATGATTACGTTCTAAGTAAACAAACCCAAGGAACCAAATAAAGCAAAACAAAACAACAAAAACAAAAAACCCAACCAAAACCAAAAACCCCACAGCAAATCCATTGCATATAGCATCTTTTATTTTAGATATAGTACTGATTTATTAGTGTTTAATCCAAATTTCCCTTCACTTTTAAACTTAGTTATATATGTGCCCTATTTAAATATTTATTAATAAGACATCTAATACATTAATAGTGAATATCAATATACAAATGTTAAGTGTTTTTACATAATACTTAAGTATGCAAAATCTAAGTTAAAGCACAAAACCAAACACACCTATAAAATATTGAACTATTCTAAAGATTAATACAAGATTAAAGATTAAACCTGTGTTATATTTACATAGATTTATTTTTTTATAAGGCTTCATTTGTTGAGGGAGGAAATTATTTTTTAAATTTAACATGACGAAATTTTCCTTCTTCCACTTAATGAATATGCTACTTCATGAATTATAATGTAAGAGAGAGAACTGCTAAATGTGAAATCCCAGTCAGAAATTGGTCAGTGCTGTGAAACAGTTACACAGGTTGTCACAGGCTGAATGCCTTAGAAAAGGATACAGATAGTGCAACTTAATCCTGCAGCCTTCTTTTCTCAATAAAAATGTGTCAGGGAAGATTTATCCAATATCTTACCTTAGAAAACATGTTGATTGATGGATACTAGAGCTGTGGATTGTTTTCCCTTCTGAAGGCTAAATAAGTTCTCTATCCATAACAGGCAATGTTGAGGTTGTTTTTTCATATTGTATAAGTGTGTAATTATATCTTGAATTTTTTTTCCCAAGTTAGTAGAGAAATAATCGAGTGATATGATACTAGAAGTATATTTTGAAGAATGCTTGTGTAACAGAGATCGTTTTAGTGCTCAGTAGGCTGTGGGGATACATGATGCTTTTTAACTAAAGGATTGCATCACTCACTAGGTTTTGCCTGTTCTCTAAACGTCCTTGAATAAGTCATGGGAGTGCAGGGCTCAGAATATGAGGGTTGTTTGCTGGTCAGCATTTAAGCTTTTGCTCTCTGGGCAGCATCTGGGAATTAGTTTCCGCTTATAACAGTGATAATACTACTGTTTAAATAGTTGAAAAATTACTTCTGTTTCACCTGTTGAAGCACAGTGACTTAAATTACCGTCTTGTAAAACAGCCTTGCATTTTGTTGGTTTTGAGAATCAGTACTGTTCATATGGAAGTTATTCTTCGGTTGCTTTCAAAAGTCTGCATTATGGAATTTAGCTGTGCAGGTTTTTTTACAACCATGTGCAATGTACTCACATGCCAAAGTAAAATCAAAATAACAAAGGAGAGGAAAATGTGATTAAAATATAAATTCAATTCTCAGGGTACTGTCTGCAGGTATTTAATTAAGAGATTATGTGGATACCTGAAGAAGAGAAATAGCATCTATTCTAAGTTTGTCACCTTTCTCTCAGCCAAGGCTTATTGATTCCAAATACCTATACAATTTTTAACTCAAGTATTCACCACAGGCAATTTGCTTTTTAAATTTGCTTTTTATTTAAATACGGACTTTGTCTGTTTCTGCTAATTTATTCTTTTGCCTTGTACTTCTAGTGGTGTCTCCTTTCTAGACACCTCACCTACACCTTGCATTTTCAAGCTGCCTATATTAATGAAGAGGGATTTGGAGGAACAGGCAAAGAAATACTCATTTTGCACAGTTTTTTTTATGTTCGGGAGGTCCCATAGACAAAAATGGGGTATTACATGATTCATGTGTATTTGTATATAGTATAAGTTTAAGCAGCACTGTAGTTTATGACAGCACATACTAGGTAAGTATCGTCAAACCAAGAATCTCAATGTGACTTGGTGGCTTCCAAAATCCCTTTAGCCTGTTTTTCTTCAACTGTATTTCCGTTGAAAGAACTTTTTAGACTTAGTTCACACCCAAAACTTCTGTAGCAGGGGTGTCTGGCACTTTTAATTTTGCTTTTATCAAAGCTGAACTTAGATCAACTATATATCACATGTATGTATAATGACTATGTTACATTTTTTAAAAATCTTTCTGTTACTGTTTTACCTACTTCAGTATTTAGAGTCATGGACTTGCTGGGGAAGGGAGGTTTTTGCCTGAAATAGTTTGAACGTCAAAGAAAGGAGTCTTTTGAAACATAGATGTTTAAAATGCTAAAGATACACCTTGTGTTTACAGAGTCAGGTGTAATTCCTTTTGTACTAGATGATATTTGGCCAGCAGTCACATCATAGGCTTTGATAGTCATGTTCTTATGAAGGAATATTTCTTAGGAAAACTCACCATCACATGTCACCTGCTTTCATTTAAATTCACAATAGAACTAGCAAGTGGATATAAGAGAAAAATCAGGTTGTGTTGGTATGAATGTCCACCAGCATGCCTGCCTGATTAACTTTCTACACAGCATGGGTGTCACCAAGCCCATTGTGTTCCCTGTGGGATGATGGCATAGTTCCTTCTAAAAGGGAAAGAAATTGTGGCAGCAATTGTGTGGTGTGGGAACAAGGTTGGATTCCAGATCTATTTCCTTGCCACAGGGCTGAAAGGAGGAAAGGTTGAGCCTTAGCAGTAGGACACACTAGTAACATATATTATGTATTATAATTACTATTCTAATAGTTACTAGGTGATAATAATCTGGCATACATTTATACCTGTGTCATTTTACTGCTGAAGTTTTGTAGAACTGGTGAGCATCTACTTTTTGAGTTTACTGGCTGTATCAGGATTTAAGGGTGAAAATACAATGTTTGCTTTTTCTCAATTTCCTGTTTTTACTCATTTCTCAAATTTGGCTTAAAATGTGACTGTTGAAATGTGAAATTTGGGCCTTTAACTTCTAATATTCCAATGTTAACAGTAACTTTAATACTTTTGTGTTAGGCTGAATCCTTTCTGACAGCCATTGTACCCCCATATGAAGATGCTTTTGCATACATGCCAATTAAATACTGAAAATAGTTTGAAGAAAAAATTGGATATTATATATATGGTCAATTTATGCAGTGAGGAGATAATGCAGACATTTTAATTAATTGGTGAAATTCTTGTGAGAGTTGCTTTTCCAATATAGAAAGTGATATCTTAAGTTAGAGAAGAAATTGTCTTTTGGAAAAAGAAATCTTAAATATGTTGAAGTAGAATTATTATAATATAGGATTGATATTTGGTCAATTATAAATGCTTCTTTTGAAATACTAATCTTCTGGCATGTAATTGGACAAGTTTTCTTATACATCAGCTTTAGAGGATGTCTACAAAAATGATTTAAATGCGTTTCATTTGACTTTTGTTGAAGAAAATAAAAAATCAAAATCAGTTCTGATCTCATCCATGATATGAAGATGTAATGAAATACAGTAGACCTCTGACCTGTTCAGTTTGGTTTGTGACAGAGGACCAGAGATTAATTTTTCATCTGGATTTCTTTCATTCCATAGAGAAATAAACTAATATATGTAACTTTTAAATTAGAAGTTGATGCTGATCATTTCATAACAGATGCATGTGAGTACAATATAAAGTGAAGTTACTTTTGCACTGAAACTGTTCCTCATAGGTCATGCAGTCACAACAATGATTGAGCAGGATGAACCCTTATGCCTACCTGCCTTTTGAGATCCAGCTCTCCGGGTAGTCTCATTAACTTGCCTGTTCTAAGCTCAAACAAGTTTTGTTTCAGACATGGTAAATGTAATGGATTGCTTGTATTACACTGCATGCCAACCCTTGCTCACAAAAACATTACAATGTAAAACCATAGCAAAATCTCAAAAAATCTTAAAATAAAATGTCATATCTTAGGTTGGTAGGGTTCCCTGGATAATAGCATTAACCTTTTGACATTATTGGAATGAGTATAATGGATTTGTTTGCCTTCTTTTTAAAGTTGCCCAAAAGCATAAGGCTAGTATTTTTTCTTGGACATCAGGGAGGGGAAGTGTTCCCTCCTGCTCTGCCTGCTGTCAGCACCAGGGGCTTGTCTCCTGCCTGCAGGAGGGGTGGGCAGCTGAGACCAGCTTTTTGGGGAGCATTGCTTTCCTCCTCCTGCTTACAACCTGCCAGCCCTTTCCATCAGCAGGGAGTGCTGTGGGTCCTCAGGCAGGTAGAGGAGTGTCCTTGGGCCTTGTATGTCCTTGATCTATGCCTTGGTTAAACCAGTGCTGTTCCTTGCACCCTCTGTAACCAGTGATTACCTGTGCATGGGTATGATACCATGTAGCACCTCGACTGGATTTTAAGTAATGAGGAATAGAATTAATAAATACTTAGTTTGGAAATAATATTTTGAATTTTAATTAATATATTTAAATAATATTATTACTTTTCTAAAACTGTCTACTTTTATTTGATCTATACAATTTTGACCTAGGATCCAAAATATGATTTTGCAGCTGTATCAAGATGTGTCTATATCTTTCAGTCATTTTGCTCTTAGATAATACTCAACATTTCTGTCTGCCAGACTTTGCTATACTTATGTACTACTTTTCTCCAATTTAATTTCTCTTAGAAGTACTTCTAAATCTCACTAAAAAACCTCCACTGCTATTCTTCTTTTGAAGTTGTGATTTTGGCTTTCAGATTGTAAGCTTCATGCAGCAAATTGAGCTCTTACATCCCCTCCAGCCAAAACTGACTTCTGCAGCTGCAATCTTTGCTTTTCTCTGGTACTGAGCCACTATGAAAGGTGTACCCTGTACTGTCTGTGTTCAGTCTCGCTCTCCCCTGCTAACTCAGATGCTTAGATAGACATACTGGGTCTGTCCTTACTGTAATTTGTGGTGAGTTTGGATGCTTTACTGGATGTTTCACAAAAGCACATCAACTGAACTGCTGGGATCTCTCATCCTATCTGACTAACTAAACTGTCATCAAAAAGATGTTAAAAATGCAAAGTCATGCTGCAGGGCTCTCAGCACTTAGGAGACCACTGTAGTAATAGTCTGGATCAGATTAAATTTTCTTTTTTTTTTGTAAACATAATGTAAGACCTTATTGAAGACAGGCAAATGGGACTGAGTCCATGGAGAATGCCAGTGTTTCTCTTTGTTAGACAATACTTGCAAACTGCCAGATTTGAGGCTTCTATCTCTTTTGCCATAATTTGGTGCGTATTTTACCTTGTTATTAGTAATGGATTAAAAAGTAGTGAAGAGAACAGTTTACTGTAAAAGTGCTGCTTGCTTTTACTACCTGCTGTCATGTTGGGTTTTTCATGGCCATTACTTGAGAAGACCTTTTTTCCGGTCTTCCATGTTGTTTGTAACACTTGAGAACTGTACATAGGGACTATCCTGAGTGCATTACATGCACCACATTGGTTTAATTTGAGTGGGCTTTGTTACTAAGTGTGAGCTCTTGGTTTTGTATCATGGGATCATTAAGGTTTAATAAATCTTATGAGAGGCTTCTGGAGGAGGTGGGATATTTTCATCACTCAGTTACAGGTGGTCTGTTTGGTGCCTGCATTAAGGTTCTTACATACTAGCAACAGGCTATGGTGGTGGTAGACAGAAGATTTATTTTGTTGTAGCTGGCAGTGGCAAGCTGTTATGGTAGTAGAAGGACCAGCAATTTGAAGTAACTTCCATGAGGGAGGGTTAACCTGGGTTTAATTATATTCCATTGCGCACAGAGGGATTTTCATATAGGTGATTTTCATGTAGCAGTAGTCCCTTGCTGACTAATTCTACTTTCTTACGCAAGTCCCCAGTTAATTAAGCATTTTTTGAAAGGCAAAGCCACTATCTTATATTGTTTTTACTATTCAGCAGAATGATTTTTGTCCTCATCTGTTTTGGCAGAAATCAATACAAGCCATAAGACTTGTTTTGGCAGAAAAAAGAAAGGGCTTGAGTATGAAGAACCACTCTTGTATCTAAAATGTATTTTGTGTTCTTGTGATGGAACCCATTTTGTCCGTTCAGTTTTCAAGCACCTCTCCTGGAAAAAGCTCAAAAAAGTTTGCTGGGTTAATAAAATACAAATTCTTTCTGAAATAGAGATGTGATGGCTTTTCCATAAATTTGACTGTTGTTAGCTGGAAGTCATAACATTAAGACAAAAAAATATAATTTGTGTTTTTATTGTGCCTTTTTTATTGAGTTACATTATGACATTTATCAGAAAGAAAGTTAAGATTGGGGAATGGAAGATGGAGTATATTCACTCTTGAACACTTGAATTTAAGGCACATTTTGACAGTTACCCTTTTAGGCAAGACAGGCTTTTAACGTAAAGGTAGGTAAAGTAAAATTAATTTAATACTGCTTTTATGAGGCCTGCCTGATCAGATAAAATAATTTTTAAAAACTTGAATTGGAGCAATGTCTTGTACCTTTCAGGGTAAATGGGCAAAAACATGCATGATATATTCAAGTTGCTTTTAATGGGAAGTACTGTTAGTTTTTATTTGACTGTCATAAGGTTACCAGTTCTCTCCATCATTCTTTGTGAAAACCACTTACTGTTGATGTTCTGTGTGGTACCAAAACCATTTAGCCATTTGGGTTAAAATGTCTTTTGAAAAATTAAGTAAAATGATAAATGCTCTACACTGTCCAATGTTGCAGTTGCAATTTAAACCTCGAATGCCTTTTTCTCCTCCAGTATTTTGTGCACTGCTCTTCTATTTTACGGTAATTCTGTGCTTCTTGAAATGTGGTACTCATGCTTCTGGAGATTTTTGAAATCTGAAGAGGCAAGATTTTCCTGTGGTAAAAAATGGAGGAAATCCATTTTATGTCTGCAGAATCTTTCTGCCAATACTTTATTTGGTCCCAGCTCAGGAGGGTGACCTGCATAGCCTGTGGGTGGCTCTTATGCTCAGCTTTCACACCTGAGGGAGGATGGACTGCTGTGCTGAAGCTGCAAGGATGCGTTCATGCAGCTGCCTCGAATCTGTGGCTGATCCTGTTGGTCATCAGCAGTAAACATGTTTGGATAATTTTTTACCTTCTGGCATTCACTTTTATAGTTTTTACTCTTGAATAACCTGTGAAAATATTTCTTGCCTTCAAGACTGGAATGGTTGATAGCATCCTTTTGAACCTCAAGGAATTGACAGCTGAAACTTGAACTGATTATAGACAAAACTGTTTGTGGTTATTTAGTTTACTGGTACAATAGGAAAGGCTTTTAACAATTGTCATTAGATGCTATTTTCCAATTATTTTATTTGTAAGCAAAATGTGCTCTTTTGATAAGTTTGGTGGGGTTTTTTTTTTGAATTTCAGAGTGTTTAATCAGTAACAGTAAGGTTAAAGTTAAAGTTTTCAAGTTTGAAGTTTTACCAGCTTGTCTTTTTGATGTCCAACCACATATTTATTTTCCCACACCACCTGGATGTAACGAACTCTCTCATCCATGACAGTGGTTTTATTCATCATTGGGTTTTTTTTAGGGTAAAAAGCAGCCAGGAGTTACATATACTTTGTACCAATTGTCTGTTGTGCATTTCCCAGTGAATGTTAACATTATCACTTATGTTTTTCTCGACCTAGTACTAGCTTTTTGTTAGCAATATTAAAGGACTTGCAAGGACTGCTTTGAATTGTTTTCTGTTTTTTCTTATGTTTGATGTACAGAGAGTTGGTTAAGAACAATAGTCATGCCCAAGAAAATAAGCCTTTCAGCATTGATGGGTATTCTTGAAACCATAACTATAAAATACTATTTTAGAAGATGTGCTTCCAGAAAACTTGGGCATGTATCTTTTTTACTTGAGGATTCATAAAAATATGTAAGGTTATATGTGTAAATGTATTCTAGCAAAATTTTCTAAGATTAGTTTGCCGTCTTCCTCTAGTTGTTCATTCACAGCTCTTAGTTTAGGTGAGAGTCACAGCCTTGTCAGTTTCTTTAGACAATGAACACAAGCTGACTTAAAAATATTTAAATGTCAGAATTTTTTAGAGATATTTGCGTATGTTCTCTTACTGATTATATTAGACTGGGGTAGCCATTAAAATCATACTAAGATTACTGAAAGGCTTACTGTATTGGCTTTATGGCCTGTCATACACAGATTACACCCTTTTTAATCTGTTATTTGGAGTATGTCCAGCTTCCCCTAAATGGTGTCTGTTTTACTTTTAAAAGAAATGTGCAGCTGTTTGTAGCCAAAATACAGTTACTGTGAGTGACAGTGATAGCAGCTGTGTGCTGCACACTTCAGCTGCTGGAATAACTGAACAGCATGCTCATAGATGTCCCTGCTCTGTTTCCTGCATTGACACAACATATAGAGAGGTTCTTCTGTAGCTTTTACAGTTCTCTGCCACTGCACAGGATAAACAGCACTTTGTCCTCCTCTGCTTAGTCAAATCTGGACAGGAAGCTAAACCTCGTATTTTAGTTTCCCTCACAAAGGTGAAATACTTGTCTCAAGTGTCACTTATTTCTGTCTGAAGCAGGTCAAGAAGTTGCATTTGGAAGACAGAAAGCCCAGAGGACTCAAGTCAGCTGTGAAGGTCCCAGAGTTTGTTAGCTGTACATCAGCTTCCACAGCATCTATCTCCACTGCTGGCATGTGGCAGGAGCAGCATTGTGCTCACATTTAACCCCGTGTCTGTGTTTGTATCCAATAACAGATGTCTATGGACATGGTGCCCTACCTGCTGCTCTGCCCAAAAGTTGCACACAGGCACTATTAAGGGCATGAACAGGGAAGTGTTTGGTCAATGCCAAAATAGTAAAACAAGATGTTCCTGTGGGGAAAAAACACACTAAAACTCTTTCAAAACAAAACAACCCCAAAATGCACATGCACAAGTGAATCCTCAGAATTTCCCACAGCAACGAAGCTGAAACCATTTTCTTTCTAGAGGTGTGAGGGAGCAAAAAATGATGTGTTCTTCACTATCTTCACTGATGTCACTCACTCCTGTAGTTTCCCTGTTTTCTTCCTGCATATTGAATTACAGGAGCACAACAGGAATCAGAACTCTCCCCTCTCATTAGATGTCAGTGCAAAAGGTTCATGTTCATTCTTCAGCATACAGAAATGGTATCAATGGGGCCAGCAAAGGTCTTCTGCTTTGCTTTTTTTGAGGCATAGCAATAACAACCTTGCAAGTAGTGTCACTGAGCCTTACCTCCAGTGTCTTTGACACCCTGTGATGAGCACAGCCTGGTCCCCATGGAGCTCCCCAAATGCATTTTCAGGATGACAGCACTGGGTGCTGCATTTGGCATTTGGTTCCATAGAATTTCGAAGCCATCACAGATTGGTATGTAGGAAATGTCTATAATAAATTTGCATTTAGGTAGTAAATTTGGACAGAAAGAGTAGAATTGTATAAAATCTTCATGTGAGCAAAAATCATTGTAGTTTCTATGATTATCTCATTTTTCCACAATATGTGGGATAGAGTGAAAACCAGTTGTAATATAGACTCTCACCTCTTCCTCTTGGGGTTAATTTTGCTATTGTTTTCAAGGAGGTAATACCAGACTTTGTGCCTGATGTCGTAGCAAATGTTGAAGTTGAAAAATGTCCAAAAATAGTGTTGAATTGAATCACTTTAAATGTATTTATCTTGAGTTCCCACTTTGTGGCATTATTGCTGTAGTCTCATCCCAAGCTAAGTTTATTCATTAATACCAGCTTATCCCCTGTGATCCGTCTTTCTCTTTGTCTGTTCGCTTGGATATAGTTTCTGCACACATTTGTAACCTTCTGTTTCTTGCTCCATTAATACCATATTTTAAATTGCACTTAAAGCTGGTGTGTTTGAACCAGTTGTGCAGTCAGCCCTGGGAACCCCTATTCTTGGCTTGTGTTAGAGGCCGTTACCCCACGTACCATATTAGGAGGCACTGGGGAGACTGAATTCCTCTGGAAATACAGACTGTCTCATTTTTGAAGCATTGGTGTGATTAACTGTAATGTAATACACTTGGTATGAATGCTTAATGGATAAACATTCTTTTGCTTATTCTAGGCAGCTTTACATCTTACTGGGATGTAATTCATTGTGCTAAAGAGTGTGAATGTGAAACTATCATTAGAAAAAAATGCAGTCAGCCAAAATGAATTCTGCCTGCAGGTGCAATTAAGGGATTGGTAAGTCTACAATATGAAGTAATTGAGTAGTGATCTGGCACCGAGAATGTGGCATTGCACTTCCCTTTTTTGAAAGATGTTTACAAAATAGAGCAAACCTTTTTCTGTATTACAGAAGCTTTTCTATTAATCTTCTTAGGCTCTGCCTGTTTGTCCATTTTTATATACAAGCAATGGTATTAACAGGCTGTATGGCTGCAACACTCTAACCAAATTAATGCAACACCCCGTTAATTGGTTTCTTTTATATCACTGCATGGTGATGTTAATGTGAATGTAGCACTAGGCTACCAAAGGCTTTAGATTCCTTAGAAACATAAGCATTTTCATCACTGTAGAAGAGTACCTGCTTGTACTAGAAACTAAATAGATACCCTCTGTGATATGTGCCATCTTAAAATGGGGGAATTTTTTTTACCCTGTGCAGAAGGCTGGTTGATATCTGTCTAATATCTAATCTCATACTTAGCTATGCTTCAATTCACAGTCTCTGTGCTTAACTAATGGATAGTCTGTGTGCTGGCATGTGCAAAGGAAGAGTTTATTACATCTTTTGAATTTTTCTTAGAATATAATAGAATATCCCACACTCATCTTAGACTGTAAGCACTATATTTAGTAATCTCATCTCAGTCAAAGAATTCATTAAGTAAGAACAGCTTATCCCCAAAATCATTTAAGATTTTTATATGAACCTAATTATTATGAAAGGTGATGGTGAGACAGCTTTAGAGTTTCAGAAAGGCTCTTGCTATGACCTGGCATGGAAGTACATTTGCTTTTTGGCCTTGGTCAGAGGCAAGTCTGTAAAGTCTTCTGGTTTCTGGCACTGGAAATCCTCCTTCCTGGCTCATGCAGCCTTTGCTGCGTCTGCAGAGTATTATTAAGGTTGACAATTAGTACCAAATGCAGTAGCTCCTAGGAAGGAGACAAGATACGTAGGAGAGCCATAAAAAACCTTTGGGAGAGCTGCAGCTTTGCGCCCTAAAAAAGCACAATAGGATTTGTATTGATCATGTAATACTGAGAAAGTCAGTATGTTTCCACCTAACTCTTCTACCTCTGCTTTCCTCTCTGCTTTAAGTGAAGCAGAAATGTATTTGGTTTTGTTTAGTTTATGAAGTATGTAATAAGTTCACAATAAAATTCAAGTTGGATGAATTATCTCTGTATAATTTACTCGGCAAATGTTCTAAATTATTGCCTGTGATCACTTTTTTGTGTCCTTTTTTCCTTTGAATTATTTTCTTAACAGTTCTGACATCGGTAAATGAATTAAAGGAATTGCTTTTGAATTTTTTTTTAGATTAATTTTTAGTGAATATGCAGGTTACACAGTTTATCCCTGCTGAGATGTATTTTAGATAGAATGCTTTATGCATACTCAGTATTTTGTTTTGGGTGTTTGTGGCATTTTTACACCATGTTTGGACATCTTGACTTGTAGGCTGAGGGAGAGTTGAGATTGCTGTGAGAAAAAACACTGATGTGTTGATTCATGGTGACATTGCTACTGTATGGCAGTCTGTACTAATTGGTACCAGAAGCAGCATTTACCCTTCTCTGGCTCATGTGTCACACTCTTAAAGGCAGAAGAAAAATAGCACCATTAGTTATGATGTAAATTGGCAGCTGTACAAGGATCTGGAAGAAATTCTGCAACAGATTCAGGAATAAATGTCTGGGGACAGAAACTGCAACTTTGCTTCATGCTCTCCTGGCTGCTTAAATTTGTTTGAACACCAGAGGTCCAGACTGGAACCTGTACTGTATTGCAATTAATTTGTCAAACTTGGCTCACTACAGACATTCTCATTTACATGCTTATTTTCATGTTCAGAGATACAGTGGGTTCTTCAGCATGCTAGTTTGTTACCTTGGCTGTAGAGGGGCTTGCCAAAATATCTACTGCCATATTGGAAATTAATTTTCTTATTATGTATTCTTGTTCGTATATTATTTTGTCTAGCATGACCATCAGAGTGCTCTTGTTGCAACTGCTTCTTCAGTCTGCTAGAAGGAAAAACTCTCAATGTGTAGGCAAATGTTTGAATATTTCCCTGAAACAGGAGTGCCCTGATAGCCAGAGGCATTCAGGTTTAAAGATCAGTACTGGACTGCTGTAGGCAATAAGGTGTTAATATTGTCTCCTAGGGATTTATATATGATCAGTAAGACCTGGAGGAGTCACCTCACTAGTCATTTATTCCTTCCATTACACTGTTACATCCAAGCTGTTGCATTAAAAAACCAACCCACTATTCAAGAAGATTTAGATGCAGATCCTCAAAACTCATCGAAGAGAATATAGTGAAAATCATTTAACCTGCACCATTAATATAAGGGACAAACAGGACAGTATTGCAATATCCCATTTTTAATAATGGTTATGACAAAAAAAAAATTCTGAGAATAAAAAAAAACCAACTAATGGGATTATAACTCCTTAATATATACCAAAACCCCCCAGGAATATTCAGATAAGTCTATTTTATCTGTCATCTCCAGCTGTCAGTGCACCTTACTGTTTTACTGACTTACTAAAACAAACACACATCAACCCTAAGAGCTGTGCAAGCTTTAAATTCCATTTGAGCTGTGGTTTTACTCTTCGGTACCAGGGCTTAGTTTGACTTGCTAATTACTCCAACCTGTCTTAATTAAGAATAACAGCATGAACTTTTCACATGGGGCACACATCTCATTTACAGCAACAGTGATTTTGTATTTTTCTGCTATGTAGACAAGTAGCAATGTAAGTTGTAATGAAACTAGTATGTCAGCAATAAAACAAGTACACTGAGTAAATAATAAATAGATATAAATAATAAATTTCACTGAATCTAGAAATTGGTTAATGAAAATAGGTGTTTTAAAAGAGTCACACCTGAAAGTGAGCCAAATAGCAGGAATAGGGGAGGTGATCCATATGTGGTACCACCAAGGCAATTTCAGTTCCATGTTTTGGCCCAAAACTGCACTTTATAAAATTTAAGATTCTAATTTCAGTGAAAGAAGCTTCCCTGGTTCTTTCACTGCTTATAACATGAAGCAAATGCACCTTCCTGTCACAGGCCTAAGGAATGCATGTGATCAGTCCTTGTGTTTTAATGCTTGTGGCCCACCAGGTAGTGTGACTGCCACAGTTTGGAGTTAGCATCAGTCGGGTGCTTTTCCCCTTAGACAGACCAGGTGCAGGACATGGTGTAGTGGGTGGAGGTGTATAGATGGAAAATGAGATGTGTTGGTGCAGCTGCAGGACAGTGGCACTGAGGTGTTCTACTAGAAATAGTCTTCATGACTGAACAGACAGAAGACTTGATAACATGTTCCAGTTGCCTGAAACAAAAATATCTAGAGATGGTATTTTCCAGTTTGGACGTGAAACTGGGAGGAGCTGTTGAATGCCTCAAAGTCAGGGAGGCCCTGAAGAGAGAGCTCAACAAATGAAAGGACTGGGCAATCACCAACAGTATGAAGTTTTACGAGGCAAAGTGCTGGTTTCTGCACCTGGAATGGGGCAACCCCAGATGTACGTGCAGACTGGGGAATGAGATGCTGGAAAGCAGTGCCACGGAAAGGGACCTGGGGATCCTGGTCAATGACAAGTTGAATATGAGTCAGCAGGGCCCTGGCAGCCAGGAGGGCCAACCGTGTCCTGGGGGGCACCAGGCAAAGCATCACCAGCTGATCAAGGGCGGGGATTGTCCTGCTCTGCTCTGCACTGGGGCAGCCTCACCTTGAGTACTGTGTGTGCAGTTCTGGAAATCACAAGATAAGAAAGATATTAAGCTGTTAGAGAGTGTCCAAAGGATGGCAGCAAAGATGGTGAAGGGCCTTGAGGGGAAACTATATGACAAGCAACTGAGGGCATTTGGTCTGTTCAGCCTGGAGAAGAGATGGCTGAGAGGAGACCTCGCTGCAGTTGCAACTTCCTCATGAGGGGAAGAGAATCAGAGATCAGGCACTGATCTCTGCAGTGACCAGTGACAGGACCTGAGGGAATGGCCTGAAGGGAAGGTTTAGGTTGGATATTAGAAAAAGGTTCTTCACCCAGAGAGAGTGGTTGGATACTGGTCACAGCACCAAGCTCGACAGAGTTCAGGAAGTGTTTGGATGATACTGGGGCACGTGATACGACTCTTGGTGATAGTCCTGTGGAGGACTGAGATCCTTATGGTTGCTTTCCAACACAGCATATTCTGTGATTCTCTGATTCTGTGAACAAATGGAACAGTTTGTGTGTGGCAGCAATTGTTCTTGGCTCTCTGTCATATGTCTGAAAAGGTCTCTCTGAAATGGAGAAGTCTAGAGCCCAGATACTTGTAGAATTTCAGAAACTAGAATCTGCTATGCTGGAGTTTCAAGACAATTAAAACAGGTCTTTCTCCTACAGAACTTTCTGAGAGAAACCCCAGGCTTGGATTTGATGTTAGATGATCAGTTTCTTTCAATATTGCTACTGTCTAATTCCCATCTGTATCTCATCCCTGCTATAGCTTCTTGTGAAGCTTTGTTTCCTGATGCTTCCATGCTGAAGCATTAGTGACAGCTGATGCCCACGCAGGCTTTAGGGGAGCACGAAGCCAGGAAAGCTGGAGGAAGCGTCCTCACTGACTCACACCTTTTATGACAAAACAGCCACATTGCAGAGAAAAGACTCTTTAAAAAAGAAGTCACCCATTTCAGACATTGACAGAGCTTCCTCTCCCAACTGAAGCTGTGTTATAGAAAAACTTTGAAGCAGAAGATAGTGGTCAAACTGTGGTTTCTTTTTCTCTCATTTAGCTTCTTGAGCACAGCCAGAGAGGTTACCCTCAGTGCTGTGCCTTCCTCCTGCCCTTGTGGGCTGCAGCGCAGGAATACTCACAACTGCTTTTGCTTGAAGTACAGCACTGTAGGTCAGTGTCGTGTCCCTGAACATGACTGATTCTTCCTATGGTCCTCTTGCAGCTCTTCCTCACTTATCTCCCCACAAGAGAATTTTTTGTCATTGGGGGAGGAATGCCAGTAGTCCAGTTTGGTATATTCAAACAGGAAATGCTTGTAAAACTTCTCTGAAGAAATTGACAGCCACCCTGCAAATGTACCTGTTCGTCCTCACAGGGGGGCTATTGTGTGCTCCTCTGGACTTACAGACTTCTCTAGACTGAGAAAGTATTGAAGGTCTCATCCACAACTTTGAAGTTTTTCTGAATGTCTGATGTCCGAACTACTTACTCAGCCACTAAGTTTTCTCATTTGGATTCTTGCAAACAATCACGACAAGACTTGTGTCATTTTTTGCTGTGTGAACACAGCTGTGTTCCTGTGGTGGATGACATCACTTCTTTTTGTTTGCTTGATTTTGCTTTCTGAACAGAGGCATGAGGAGGAGGTGTTAGGACAGCATAGCAATAGCAGGTAAAGACATGGTTTATTAATTGGTATTGCACAGTGATCACCAGTGTACATTGACTGTGGCCCCTGACATTGAATATCCTGGTATAATCAAGAATTGAACATAAAAGAGACTATTTATGTGTGAGTAAGACTTGAATAACTGAAGGTGTGATGGAACAGTTGCTACAACAAGGTGCTATCCACCATTGTGCACTTCTTGCTCGAGTCTTTGGTGACCATCAGTCATGGACAGGTAAGGAGCATAGACACTCAGCAGCAGCTGAATCTGGGATCAGGTCTTGTTCCTTGGCACATCTTGCAAAGACACTATAGTCATATCCAGTGCATGCTCAGTATATTGTGGTTTTCTTAAATAGAATTACAAAATCATAAAATGGCTTGGAATATCATCTAGTTTTAATCCCTCTGCCATGGGAAGGAACAACTTCCACCTGACCACGTTGCTCAGAGCCCCATCCAGCCTGATCTTGAACACTTTCAGGGATGGGGCTTCCACAGCTTCTTTAGACAACCTGTTCCAGTTTCTTACCACCCTCACAGTATTTTTCCTAACATCTAATTTAAACCTACACTCTTTGAGTTCGAAGCCATTCTCCCTTGTTCTGTCACTGCATGCTCTTGTAAATAGTCTCTCTCCATCTATCTTATAGGCTCCCTTCAGATGCTGGAGGCCACAATTAGGTCATCACAAAGCCTTCTCTTTTCCAGGCTACACAATCCCAATTCACTTAGCCTTGCATCAGATAGGACAGTTTTTATGTTGCAGAGTTTATAGTATGAAACGCTGTATGTTTCTGTTCTAGCCAGCCCATGAGGAGGATAGCCCAGTTACCTACATTCTGACTTCCTTGAAAAATTAAGCAGACTTGTCACTACATATTGGTTACTGTCAGCTAAATTCTGTAAAGATTCTTGGTAGTTAAGAGGTATGGGAAATGCTGCAAACTTACGAAATTTTGCCTTTTTTCCAGAATATCAGTTTTCATCTTTCTGATCTTATTTCTATAAATGAAACACTAGAACAAAAATGTGGGTTTTTTTCTGAATTAGTCTGCAATATATTTTTATAGTTAGTGACATGTCTTTTCTAGTTTGTGCTCTGTCACTGCCCTCTGAAAGAGAAGCAAGTGGTCCCGTATGCGTATGCATGATTTCCCCAGGTGTGACATCCAGGGTGCCTAACAATAATACCTGCTTCTTTGATCATACAATTTATTATTATTTTGGTCCTGGGTGATTCACTGATTCACCCTTTTTCTTTCACTTCAGAGAACACAAAAGTGTGTTCTGTTGGCAGCAGCTCTTCAGGGTTTGGTTGTTTTGACATATCACCACTGTTGGCTTTTTGTTTCAGCTGTTGCTGGATTACAAGTGCTGTTGTAAATCCTAGTAGATGTCACAGGTGAATTCTATGGAAACTTACGTTTTTTCTAAACACCTGGAGAGGTAAAATCAAACACTAAGATACTGTATTGAATTTTCCTGGAAAAGAGGAAAATTATCTTCTTTAACCAGTGGCTCAGTAGGCTTATTGTACTGAGTACTTGGCCAAAGTGACAGCAAAACCAAATCCGTTAAATCACAGGGAATGGGAGAATTCCCATGAGTCTGAAGTCCCTTGCACACTCTGGGAAACACAGTGCCAATAGACATGGTGAAATAGTTCTACTTAAGTTAACCATACTTTAAGGAAAATGTTATAAATGTTTATCTTAGTTTTAGCAGAGTAAAACTTGAGTGACAATTCTCATGGCTGTACTGAGCAAGCACTTTGTTACTGTGATGGATAGACTGTTTCACAAAGAAAGAAAATTTCCAAGCACAAATTTTCTCTTCTTCATTTTAATACCCAGAGCTTAATTTAATGGAATCAGTCAACCATTATACGTGATCATACAAAATGAGGTAAATGATATACAGGAATATCCTTCTTTTTCCCCTAGTTCAGGGGAGTCAGCTGCATTGTTGAAGGCAGTGGGCAAAATTATGTGACTAATGTACAAAAGACAGTGAGTTACTGCCAGGTAAGAAACATAGACCTTGATGATCCTACAATCCCAGATTGAATGCTTAGGATACTAGATAAGAGTTGCATGATATATTTGAAGTCATAATGGTAACTGTATTTACCACCAACAGTATCTTTAGTTTCCTTTTAGTGTGATTATCCAAATATTCCAAAACAGTGACCACATTCCAAGAAGCCATCTCTTCTGTCTAATCTGATGCAAGAAAGATCCTCGCAAATGAGAATTCAGTACATGATTTAAAAAAAATTATCCAGAAGCATATCGAGTCATTTGGAAACAAATCTGAAACTTCTGCCACAGTGTACTAATGCCAGTCATTGAACCCAAGGAAAAGAAAGAAACCAGTTAACATGATGAAAAGAAATCCAGAAATAAATATACTGATTTCATGACATAGTTTTTCCCTATACCTCACTCTCAGCTGTTCTCTGTCTTCTTCAGGCAGTATCCCATTTTCCTTGATGTGATTCATCTCTGTTCAGATTTGAGGTGCGAGTCTCTGTCATCATGTTGATAAATGAGATAATTCAAGCTGAACTCACAGATTTTGTTTTTAATCTGTACTTGTTTGCACGATTGCTGCATTTCAGACCTAAAGGTTTGTAATCAAACCTGAGCTCAGTAATGTTTTAGTTGGGTCTAACTCTACTGATTGAGCCTTTTTTTGATTGATGGCAGCATGAATGAACTTGGGTTTCTACATGAACATTATACTTCTCCTTATACTTGTTTCTGCATCAGTGTCTTTCTCTCATCATACAAGTACTAAAGCAGCATAAAAAGTTTAGCAGCGTTGGACAGTATTCAGTATGTGGCTAATCTTACTTAGCTTTTGGGTATATTTATGAAGACTTCCTAGGAACATAATTTAGCTTAAAAAGCCTTTTTTTTTGCATCAGAATCACTAAAGATCAATATGAGATAGATTTGTAGATTCTTGTAAAATACTTGTCATCTCAGTCTTCTTGGAAGAGGAAATGTATTAAGTGTTTCACATTGATGTAAAAATACAGAAGTTAAAATTCCTATGGCGTGACTAGTGTCTTTTCTGTTTTGACCACTACTTTATATAAAGGTGGGAGGATTTTCTTCAGTAGCTTTGTGATAGCCATAATACAATCAATATAATTAAAATAGAATTTAGTAGTATTTTTGAATTGCAACTCTAATACACTTACTATTTAAAAGAAATTAATGTTCACTAACAGCTTTGTAGGCAGGTGAAACCTCAGGTGGAAATGAGCCCAGCTCTTGGCACTGGCAGCAAGCTGGCCTGCTTGCTCCAGGGACAGTCCTTATGGAGGCTCCAAGCAAGACTGTAAGAGAGCAGGCTTCTGGAGACCTTCTGAATATACGTGTAGCTATGTAACATGGTGCAGTGTTCTATGTTGTAAGAGCAACAGTGATAAAGGAAAACATGGCTACCAACTGTATGTTCTGTAGGGTGTCCGTAAAAGAGGAAGGGAAGATATGGGAAATTGCTTTCCTTTATTTCACATAATGAACATGATATATCCACAAGACTGAAGCTCAGTGAAATTATTACCACTAATAATGCATATTCTTTCCTTACTGCCAAATGTGGGCAGTTAAGTGAATTAGGCTGGCAAACTCTGACTTCTAAAATATGAAAATATGCTTTTCCTGACTAAAGTTCCTGAAGGTCTGAATAATCACTGATTGAAGGCCATGTTGAAAGTATGATAGAAAGTAGTGTAAATAATATAATCAGGTTAATGCAGTCACTGTTAAATTACTGCTTTAGAGCTGAAATAAACCTGTAAACTTGGTTAGTAAAAAAACAAAACAAAACAAAACAAAATTAATACATAATATGGAGCATTATCTCTAATGGTATCCATAGGCAACATAAATGTAAATGGGTAACTTTCGGGTCTAGCTTTGTTAGATGAATGCACACTGGAACTTCATTAGGAATAAAGGCTAAAACACAGACACAGGTTATCATTTCAATGTATTTGACTTTTTTATGTCTGTGAAAGTTTACTAATAGTGCGTTCTTAATGAGTTGAATTACGTATTTTAAATATTGACATGCATAAGCCAGTGTACTCATTAAAGATCACCTTTTGCATTTATAACCAAAACCAATAAAAACGTGTACTCAGTTGACTTTTGCAACCATACTTGTGCTTCCTTGTATGAAAAAGCATAAATTTGGAAACCTGAAGTTTGAATAAACAGGAGAAATTTGTCTCTTAAAAGCCTTTTCAAACTCTGCAACATCACAGGGCAAAAGCAGTAGCTAATTTCATAAATCAGAAGGTTTTTTGGATAGGTAGCTGAATGATTTTTGGTCTGTTTCCACAGGTTTTCAATACATATTCTAATGAAGAGTATGACAGGAGAAATGATGAAGTTGATCCAGTGGCTGCATCAGCTGAATATGAACTCGAGAAGCGTGTGGAAAAGCTGGAGCTGTTCCCAGTTGAACTAGAAAAAGGTATGGTATCTGTGTGCCATTACCAGTTTTTGTGACCCTGACCAGCAAGTTTGAGGAAGTCCACACCTGCATACAGATCTTACCTTGAATTTCCATGAATCTGTTGTAGTCACCCTGGCTTTTTAGATTTCAGAAATTGTTCAGTAAAGAATAAAGAAGCAGCTCAGAGAAAGGCAGTTCTTACCTTTCTTAAGAGAATTGTTTTGTGACACTCCATTAACACATGATTTTACATAGTGTTTGATGTGATATGTATCATTCTCTACTGGAGGAGTAAAAATCATAACTGTTGCTCTAAGCTCCTCATAAGGGCAAAGGTGATATTTTTTGTATGTAATTAAAATGGTAATCATATAGATTTTTTTAAAAGAAGCAAAATAATATTAACGTTATTGACGCAGAAAGCCAAGAGGAACCAAGGCATAAATGTTTACCTACCAAATAACCGTACAGATCAAATGTAAGAAGTTTCTGCTTTCTTTTGCATTTTTCACAGATGAAGATGGACTTGGCATAAGCATTATTGGAATGGGAGTTGGAGCAGATGCAGGCCTTGAAAAACTGGGAATATTTGTCAAAACAGTAACAGAAGGTGGGACAGCAGAAAGAGACGGCAGGTGAACTAGACTCTATATTTGGAAATTTTCTCAGCAATTGTTACTATAAATCATGATTTTCAAAGGAAATAGTTGTTTGATTAATGTATGTCGTGATGACACAAAGCTGTAAAGTTTGGAGACTTTATTGTTAAGGTTCAGATACCCAGTGTGGTTATCAGAAGACACTGGATTGGTACAGTGAGTTTAAACTATTGAAGGAGAACAGAATTGTGAAAGGTCTGTGTTTGTGACTACTGAAAACCCAGATGCTTTAACATGAGTAAAGCTGGTGATTCCAAACTGTGTATTACTTTTGAAGGTAGGTTAGATTTTGAGAGTGTTTTGCTCGCACCTGTTCTTTTGACTTCAAGCTTTAGGCAGGCAGTACTTAAGAAAAAGAGTTCTGTTCAACATTTGATTATTTGATCTCTAGAGAGATCTGAGCAGACTACATGTCCATGGATGGGCTGAGGACAAATACAGGAGGTTCAATAAGGTGAAGTGCCAGATCCTGCACTTGGGTCTTAATAACCTCACACAGTGCTACAGACTTGGGGAAGAGTGACTTGAGAGCTGCTCAGCAGAAAGGGACTTGGAGGGGGGTGGTTGACTGATATGAGCCACCAGTGTGCACAGGTGGCCAAGACGGCCAGTGCTCTTAGCCTGTATCAGAAATAGTGTGGCCAGCAGGAAGTGATTGTCCCTCTGTAGGTGGCACTGGTGAGGCCGCACCTCAAATCCCATGTTCAGTTTTGGGCCCCTCATTTCAAGAAAGACATTCTGGTGCTGGAGCATGTCCAGAGAAGGGAATTAAAGCTGGTAAAGGGTCTTGAAAACACATCCTTTGAGGAGCGGCTGAGGGAGCTGGGGCTGTTTAGTCTGGAGGAGACTCAGGGAGGACCTTACAACTCTTACCTCTTACAATTTACCTCTCTACAACTACGTGAAACGAGGTTGTGGCCAGGTGGGGACTGGTCCCTCCTGCCGTGTCTCAAGTGAAACGACAAGAGGAAATGGCCTTAATTTGTTTCAGGGGAGGTTCAGATTAGATATGGGAACATTTTTTTTCACTAAGAAATGCGGTTAGGGGTTGGAATAAGTTGCCTAAGGAGGTAGTGGAGTCACTGTCTCTGGAAGTGTTGAAGAGCTGGATGTGGCACTTGGGGATGTGGTTTAGGAGTGACTGTGGCTAGGTGATCTTGAAGATCTTTTCCAACCTTGATAATTCTGTGATTAGGAAAATAATTAGTTTGTCAGAATGTTTAAACTTTTATTAAATGCACTCCTTTTAGGTTTACTGACAGATTGTTACTTTGTATTTCTTATTATGGATAACCTTCTGTTCCAGAGTTAGTTTTCACCTACAGCATTGAAAGTACATTAATCAGTTGGAATAGAAAGCTGTACCATAAATGTTGCCCACTAAAGAAAAGGTGTTTGTAGTCTTATACAATGCTTATATAAAACCTGCTTGCTTCTAGAATTGCTTATTTGGTATTTCAGGTTGAAGTATTCCTTTTGAGCATAAAATATTTGTTGTCATATGGGACAAGTTACCTGTGTATTACACAATGCCTGCCATAGTCAGGCCAGTGTTACTGTGTAAGCATTTAATAATGGAAAGAATTCTTAAGTATCTTCCAACCCATACAATTTGTCATTTTGTTACAACGCGTAACCTTCGTAAATTTTCATGCCAATAAAATATTACTTACCCAATACATAAGCAATTAAAATTACTTACATGCATTCTCTTGTTCTGTTTTTAACCATTAATGATTTGTTAGTTACAAATAATATGAAAACATTATTTATAAATAAGAGTAAGAATAAACTCTTAAAAAGTTGATGCTAAAAAATGTATTGCAGTAACATGTTCTTATTGATGAACACCTCTAACTTTTCAGCCAGGCAAAAAGTTGTATTGCTGTGGAAACCCTACAACAATTAAATCAGAAGACTCTACTAGGCAGGGAGTTGCAAAGTTTAATAACATTGCTCTGAAACTAGTGAAGTGTGTCATCTTCTAGATTGGACTTGGAGGTATCTTTACAGATCTTGGCAATAAGATGCCAAGTTGAAAGCCAAGTAGTGATTCATCACAGGCTTAAAAATTATGAAGGGAAATGAAGAAGCTGACACCTCAAGATGTCATGACTTTATCCATTACTTCAAATTTAAGTAAATGTTTTTCTGAAGGGAATGCTTGACCTCAGCCAAAAGGCATTAAGCTCACAACTGAAACTCTTTGTGAAATTCTCTGGTTGAAAATCAGTCATTCTGATTGCTCTGTGATGATCTGTAGTTTCTTTTTCTCTCATTATTCACATTTTGAGTGGGCAGCAGAAGTTAATGTTCCATCACAAGTTTCTTCTTTCAGTTCCCCTACACAGTATCTGAAAGGAGCTTGTCATCTGAGGAAAAATAAAATTATTCTTTGACCATTCTAATATTTGTGTTGGTTTTCAACTGGCAGAATGTTCAGTCAGCTGAGAAATAGCACTCTGATTTTCTCTTTGAGAGCATGACTGATCATTCACTTGGGAAAGGGATGTATAATCCTCTCAGTCAGGAGCAGATGGTTCTATAATAAAGTGCATCAACTGTAAAGGCTCTTGTTAACTTCATCTTTGTGAAAAGCCTAGTTAATCATTAACACTGATAGCAAAACAAGGTCTCCTAACAGAAAATAAAACTATAGTTCAACAGTTGCGTCAGATACTCTGAATAATCACACAGCAATCTTTAACCAGGTTCTTTTGAAGCCACAATTTAAATTGTTACAGTATCTGTTGGATGGCTGCTATCTTTTGTTGAAAGATCCATCAACTTGTGATACAAAGTACTTGCCTCTAATGGAAACACAAAATCTGTGCAAAGGGGTTTGTCAGTGATTGAGCACCAGTGGCTCGATTCATGTTGCTGCAGACAAACAGGTGGCATTTAGTTGTCGTATTAAAAGGCGTTGTGTACCAATATTTAACCAAGAGGAGTGCTTCAAGATGAACCCACAGTCAGGAATGTTGATAAGTAATAGGACAGGTTATTAATAGTGTGTAAAATATTAAATCAATCATTAGACTGAATATGAAAAACAAAAACTTTTCCTGGATGAATCAATCCATAGATACTTCTTTCAAATTATTGTGGTGATGGGTCATTCATATTTTAATGTATTTTGATGGCATTGGGAACAACAGTTTTGAAACATTACATAGTTCTTAACTTGAGCTCTGAAAGTTGGCTCTGTACAAGTTAAACTTTTCATTCCATCATAGAGAGCAGTAATTCTGCAAGTAATTTGTTCAACTTTAGTTCATTCGCTTCTGTAGTTACTACTTCATTGTAATCTGCAGGCAAAGTTTAAAGTCATGAACATTGGGAAATAATTGTCAGAAGAATTACCAATTTTGTTAGTCTTGGTAAAGCAGTTAAGTGTCTATAATTCAGCCTTTGGCAATCTGAGCCTAATTTTTCATTCTTGCTTGAACTTAGATTTGAGAAACAGAGGAGGCTTAGAGCTCCTGATGGAGTGGGCTCTAATGGGAAGGCTGCCCTTTGCATGTTGTATGTACATTTATATATAATTAAAAATATATGTATATATAGAAAGAAAGGAGATTTGGAGAATAGTGACCATAAAAGTAAGAGTTGGAAATTAATTTAGGGGCTATACAAACAAGAAAGAAGGAGATACAAAATATGCCTGAAAGACATATGGAATTAGACCGAATCAAGATAGACCCACTTACGAAGTTTTAGCTCAGTGAAAATTGAAATTAAATTCTGAGATTAAAATGCCTAATACGATTTTCAAAATAGGAGTTTATAGGTTGCCTTTTTCCAGGAAGATCCTGCTCAGAACACAGTGAATTTTGTGGTGCAAGGCTTGCAAAGAATAAATATTGTATTTTTTGCTTAGCAGTGAAATCGGAGAACAGAAAATACTACCTGAACACATGTAAAACTGCAAAGCATTGCTTCAGACTTGACAGAGAAGTTGGTGCTCCAAGTCAAAATGCTTCAGCCCTCTGTTGAAGCTTCTTGTTCTTTGAAAAGAAGTCTTGTCACTAAAATACCCTAAGATACTAAATGCATTAATTTAGGTATTTTCATATAATGTAAATAGGATTTTTTCATAGCTGCTTCTTGGTTTCTCTGTAAACAGTGTAGTTTGGATCAATAGAATCCATGTAAATACTTGAAAATTGCTTCCTTTGACTAGTTCTGGAGGTGTATGTTTTTTAAGTTTTGACACTATTGGAAATGGTGCATTTCTAGAGGATAGAGTAGCAGTCATCTTTCAAGGATTTGTAATCCACGAGTCCAGTGGCTGTTCTGGGGACCTCATAAGTAGTGCTTGCTTTAAATAAAAGTAGCTTGGTTTTCATTCTGTCTAACTTTTTCTGCATCAAACAGGATATCAGCTGTAAATAGGTGTTTGGTTTCAGAAAGAGAATCCTCATTAAAACAGTCCGAGGTTGTATTATTGTGTGTAGCAAGATCACACTTACACTGGAAATTCATCTTTTTGGAGCAAATTAGATGAAATATCTTAAGACAGTATGTCACAATTAAGTCTGATACATAAGCTCTTTTCTCCACAGATGAGCAGGTTATTTTAGTTAAATATCACATTTTTTTTCCATTAGTTAGACATACCAGAGCTATGTCTTATGCTGTTTTTCAAGACTGACTTAGGAAAGAATGATATAAGAGCTGTTGAAGTATCTAATTTAATTTAATTCATATGTCAAATTCATTGTGTCGCTTTATTTCTATACAAGGAAAGGGACTGGATAATTGATGATATTAATTGTAATGTTAAGTTTGAAGCTGGATTTATGAGATGTCTGTGTGCAAGGAATGAAGCATTTTTAATATTTAATCATTTTATAATGGAGTTTTTGTTTAAAGTCAAGCTAGAAAGATCTCTGTATGCTGAGTTTTGCTGAAAATTCACAAGAACTCACACAATTATTTATGTATTTGTGTTTTTCCCTTGCAAGAATCCAAGTGAATGATCAAATTGTGGAAGTCGATGGCATCAGTCTGGTTGGTGTTACACAAAATTTTGCTGCAACTGTTCTTAGAAACACCAAAGAGAAAGTCAGGTGAGTATTTTAGAAGGGGAAAAAAATGGCAATTTAATACTTAAGATTACCTGGCTTCCTTCACAGGACTTTCAGTATGCCCAGGTGGAATCAGTTTTTTGACTTCTTTGTGTCTTTTGTTCTTTGATCCCAAGAGAGGAATGAGATATAGTATTACAGTTTTCTTTTGGCTTAGATTTTTAAAATATGAGCAAGAAGACAAGCAGAAATTGCAGATAGATGGACAAGCTGAAATTACAATAGATGACGACTGTGGTGTTGATTACTGACCTAGATCTCCATGGACTTCAAACTGCTTGGATTAGATGGAATGATGAAGGTCATGGGTGTTGGTCAGATGGAAACTGTGCTGCTACCAGTCTCCCTGCTCTTCCTGTGGGAAGACTGGCCACATTAGTGCCCCAGGGTTGGAGCAGTGAGGTACTGAGCACGCTGGTGCTTGGAGATGCTACCTCAGCACAGAAGAGAATACTGGATGCAGTAGTGTTAACAGCTACCAAATTGAAGTACATCCCAGTATAATTTTTTGAGCTGCCTGAGTCCTGGCACCACCTCTGGGTTTCCCTCTGCTCCTATACTTTATCTGTAAAAATCCATAAAATAACGAATAGACTAGAAAATGTAACGTATACTGCAAGTAAAATTCCAAACTAATGTAAATGCAAAGCTGTAAAATGTCTGTAAATTAATGAGAGCATTGTTTCCCTAGAAGTTAACTGGTTTGACACTTAAAACCCTGTGCGGACACGTAGCTTTTCCATGTAATAGCTTGTTAATTTCAGTAAATATTTAACTTTACAAAATAGACCCAAAAGTATCTTTGGTATACTGTAAAACAACAGCCATTCTGTCACCCTTTGGTTCTCTTTCAAAATCTTCTCAAGGGAGTATAGCTGAATTCTTTAGTTAATGAGATCACTGCTGACTTCTTTTCAACCATGACTAAACTATGTGTGGTAATAATATATGCAGACCCCCTCAGATGGTAGTGCTATATGTTGGCTTGCACATTTCCACTGTAATTCCATGGCTGTTCCTGCACAACATTAAGAAACAATGCTGGGATGTGGATTCTGCAAAGAATCTTGGGGGTGGTTGATCAAGGTTTTATTTGAAAGAAGTTATTTAGGACAAAAATTATTAGAAATTGTAATGTGATTACAGGTCTACATTTTTTTGTGTAACATTTATAGTTTAACTTACATCAGTACTATTTCTGCAAAGACTCATACATGCTGTGAGTGTTCCTACTGAGCTAACAATAAAAATTAGTATATACTTTATTAGGTTTTCTGCAGAGTAGGGACCTTCAAACAGAAAATCCTTATGGCAGAGAATAATGTGTTCCTGTGTTTTGGTACACAAAGCAAATGTTATGTATATTTTGGTTTTGATGGTTTAGCTGTAAAAAAAAAAAAAGAAGGCACTTACATAAAATGTATGTATTAGATACATTTATAATCAGCTTAGTTTGTGTAATAATTATTGCATAAGTTATAGAATAGAATACTTGCTTCCATGGAAAAATAATAAAGAAAGAAACATAAAACGATTTTCACACAGAACTCCCAAGGTATTCTCCTGGGAAGTAAATTACAGTGAGACTGGTTGTGATCTAGGCCCTTGTCACAAAATAGGGAGCTGTAAAAAGTATTTCTCCATTGTTTTTGAGCTTACATTGTCAAGTGTACTACGTGTCCTGTGCACTGAGATCATTGGCTTCTGACAGGTCTCATTTATCAAAGACAGACGTGTGAATTTCTATGTTTTTCCTTGTAAGCTTTCATGGAAAAAATGACCCAGTGCATTAGTGTCACAACTAGACAAAAAACCTTCAGAAAATGATACTATTTTAATAATAACATTTTAAATACTGTATGAGTTTTAATATAAAATTGAATTATTAAATAAAAAAGATATCTAAGAATCTATATGCACACTAGAGTACTACTGTGTGCTTAGCAGCATCTTACTAATATGTCTGTTTAGTTAGAGGAAAGAAATGGGTAGAATTTGGTGCAACTCCCCCTCTTTCTTTTTTGTCATTTAAAAAGTCATGGAAAAAAGCAACCCAGAAACCCTGCTTTTCTGCTTTATGCAGGCCAGCTGAGAAATGCATGATTTTCCCTGGCTTGTTGTAGACTGGGAGTGAGACTTGACAAGATGGCCAAGTATTGTGTGGCACAGGTTTCTGGCTTTTGGTTCAGTCCCAAACAGTTTTGTTGTCTGATGCTCTGCACTGATTTTAGCTAGTCAAAATCAAAAATGGTTCCAGAAAGCTGGGTTTTTTGAGTTTTCAGGTTGCTTGGATTTTTGGCTTCAATGTAGGTTTAAACATTTGCTTGTAAAGAAAGTGGGAGCTAATATTGATGAATTTAGGTATGAAAGGAAATTAGGTATTTTTATCTTCCTGATTTTGTTTTGATGTGTGACAAAAGAGCCTTGCCTGCTGCTTTTTCTATGGAGAGAAAATAGGTTTTTGACAGATCCTCTTTCCCGCCTACACCTGTGTTAGAGGTAGAATGGAGAGGTCCCTGGTTTCCACCCTCTCTGGCAGACAGTGCCCACCTCTGCACCCAAACTGATCCAGAACATTAGGGACAACTGAAGAGGGTTTTCTGGGGTAAATTCCTTTGCTTGCCTCCAGCTGTCAGCTCCTGCCTGTTGGCAGTGCAGGGATGGGGGTGTTACTGACCTTTGAGTGCCCCATTCCCATGGCAGCTGCCGTTAATGATCCATGTCACTGCGGGAGGCAGGAGCAGTGGAAAAAGTTGCTGCTTTATAAATACCTTCTGCCGTTTCTGCAACGGCTGTCCCAGCTGAACTACAAGTGTGTAGGCAGTGTACAATCACACACCCCACCTAATTCAAGGCAAGGAAGCTTCATGAATCCTTTCACAGGAGAAATCACATTCATACTTACTCGCAGGTCTGCTGTTTAATAGTGTCAGTTGGATGGATTGTATAGAACTACTTTAGTAAGTATAGTTATCTTTGTGATCATAGCATACAAAATCTGCACCTTTCTTCTGCCTGGTGTGCCATACACAGAGAGATTTGTGTGCATTTCACTGGCAATACTTCACATTTATAACCCGCAGCATTACGTATATGCATTCGTTTTGTCCTTAATCTAGTCAAAGTGCACGCTGGTTTTTGCAGCAGGGTTTATTATGTGAGATCATTCTTAAAGAAAGGACATTCATGAATAGAATGACATTAAAGCCACTTCTTAATTCTTTGCAATAAATGCAGTCAATACCTCTTCAGAGAGCTTGCATAATACCAATACTTAGTGATTTACTTTTCCCCTTTGAGCCTTCTGAACACTTTGAATGATACCGACAGTGGAAATCGTTGACCTAGAATAGATTTTTGCAGTTTTTCTACCAGAAAAAAATGTATCCAGACTGTCTGTAGCTGACACAGTAAAGAATTTGTGAAAATTGAGACATGGCTTTCACCTTTTGAACTGTTCTTGGTGAGGCTCAGAGGTTGGGAAACAAGAGCAAACATAAGCATCTATGATTATTTTATGCATTGTTTGCAGTATTATACTATCCAGCAGAGTCGTCGTACCACAATGGAAGATCATTGAGTCAGCCAATTGGGCTTCTTCAGTGATAATAAATTAAATTATTCTTTCTTAAAATGTTTTATAGAAAGATAATCAGTACCCACCAGATGTACTCTGGTAGTTTATGAGTCAGAGGAAAGAGGGGGAATTCTTTCATAATCCCAGCTGGCAATCAGCTTCTGTTTTTCGGGATGAGAATTAGTGTTCTTGTGACTCTAATCTAGCAAATACAACTATGAATGCTATTTCAATTGATGTAAATACCTAGTCTTCTTTATAATTTTCTTTAACTATTTAGTTTACTAATATTTCATATTAGTGGATTACAGAATTTGTATACAGGAGAAATTTTCCTTTGAAATATGTGTTGTTTTCAGTATTGTTAAGTGTTGCCTCTGCTCTAAGATTAATGGATCAGTCAGAGGGCAGTGACACACTAATACCACTAATTGTTCTGTGCTTCTTTTGACCCCATTTAGGATGTAATCCATCAGCTTGAAGTTTGTGAGTGGTGCCTGCAATCATAAAAAATAGCATAAGGAGGCAGCTCGACAGTGAGAATCCTATCCTGTCATGAAGCTCCTCCTGTGTTAATTTTCTTGCATTCGCCCCATGGACTGTGGTGTTGAGTATCAAACCTGAAGTTCTTTGAAGCTGCTTGGGTGATGTTGACCTTTTGTGATCCCACTCTTTCCCCTGTTCATCATAATGAAAGAGTGCTGGGAGACCCTGGGATCTTCAGCAGAGAAAGCTCACTCCAAGAGTTGTATACCTTCAGGGAATTTTTTTTTGCTTGAACACACCCACAAGAGAGAAAATTTAGTTCTTTCATAGACAAAACTTTTTCCTTTTATCATACTAACCAGTTGCTGTTTCTCCTAGGACAAATACGGGAGTTTTCAGTGGGGACTGAACCCCTTTGCCTTACTGGGTACAAGGACCTGTGCTCACACAGCTCTGGGAAAGGGCGGGGTCCCGGGAAAGGAGGACGTGGTTCTGGGAAGCCCTACTGCTTTGATAAGTGGAAAGGGTCTTGCACGAGAGAATCATTGGAAAATCCCAGTCCTTTGTATACTGCTTATATGCCTTTAGCATTATTACTTTCCTCTAAAAAGAAAGCATTATTACTTTCCTTTTCTTTCAAGGAAAGTGTTTACTAGAGAAGCAAATTTTAAATTCCATGTCCTCCTTCTGTATCCTGTTGTATAAATGTGACTAAACATTTTCTCAACTTTCCAAACTGTTGCTAAGCACTGAGCAGATGTTCTCATGGTGCTTTCTGAGTCAGTTCTTGATTTGTTTTTTAGGAAACTATGCAGGACCTGTGCAAAACCTGTTTGATTTCTCATGATTGGTACCTCTGTGAAAGTTACTAATTGTATTAATTCTAACCTACAGATGAGTTTACTTGCTTTTGTTTAATTAAATTCTGATGAAATGCATCAAAGTCTTTCCATGTTAAATAATTGGTTAGCCAATTTTGCCATGTTTAATCTTCTAGATCACTGAAGAGTATGTTCTAACAATAGCAGTGTAACTAGTAAACCCTGTGGCTTTTAATGATTAACTATTTTCTGTTCTAATAAAGAATCATCTATTATCAATTTTTATTTTTTCTTATCTGAACAGTTTTAATTCAAAGCAGGATTCTGTCTCAACTCCCAATCCCAGTTCATAGCCTAATTTCTTTATCTCTTACTGAACTGCAAATGCAATCTTTCAGACAAGTTTTTGCTTTGCTTTTATATGGCTCTTATACAATGAGCAGTTAAAGGATGAAAGGTGAAAATAATCATGGACATCAACTTGAAATTAATTTATTCTTTCTTCAGCTAATTCCTCACCCCATCTCAAGATGATTTTTTTCGGAAAAAATGCACTGTTTCAGAAAATAGTATTTGTATGCCTGCTGTTGGTTTTGTTTACCATCACAGCATCTTGAAAGGTAAATATACAGTTGGGTCTTTGCAATTAGTACTGTCTATACTAAGATAGTGTAGAGGACAAATGAAGTCCACCCCAGGATCTGACAGCAGCACAAATTCTCAATGGGAGTGCTGTTTTTCGGTAGCACTGAACAGCATATTGCTGTGACTCCTTTGCCTAGATAATAATCTCTCCTTCCAGTGGTCGTACCTGTGCAGGTTTTGTTCTGCTCCTTCTAACTTTGCCTATGTGTGCTCTTACCATGAAAAGGTGGATCCTTTAAACATTTGCAGGCATTCTCTATAGTGCAGATCCACATTGTGCTAGAGGCAGGACTTCTAATTTCTGGATAATGAGACTGGACCCAAAAGCAAAAGATACCACACTCCATGTGTGACTGAGAGAGCTGTTCCTGGCTAGGAGTTGTGGTTTTGTTCTTTCTTTCCTTGTCTGTTTCTTTTTCTTTGAATCCAAGTGCCAGAGCTGAGGAGAGAAAGAGAACAGGAAAGAAAACCCTTTGCCTCTGCAATGCTGATTGCTGAGCTGGGACTTCATTCTGAGCTGCTTAAGAAGTTGTGTGTGTTTGGTGCACTTTCTGCTTTTTGATAAACCTGACTCATGGGTCCCACCAAAACTAAATGTGTGGTGCTGTGTGCCAAAATAGTGTAAATTTATCCTGTTTATTCCACTATAATTATACTAAAGATTCTATAATATAAACTGTTTTCTTTTCAGTCTTTGCGAAGAACTCCTAGAAGTGCTGATAATTATAGTAAGACTGCCAGGAGTAGCATATTGAACATGAAAGATTACTCATAAGTGCTCTGACCCCTTAGCATGGGTGAGGTAAGACTGCACTAGTCATTGCTTAGCTGGTGTATATTCCTTGGCTGTGCCTGTTGTAGTAGATACTCTGTCCCTTGGACTGTTCTTCATGCTGAGGCCAGCTGGCACCAGAGTGGTCAGTGCTCATACCCTTAAAATTTTGTACCTTTCTGAGCAGGGATGCCATATACGATTTGATCATTGGAAACCCAATCCAAGCTGACTCCTAGTCTTTGCTAACTCCTGGAATGTGTCTGAGTATTCTTTCATAGAATATTAGTTAACTTGGGCCAAACCGTTTCAGAGTCTGTTAGAGTGATTTTTTATGAATTTAATATTATAATCAATTACTAGTATTTGGAATCATTCCCTGGCACTGTTTGTTTGTTTTTTTTTTTTTAACTGGCATAAACATAGTCCTTATGTCCTGATATCTTGCTAATTTAAATTTTATTCTAGGTTATTTCTCAAAATATTTGCACATTTGGACAGGGATTATATGTTTGAGTTTGAAATATATGTAGAAATCTTCATTTACAGATTTTGTGTGAATTATAAACTATTTTTCTAGGTATTGGAGCATTGTTTTTAAAATTAAGTGTAATATGAATAAGATTCAGTGGGGCTGGATTTTATTGGTAGCAGCTGTTTTTTTCTTTTCCTGGAAAAAGGAACAACTTGACAGGTTTTCAATCACTTCATCCTCAAGTTGGTTGGATCTAAACATAAGCTCCTACCCCTGCAACTGAAATATCATCATACATGTTTATTTTGCTAATTTTTTTATTCTTTCATCCAAATTACTGTGTTGTGGAAGCTCCCACACAGTTTTGATACACCCTGATTAATGCAATTCAGCGTTGTGACAGCTGGGCAGAAATACCTGCTATTCATCACTGCAGGGTAACTTGCTGAACTACAGGGGTGGTGCTGCAGGAGCATTTAGCTGGACTGTGCTGTGAGGATGGTCCAGCTTGCCTAGATCACGTAATCATCCACATTAAGGACATGGTCTGAACTCAGCTTCTTGTATCTGTCCCGCCTGTATTTTCTTCCTGGATTTCTTCCCTATGGATGCCAGCAAGGGTGAGGAAAGACAGATCTCACCTCCAAAAGCAATTGGATTTTAGAAATAATCCCAGGTAGCACTTGTACCTTCTGAACAGAGCTGACATTCGGCTGTATTAAAGCATAGATTTGCAAGTGTGTTTCTTTGAGCTGACCATTCCCATAAGAATTGTATGGTGCTATAGCAAATGCTGATTAAATGCTCAGTCTGTATTCAAGGAAACCTTTTAAGCAAGCATTATGTTGGGATACTGTCAGGCTGTCTGGAAGAGATGGAATTGATTCTTAACTCTCAAAAGAACGAGTAATATAAGGACCAGAACCTGGAGAGGTGCCAAAATATTGAATACCTTGGCTAATTTTGAAGTACTCTTGAGTAAAGCTGATGTGTCAGTGAAGCCCTAGACTAGAATTGATTTCTGTGGGAATAATTAATCTAAGTGCATTATTATTAATGTGTGGGTTTTTTACATGACTTCCTAATCGTCTGACTCAGTATCCATTTAGCGTTGATAGTTGCATGGCTTATCAGGGGCGTGTATCTGACATGCTCTGGGGAGACTGCTGAGGCTTTTCTGGCACATAAGCTATTCCTTTGCTGCTCATCCACCAACACCACTGAAACCATTGTTGGCCCAGAAGGCCAACCACATCCAGGTCAGCATCAAAAGAGGAATGGCCACCAGGTCCAGGGAGGTTATTGTCTCTGGTGCAAGGAGGGTTGGGTGGATTTACTGACTTAAGGCAGAAGGCACCATTAGCAAGGTTGCAGGTGAGGCTAGGTAGGCTAACAGGCAGGGCTGCTATTCACAGAATCCTCAGCAGCCTGGAGGACTGAGCTAACAGAAACTATGATGCAAGGGCAGATTTGAGTCCTTCATCTGTTTGAGCATATCCCTGTGTGACACTGTGAGCTAGAGAGCAGCAGTACAAGCAACACCCTGGGAAGAGGTAGAAAGAACATCTTTAGTCCAGAGAAAAGAAAGGGATGTCAGGCATCTTATTGCTCCTTCCAGGAGGTAGAAAGGGTAAACCAGGTACTCTCAGTACAGGGATGAGATGACAGGCAACAAACAGAAGTTGCAGCAAGGCCATGACAAAGTTGGCCTTGCTTTGAAGTCGGGGGCTTAGGGTGGGCCAGAGTGTCCTTCCAACCTAAATTATTCAATGATATGAAGCATCTTTATGAGTTTCTAATCATTTTGTCTGAAAAAGTGTAATGGAAGCTCACAGGCTGTGAATTTCTTAATGTATTTGAGACTGCTGTTTAAGAGAGGTTGATCTTGTTCATGAAAATCAGACAAACTCCAGCTTGTGCTGCTGTGACTAAATAAAACTGCCTTCTTAACAGGGTTCACACTTCTTTTAGCACTTAATTATATTATTAACTATATGGCTGTTATCCTAATGGAAGCAGCCAGAAGGAAATTGAAGAGGTAAATGAGGTAAATGGTAGCAGAAGCAACTTCAGGCTTTGAAGCTCAGAGGAAAACAGTTTTTAAAATCATAGAAGCATAGAATGGTTTGGGTTGGAAGGGACCTTAAAGATCATCTAGTTCCATGGGCAGTGACACCTTCCATTCAAGCAGGTTGCTCAAAGCCCCATTCAGCCTGGCCTTGAACACTTCCAGAGATGGGGCATACAACTGTTAAACTACCCCAAATACTCTGAATTTTGCTGTATATTTGCTGACCAAACTGTATTTTAGGAAAGGTTAGAAGAAAAAATTGTGAATCCTGTCACAGCAACAACCCTATTCTTTTTTTCTTAGGATGAGTTCTCAGTATTCTTATTTGATTTTTGATGAATTTAAGAGAACCATACTAAATTATGTTTAACTGAGCACTTAATGCCTGAAGTATTTTCAAAACAAACCATTAACTCATGTCACTAAAAATCTGTGCTGCAGACCTTCAGTTTTGCATCATGGATTTTGTGCCTTCGCAATTTTTTTTTTACCAAAGTTATTTTCAAAGTGGAAATATGTTTTAATTTAATCCTTATAATAATGTTTCCGGTAACTATAGTTGGTAAAAAAATCAATAAGTTATCTACTGTTATTTCAAGGAGCACAAGTCTGCAGATCCTCATTTAATAAAAGCTGGAAATATCCAGAAAGCTATGTATCAGGTGTGCTGTAAAATATCTAAATCATGGATTTCAGGACATGTAGGAGCTGCTGGCAATTTCAGTATGCTTTCCATAACCACCACTACTGGAATTAATTTTCAGTTTCTCAAGATACTTCGTTCTCTTAGATATTCTTAAATCCAAGATAGAGTCAAATATTAATTATATCCCCAGCTCTGTCCTTGTTTATTTTAACCAGAGACACAAAGAATATTTCACAGCTCGTAATTCAGCTAAATTGCATGTAACTCTGAATATCAAGGTCAGTTCATGCCCTGCTTCTCTCTCTTTCTTTTTTGCAGACATCAAGTAATCAGTAATGGCCTGAGATTTAGTACAGTATCGCAGATTCACTGGGTTTTATTTTGCATTTGCTGGCTTTAGTAATTAAGGGGAATATTATTGTGATGTGCTTTAAAGGCTTTAAAACCCTCATTTGTCTCATATCCAGAAACATAACCAGCATCTTAAATATATTATTGCTGATAGAATTTATTGTTATTTTGCATAATATTTTAGCCCTTGAGACTAATTAATGAAGTCTGAAATGCATGTGCTTAATTTTGGTGAGCCAGAGTGATTTGAAATATATAATTAGCCACTTTGTTGAAGTGTGCATATTATGGTTCAGTGACTAATTTTCTGGTCACTGAATCACAACCTTATGTCTCTTTCTCATATTTAAACACTTCAGATTATGATAGTTCTTGTATTTAAAGCCATTTGATGCATAAAGATCTAATTCATGCTTAGATTTTTAATAACTGCCTTTGCTTCGTGGTTTTCTAAGAGAGTAATATTTTTTCATCTCTCTTTAAATTTTAACTTTATGGCTTATCTCACAGTTTAATTATATGCATCATGGTATTTTAAAGGTCATGGAATGTAATGTGAGAGTAGCTTTGGTTTAGTTTGTAAAAGCTGTAATTGCTGGCAACATAGTATTTTTTCCATTTTTACAAATTTACAGTTCTTTATCTAGAACTGACATCAATCGTAGATTGAGTGCTTCTAAAAATTTATGTTCAGACACTTGGAAATATCTCACTTTACAGCAGTAAATTATGGGAAAATAAAACATTACTTATATATTTCTATTTTGAAAAACATTTGATTTAAACTTTGTCATTGCTTGGAGGCTTTTATTAATATATCATCTGACAGCTTCAGGTATCACTGAGGAACTTCATTTTGACATGTATTTCCAGCCTTGAAAATCACATCACTGTAAAATGTAAGTGGCTTTGGCATGAGAAGAAGAATTCAATTAGTAAGGTTTCATATTTTTACATCCTGCCTAAACTTGTTTGTCTGTATGAAACTATAATTGCATTACAGTCTAATGTGTCAAAAGCACTCCTAAATAATCAGGAGTTACCAGACTTCATACGCATTACATATTCTCTGTTCCAAGTTTTCAGTGTACAAAAATGATGGGATGAAGTATTTTGAGTCTCGTATTTTCCAAGGGAGAGGAATTACCAGGCAGAGGGCCAGAGGGAATACAGTATTTGCATCACTTTGTTTGATTCCATAATTTACCACATTGGTGATCTCCCTCATGTTTACAAACGTGGTGCTCTCTCTACTATGTGTAAGTAATATACTCATGCATAACATTGCTTAAAATGTTTGTTTAAAATAGAAGTTGTTTTTTTCCGTTTTTACTTTTGATTTGTTTTTACATTAGAGGAGTCAGACACATAGCAAACATGGCTTAAATAATTTTTACTTCATGTGGTAATATCTAGAGTTCATTGTTCCTCCCAGTTGAGTCTGGAAACATGACTGGTTTAGTCTTTGTAATAGTTGGCTCTAAAATTAAAATTTGGAGGAAACAGAATCTGTTTATGAGTCAGTATGCAGAACAGATGAAGTTTAAGGGCCATGAAGAAACGTTCTTCTTTCAGCCCAAGGTGTTTATCATTACTGAGAACTTGTGTCATACTTTGTAATAGCGGGATATGAGTGCCAGACTGTGATCTGTTTTGATCAGGATTAAAATGCTGACATTGTTACCTTGATTTTGTTCTAGTTTCTGCTGTATTTTATGTTGATGTTTTTAAGCTAGGATGCTTTCTTAAAAATTATTTTCAGAGCACCTTGTGTCATTATTTCAAATGGAGTCACTCATTCTCACCCTTCTTATCCTTTTGGAAGTAGTTACTGACTTGGATATTTTGATTATGTTGAAATAATTTCCGAATTGTAGTCCTTTCTGTAGTGCCTGACTTCACAGAGTCTGAAAAATGGTTTGGCATAGGAAGTGGACCCAGGGTCATCCATATATGAGAAGCTGGCTTACACGTGGATGACAAATCCCAAGGGATTTTAACAGTGATAGGCAGTACTAATGAAAAGAATTTTTATACCTGGGATATAATGCACATTTTGCCTCTCCTTCAAATAATAAACTAAATTCATCATTTGAGCCAAATGTCATGGAAACAAATAATTTACCATATGCAGTATCACAATGTCACCTTATTGTGCATTTCAGCTCTACATAATACTTCTTTCATCTGTAGTTACCCAGTTGTCTTTCTAGCCTGCTAACAAAATATTCCTTGACATCTTTAAATTGTGCTTTTATTCAGTAGTTTACAGGTCCTGTGTAACAGGTGTTTATCCTTTGTTTTATAGATAGCCATATATCTAATTATGGTTATGCCACTGTGATGAAAAATAAAGTTTCAGTTGCTAAAAGCAAGATTGGGAAGCAATCTTGTAAGTCTCAACCAAGAGTCACTTCCCTTGTCTTTTGTTAAGCCAAAGAAGTGTGCTCCCTATGTTCAGTGGTAGCAGAGGAGAAAAACGTTCCTTAGCAACAGAAGTTCATGAAATAAAAGAAGGATTTAAATATGGCTTAAAATTACGGAAATAGCATCTGTTAGATTTGAAAATGTGGAAATAGCTTCTCTTCTCTAGGCAGGAGGAAGACAGATATAAAAGCTCAGAAATAGAAGATGACTGGTAAGTCAGGGTGGAAAAACTACTCTGGTGCATGTTCCTTTCACTATAAACTGCCAGAAGTGCCCCTGTGCTGTTACTGTGCACCTGTAACAGTCTGGTCTGATGCAGCCTTCCAGGAAATACGTGGCTCTGAAGGGAATGGAAGCAACGATATTTTTTTGAAAATTATCCTGCTCTAGGTCTGTGTCTGTAACTACTGAAATGTGAAGTGAAGGCTTCAGTGGTCACTTCTGTTTTCCCTCTTCTGTCCTGTGATCAGACCTGTCGTGGTCTGATCCCTCCTAGTCCTGCACACAGTTTCCTTCTGACAAATGTCATCCATAGCACATACTTGAAACCATCACAGCTACGGTGTATCTTTGGAGAAAAGATACATCATATCATCTTGTGTGTGTGACACAGCTGAAAATGTAGAACTTTGGTAAACGGTGGGAGTAATATGTTTTCACTAATGTTTTGTATAGGTTTGTAATTGGACGAGAAAAGCCGGGACAAGTGAGTGAGGTTGCACAGCTGATTAGCCAAACTCTAGAGCAAGAACGCCGCCAGAGAGAGCTGCTGGAGCAGCATTATGCACAGTATGATGCAGATGATGATGAGGTAAAAGACTGTCTAGCGTTTCACTATTTGGTGTTTTTTAATGTTCTGTTATCTATTCCTATTTCCTTCTTTTTAGTTATCACTGAGAGGTCAACTTCTGAACCTCTCCATTACCTTTGCTGCTGATTCTTACAGATTTTGATAATGAATCTTATTTGAAGAACAAAGTTACAGAAAAGCTTTTTCATCATGGATTTAAAGTATTTGTTTTGCTCCAGAAGAGCAAATATCAAATTGGTTGATGCTTCTGTAATCATTGCTCTTCCTCTGAAAGCATATACCTTTCTGAAATAAGGGAATAAAGTTTGTTTGATTGTGCACTGAAACCTTACATTTTTGCAAAAACTGGTAAAAGTTGCCTTCTCACTTTTAGAGGGGTTGAGGAAGTTTTAGACTTACTTTTTTCTGGAAGAATTGATGTTCTTTTTAATCCAGAACATTTTCTGAAAGTTCTGTTTAAGGCCCCTCCTTCCACACACTGTTTTTTTATTTCTGTCTAAACAGATACTCCACGGGATAGAGAACTAATCTAGCTTATCTGAAGTATATGTTCATGTTCACACTTAGTGCCTGATGTCCCAGTATAAAGGTTTTGAAATTAACAACTTCATGCAGTAAATTTGCCATAATTTCTTTGCATTCTCTTAAAATTCCTAATATGCCTAAATATCAAGATACTTGGAAAAATTAATGAGATTTTCAGAGACTACTGTCTATGTTACTCCCAAAATGAGTTGCTGGGTTAAGGTAGAAGGCAGTTGATGCAAAGAACTACTTCCATATAGCCCAACATACTGCCATTGTTTCACATCATCTTGAATAATATTATTTGAAATGCCAGACTCCGTGTATTAGCGTGTTTTCATCCTGGGTCAGACTTTTTACTAGGAAACATTTGAGAAAGGGAGATAAAAGAGTTCATGCTGTGCACTTATTTCAGTTTAATTTTTCTTTTTAGAAAAGAAATACTGACGGTATAAAATCAGTATACACTTGGATTTTGAAACACACTGTTAAACTAGCAATATGTCAGAACAA
>WEIV01011298.1:67466-84988 GCA_013390005.1 Calyptomena viridis | reverse complement strand
CAAGCTCCTTGAAAATTAAAAAAATCTCTCAAACATAAAATAATAAATAATTAAGTAATAAATACAGAATGTAAACAAAATATAGATAAATTACAGTTACCAGTATCAAATAGTTCAGTAGTTAATAGGTAAGTTTTGCATTTTTTTCTCCCATTGAGGCTGGAGGTGGGGTGTGAGGAACTACACAAAAAATTTAAGCAAGCTAAGTGTTGGTTATGCATAAAAGAAATACTTACTAATGAAAGAAAGTCACAAACATCAGAAGCAGTGGAACAGCTGTTTAATACTGGTACTTTTCTGATGGAGCTGTGGCCCACTGGAGGAGATTTCCTGAGCAAGGACCAGACAACAGTGGAAGCAGATAAAGACAATTAATCATAGGTGCATAATGTAATACAAACTGTATGAATTGTACTTGTGTGTACCAGTTCAATCATTTTGAGTATTCTATGCAGTTTTAAGGGCCCATAGGACTCAGGGAAGGGACTAGATCTGAAAAATATGTAATGAGAAGGGAGGCTGAAGAGATTAGTGACGTTTAAAGTGAAGAAATAATCAGTATGAGGAAGTGCAGAAAAGGGCCACAAATTATATAAAGATAAAATAAGGGACCCTTAGTTAACATTACAGAAGCAAAAAGAAAATTCAGTAGGAGACAGCAATTAATTAAAATAGAATCTCAAATGCACCAGTAATTTTAAAAGCTAAAAGTTATTGAATAGCTAAGATATTCAATAGTGAGTATATCAAAATAACCATCTCTTTTCAAAAAATCAGTATCCCAAGTCTGCTGATAGTCATGTATGGATACATAGGGAAGGAACAGAAGGTTTGATTACAGAGGTTGTTCCTTTTCAAACTTAAAGCAATCTGACATGCAGTTTAAGGATTTCATGAGCCAGACACTGTTTCCATATGTTTGTGTTTAATAGTGTTGTTTGGGTTTTTCTCTGTGTATTTTTGTCATCCCACTTTTGCTTTTGGCTTCTGTTTTGTGGCAATGAGTCTGACGATTGTAATTATGGGTTATGTGATGTAGTCTAGCTTTTCCATTTATTTATTGTAAACCTGTTGCCTGATTTCATAATTTTGTTGATCCAGTCATGACACAAGGCTGCCTCTCTAAGCAAGGCCTTCTCTAATTATTCACTGGTGGGTGTCTTGTTCCCTGTAGGCGATACAGTATTTACTGCTTGACTTCTTCTGGTATAACAGCCTCTGTGGACAGCTAGTAGGTTTCAGCTTGGCCACGGTTGCTGTGTCCTTATGGTGAATAAAGTTGCTTCCTGGATATTTCAGATAAGGTGCTAATACTTGGAATGAAGCACTCCATCCATTGAATGCACATCATTGCACACGCTTTTCTGTAAATGCTGGTGCGTAGCTTTCAAGGTGCATATCCTGGGACCAAGCCCTTTCTGTCTAGAGCCCAGTGGCAGAACATTTTTTGACAAAGCCAGCCTTCTGCTCCCAAACTCACACATGTAGTAACAAGGCAAATGCCACGTTATCCTGCTTTGTAGGCGACAGTTTGGTATGTGCTTGCTGGCCCTCACTCTTACTTAATACATTTACATGTTGTAATGACCACAGAATGGGCTGGTTTCTGAGGCCCAGAGTATTAACAGATCTCTCACTAACTCATAGGTGTAATGAGAGCAAAATCAGAGACTTTCTGTCAAAATCACAGGAAGTTCTTTTTAATTAAAAATAGGAAATGGTTCTTCCTCGCTGGGCTTTGTGTTCCGAATGTGATCATGTAAATCAAGGTTTTGCAGTGAGTATTGAATATCCTAATCTTTACTCCTTTGTTTGTTTTTTTTTCTAGGAGAAGCTCTGCCTACCACATCACATCCTAGAAGAAAAGGGCTTGGTAAAAGTGAGCATAACAGTCCAAGCATTGCTAGATGTAACCACAGTGAAACAAGCTTTATTCACATGAAACTAATCTCTGCTGTTACCAGCTCCACTGTGCCATGAAAGAATCAAAAAACTGCCCGTCTTTTCAAACTGCATTGAAAAAAAGCCCAGTACTCCAAGAGTATTCTTACACTTTTGATTTTAAAACCGTGTTTCAGACTGTACTTACGTGTCGAACTACAAAGCAGAAACTAAACAGAAACATTTTCTAGAGGAAGTTGGCACTTCGCTGCTTTTATAGCTCACTTTGTACAGTACTTACTAAAACCACCACCTCTCTGCCACTTAAAAATGTGTGGAGTACACAGCTGTCTTGAAGCAAGATACCTTTGCATTATTAAACTCAGAATCACTGTAATCACTTGGGGGGAGGGAGAAGGGAGAGCAAGTCAGACTGCTACCACGTTAGGTTCTTCTGCAGTTGCTTCAGGCTGTTGCCTTTTAAAAATATCCAGACATAAAATATTTATATAAATATTATTTATTAGTGAGTTGTTATTCATCCTTTGGATGCAAAATGTAAATTAGGAAACTGTATTTTATTACTGCTTTTTTTGTGGTTAAACACTTTATTTTAATATAAATACTTAGTTATTTTTTATTCTACTTGGTGTGCAGTAGCTCTAGCTCTTCGTAAATTGTATTTTCTAATATTAATGTAAGATAAAAAAGCAAACAAAATAGGTGCTTTTATTAAAAGAACAGCTAGCTGGAATGGCATTCTTTATTTCTTGAATCTGTGGAACATGGGTAAAACGTTGTCTGCATTCCATTGAGTTTCCTACATTCCAGTGGCACTTCTCCCCTCACTAGACTAAGTTGGCTGAAACTGAGAGCACACCTATTTTATTTGTGTATAGATGTCTAAAACCAAACAAAACAAAAAGAAAAATGTAAACTTGAAAAATAAATGTGAACAAATATTTTTGATTGCTTATTTTACTATGCACAAGACATTTAACTTTTGCCACAACAAAATAAATGCGCATTAGGATCGTGTGTCTTGAAATATAATTTTGCACTGTAACTCGATTTCCTTTAAAGACTACAGCACTACAGAACAAATAATTAAAAACAGCACAAGACGGTTAACAAGATTTACCAGGTAGCCAAAAAATTAATTTGTTTTCTTCAGTGATTCCTTCAAGAAGAGATGAAATGACTAAAATTACTGAAGGCGGTTTCAGAGACCGGATCTTCCAGATCTAACCTGCTGGGTACAGTGCTTCTCCTTAAGTGTCTCCACAAAATTAAGCACAATGTTCTGTAGTGCAGATTTGCAGGATGAGACCTCCAATCCCTTGTCAGCAATAGGAAATAAGGTTTTTCTCCTTTTCACCGCTTTACATTTTTTGAAGGAATTCTTAGAAGCATAACTGATTATTAAGACATCATGCATTTTAGATCAAAAAGTTCCAGCACAGCAATTTTCACAATATGTGGAACATCCATTTTTCATTTGTATGAGAAGCCAGTGACAGGACCTGGGCAAGCAGGACAGGGAAATTGCACGTGGAGAAAGGCGAGCTGGCAGAGGACTGGGAGCACACAAGCACGTAGTTTGAAATGCAGAGTGGCAAAAAAAGAGGCAGCATGGTGGGAGGACCAGACATTTAAGCAAGAGCATGTGAAGAGAACTATCGTATAAAGACTTTGGGGAAAAATGATGCACACTTGTCACTACCACATATCCAGGCAGTTACCCATGTATTCACGGACACTGCATTTAAACCCACCAGTGTTTCAGTAGCAGATTTGTAATGGTTAGTAAGGTATTTGAATGCAGACCACGTGCTTTCATACCACAAATTGCCACTGTGCTGGTGTGTAGTGACACAGCAACGTGTGAGGAGGAGGAAAGTGGACTCGCAGACAATGAGACATACAGTATGCATGGAATATCCAGTTCAACCAAAGCAAAAGCATTTATTTTACAGAGGGAACATGGACTTAAATTGTGAATTTGATTGGCAGCTAGCTTATAGTTTCATTTAAAATGTACTGTGCACTTTAACACTAAATGAAAATGTATTTTAATATTTTACAGAGCTGCACAAATATCTGTTTTGTCAAAAAGCAAGAGCAATGTAAAGAAAATTAAGTTTTCCAGTCAGAGTTTATCAAATTTTAAAATCATTCAAGGAGTATAAAGGTAGGAATATTGATTTCTGCATCTTGAGGGATAAAATGCAGGTTTCCTGAGTATTTTTTTACAATGTATATATGGCAACATGAAGCTTTGTAATTATTATTTTGACAAACCTTGTTTTTTCATAATTAAAATTTTGGTTTTCTCCTGATAGTGTATTTCAGTATTTGCTTGAAGTTGGCTGTAAATAAATAGCTCTAAGTATTTTGTAATACAGCTTTTTTTATGCAGTCTTAACCTGTATGGCTAAAAAGAGAATCTTCATGAACCTTTGTACAATATTTATATGTGCAATACAACATGCATGGCAAATCTGTAATATCCTAAGCAGTGAACATAATGTATATAGAAAATCTTTACTGTAGTTACAATTAAACTATATTATTTGCAGAAAGCCTTTAATGACTCCCTGTGATTAATTGTTTCTCATAAAAGAGATGGTATTTGGAGATCTTAACATGGGGAATGATGGGTTTGGGGATAGAAAAAATGATATGATGCAAATAAAGCAGTTTCACAGCTAAACTAGGATTAGGATCCAGCTGGTAACTGCTGGGTAATTGCAAATGCACTTTCTGCACTTTTGCTGCTCCTTTTAAGGTCTACTGCCAGTCCTTTCATGACTGAATTATTTGCCCTCTGGTTCCAGGGCTGGGTGATCGGCTGGGCTCAGGGAGACTCCTCCTTCAGGTTGCTCCTGCTCACATTGATGTTTAAGAGTCATTCATTTTACTGCTTCCACTTCTCTGCACAGGGCAGCTTTTTCTCCTCTTTGCCCTCTTGCAGATTTCTGATTTAGCAAACAAAATCTTTATTCCTTTATTCTACTGAATCCAAGCAACAATGCAGTAACACCTTCAGACCTGCCAGATTCTCATTTCTCTAATGAACTGTCTTTACCTTAGCCAGGTGACTTTACACCTCTATTTTTTCCACATTTGGTAGTGATTTGGGAAGGAGAGAATCTTTCTGCAAATGATCTCCTTTTGGAGGCCTTTTTCAATGCACACAGTCACATATTCCCAGCCTTCACAGCTTACCTCACAAATAAGTAGATGCAAGTGATGAAAGTCATTACATAATTTAAGCCTGTCACCCAGCATTAGCCTCCCTGTAGCCTAGAATCCAGCAGGGGCCAGAGACACAGGAGAGCATTCAGCACTGCTTAAAAAAGGCAACAAGTCCTACATCCTTCTATTTCCTCTGGCAAGAGTGAGTCAAGTTTTGAGCAGTGACTCGGGTCCAACTGAACCATGAGAAAGCAGAGTCTACAAGTGATTGCTTGAACATGTGATAAACAGCTCACTGGAACAATCAGAGCTCTTATCCAAGGTAGGTGGCAGAATCATACAATTGGGAACTATTTTAGATCTACAACTATCAGGCCTAAATTCTGCCATCTTTTGTAAAATAAGCACACTCACTTTCAACAATGAGATATTAGATCATCTGGACAGGAATTGTTTTTTTCAAATCTGTTTAGCAGTTTTCTCTCAATCCTGTTAAATCTAAGAAACACAGCATAAGACTTAAACACTTGTCAAGAATCAAAGGAAAGCGAAGAAAATAACACTCCTTTACTACATACTGTGTCCTTCCTGTGGTTTTTAAGAGGTCTTTTAAGAATCATCTTCAAAATACTCCAGATGGTTTGTTTGAAGTTAATAACACACAGGGCAGTAAACCACTGTGCAAAGAAAGCTCCTGTCTGTATTCAGCAGACTTCATCCTTGGAATGTATTTAGCCAAGCCAAGGAAAAATACACTTACCACTTCAGATTAATTAAGTAGCTTGATGAGTTGTGCCACTAATGACTTCCTTCACCATTGAGGGCTGAAGTGAACCCCAGCAGTTAATTAGCTGAAGGGACATGCTGTTGTTATTCATAGTCTTTGCACAGTTGCACTATAAACTGTCTTGAGGACCCACATATGTGCCCACACTTATGGTCTGAAACTGGCTCAGTTTGACCCAGAATGCAGGATGCACCTTCATGGTGCTGAGGGTTTTCCAAGCATGCAAGAACACTTCAAATATTTACTCTAAAGCACACACATCAAATTAAGAGGGACTTTTATTTTCATTAGCAGTACAATCAGAAGAGTTCCATTTTACAAACACTACTTCAGGAAATTATTTTTGTTTAGTTCACCTCTATCCCTTGATTCATGTTGGACAGGCAACACAGATCCAAATGGTTCAAGCATTGAGGTATTTTGCATGATGTTTGATGTGATCACTTATAAATGTAGCAATGAAAAAATAGCTGTGATCATAACCCTAGAAAAGAACAACAATAAATCAGCAAATAAGGTTCTTGATAAAGAAATCATGCCAAGTTTCCTTATAGGAAAGGTAATGGCTCTCCTGATTTGATCTGTTTTAAAAAATACCTGGATTACATATAAAATCAGTAAAGAATACCCAACAGTTTAAGTATATATGAATACTAGGAAGCTAAACAAACAGAAAGTACCTCAGCCTGCCCAAGTCTGGGCCAGTAAGTTAGAGAGGAGTCAGAGCAAGTGTGAGCCCCAGAGTGAGATGCAATATGACAGAACTGTTCCCCTCACTGGCACTGTCCTACTGATAGAACATAAGTATAAAGAGAACACAGTCCAGGTTTGAGTTACTGCTCCACCCATACTGCTAAAATCACATGCCAACCTCTGAACTACTCCCCTTCATCAGCACTAACTCTAGGAGCAGGGTTTATGATAAATCAAGAGAGGAAAATCTCTCACTCTCCACAGCTGGGCCCCTCACTGGGTCTGGCTGGATGTTGTCAGTGGCTTACAAAGACTCCAGTGCTCTCAGGTCAGTATTTTTGGGTCACTGCACTACAGGAAAGAGCAATCCTTCCACCCAGGTCTTTAAGTGATTCTAAGATTTCAAGCAGTTCCACTCCTTCCCTGATTTACACAAATACATGCAAACTAAATCATCCCAAAGTCTTATGTCAAGCACAGATAAGGGATCCAGCAAAAGGCCATCTGTCACTTTGCTTGTACAGTGACTGTGATACTTATTAAGAATTATTAATGCCGTGTCTTCAGCCGAGCAGTGGCAGCCCGAGTCACCACGAAGGGATTGATCGGGCTGTCCAAACTGGAACGGTGACGGCACCTAGTGGTGAAGTGCAGCTGGGTCGGGTGGATATTGCACCCCTTCGTGACCAATACGATGCAAAGTGTCACTTCTCACCCTCTTCCTCACTTGGCCAGGTTTAGGAGTGAGAACATGCCCTGACACTCTCTTCACTGCCTGCTGCATAGATCCAAAAAATGCAAAGCAAGAACCCAACAACGAAGGGTTGCAGAAGCAACTTGCCTGCTGTAGTCTGAAGACTACTGGGATTTTCTGCTCTGTGCAGGCAGCAATGAAGTTATCAGGCAACAACTGGCCTGCAGATAGGAACTGGTCATCCTTGCCTTGATCAATCAAGATGTCAAGGCGAGGGCCTGAATAGGATTTCACAAGCTGTGTAGCATCATATGCCTGCAGAAATAAAAGAGAAATGACATTCAGGTACATACATTTCACTGGGTCCAGCTTGCTGACTGCAAGAAAAGAATAGCACAGAGAGGGTACGGCGCAGCACTGATCAGGGCACCAAGTTACACTTTGGAAGAGTGAAAAACTAGGGAAATTTCAGGCAACTGAAAATTAATTCCCATGCTTTAAAAAGGGCGAATTGTATGATCTACTTAATTTCCAAGTTGCAGTTTGACCAAACTGAACCAAAAAACAGCAATACAATCAGTAGGGATTCACACACACCCTTGTTCAGAGGTAGATCCTGCTGAAGAAACTTAGTACCTCAATGTAACTATTCTGGCAGGTCAAAACAACTGTGCTCGGGGAAGGTATTTAACCTGAAGGTTTACCATGATACAAGTTACCATGAAAACTTGTTACAAATGAGAAACAAAAATGGCACACAGCATAAAGACTCTAAACATACATGTATCAAAATGTAATTGTAAATGGGGAAAGTTTCCTGTAGCGTCCTGTGCTTGGTAAAATTGCTCAAAACAAAAAATTGCTTTAAAAAGACAGCAAAGTGTTTAACGCTGTGAAGTCTGATCACCAACAGGCAGCAAAATCCAAAGTTCCACACCCAGGCATCAGAGCCATCCTTCCAGGATGCCATCAGACGCAGAAATTACCCTACAATGGAAACGGATGATTGGGCTCTGCCAAGCACTGTGGCTATGGTGTAAAATGCTCCTGCACATATTTACATGTCAATTTTAAGCTCAAATACAGAGATCAGAAGTTGTATGTCTGTGCCAAAGGCAGGTCTAAGTCTGTTCCTGATGCCCTGCTGTTGATCTACTGGACTGGGTTTGCAGAAGAGCTCCACAGCAAGCTAAGGAAACAAAATATTTTTTTTTATTCCATTTTTTCCTCAATAAATTCACTATGTTAAGTCTAAGCAAATTTAACTGGTGATTTCTAATATACAAACTACTCTATTAACAAATAATGCAGCAGCATGCAGATAGACATTTTTATACCTTAGCCATTCATATACAACTACTTGTATCTCAAAATTATAGTCCTGGAGCTAAAACAGAACTTTGTCTAGTTTAATCCTGTTCTACAGGATATGAATTTCCAAGTGTCCGATGGGCCCTTCTTCCGGCTGCCTCCCACATGCTGCCCCTCAAGCTGCCATGAGGCTCATCAGTCTCTGAACAATTTGCAGCAGGCAAACTCTTTTCAGGCCACTACAAAAATCAACTGCTCATAACTCTTCTTAGCTCAGATTTTTAAATCTTCATAAAACAGAGAGGAATGTAGTCCATTTGATGAGAGACCTCTATCTCATTACATTTTTATAAGCACCATCCAGCAATAGCAAGTCATACCCACCAGAAACATAAAGGGCTTTTCCATGTTTAGGGGTGTAATAAAACAGCACCAGCTGAGGGGCACCTCAGAGTTTTGTTCCAGACTGTTGCTGTGATATATTTACAGATCACTCATTCATGTATTATTAAAGAACTGCGGTTGCAACACATACCTCCCATTTTTTTGTTTCTGGTCCCAGATATCCACCAAGGGCTTTCTTTCCCCACTGACACTGAATTGGGTTGCAGATAGGAGCAAATGCTGATACAGACTGCTCAGAAAGAAAAATAGCATGTAACAAAAATAGTATGCAAAAATAGTATGTAACAATGAATTACTGCAACTGAAACTATTTAACCATTTAATGCTGTAACAGAACTCAGAATTATGTTTTCTTCCATCAAGTCTAAAGAAATCTATATAAGCATTAGCATACCTCATATAACAGCTATACTGTTTCTTACTTTGTACTTTCCAGGATTCTTCAGAGCAAGAATAAGAGCTCCATGTCCTCCCATGGAATGCCCGAAAATAGACACCCGTTCAGGGTCAGTTGGAAAATTGGCATTTATTAGCTTAGGCAGCTGTAAAGGAAACAATATGGTAATAAAATTATTAGAGCAACTTGAGCATGTTCAAGAAAAAATCACACGACAAACTAAATCACACTAACCAACTCACTAATGCGTCTTAATACCACAAAGCCACTGAAACAGAAGGCACATCTCTGTTCTAGCCTGACATTTGTGATCATGGCCAGAAAGCAAGCTGAATGGGACTGTAAAATCACAAGGAAGCAATTCATCCAAATAACTGAAACTATCTCTACAGAAATCTATCATAATCTTGTAACACAAGATGTGGGAATTTCCTAATAGATATAGTCTTATTTTTCAATAGAGACATAAATATATATGTGCTCCTGTAAGTGATCAGAATAGCAAATTGTTCTTGGGAGATTATTTGTTCAACACATTTCCCCTAACTTTGATTTTAATGTTGATCACACAAACCACTTAAGAGTACAATGGACACTCACCTTTCTAAAATATATCTCAAGGATCAACTTTTACACCCAGTTCAAGGAACACCTCCCCATTTCCCTCACAACAGCAAAACCAGTGTAAACAAGAAATACAACTGAAATACCTTCACAGTGGAATGCAGTGGGTCGTTTCAGAGGCTGCAGAGCAGAGATTTTAGAAGAGCAGAGAATGCACAGGTACAAGTTAAGATCAGAAGCGTAGGCCAACCCTGTTGCATCTCCAGCAGGAAAGTAGACACAAGGAGTTCCTGCTCAAGCCCTGCCAGATCTCTGTGTTACTGTTCTCTCCTTCCCCAGTTCTACAACAATATCTGTTTGGTAAGGAAAGGCCTAACAACAGGATAAATCCAATCACTGAAACAATCAAGGATTAAAAAAGAAATAATAAATTATTTTTATAACAGAAGAAAGCAAGAAAATGACAAACCACTTAAAGGCTATCAAAATCACCACAAGCAAGCTTTGGTGATAGGAACAAAGAGTATGACTGAACCATAGCCCTTTATACCAGCATGATACCTTATCCAGCATCAACAGGAAAACCCAGCAGCAAAGTTACCTCATCCTTTATGTAGGAATACATCCTATAGTTTGTTTTCCAAGGATCTTCGGTGGCATCCACATAAAAACCAGCACCGGTGCCAAAATCCCAGCTTTCATCTTCTCCATCAATATTGCAGCCACCTAGCACAAAAATTCTTTCCACAGTTACTGTCTTCCCTTTACTACATGTTCAGAATTGGAGAACCTGCCATACAAATCAAGAAACTCGGGACTCAAGTTTCTCAATCATTGTATCTCTACCCCTCCAAACATAAGAAAATTCAGATTTTAATTCATTAGTACAGTGTTTTCAAGTGTTATTTCAACAATGTTTTCAAAACATCACTTACGTAATACCTGTAGACAGATCCAACTTCTAAATAGTTTCAGTATGTCTTTACAAATAAATACAACATACAGATCTCTCCTAAATTACTTCTGTAAAGCTCTGCCCAATTTACCCAGGGACTTAATCAAAAGTTGGCACTTGTTAATTGGTGCTATCAGCTTATTTCAGTTATTAGGCCTCATCCTATCAAGTACAAGAAACTATGTGAGAAACAGAAACTGAAGAAAATTTCCTTTCCCCCAGAATGACAGAACCATGTATCACCAAATGGTACGTCCAGGCCAGTTTATGTGCTTCAAATAATGTCTGCTACACCTCCCTTTCTAAGTTTCTACAGAATAATAACACTTACTATTCCTGCAATTTCTTAAGTCTATACCTCTACCTTTTCTGCAATTCATGTCATTGCTCCCACCTATAACTCTCCACGAAATTTAAACAGTTTCTCCTTTGAACAACTGCAAGATTGTATCTTCTTTTCCAAGGCTACACTTTCAAACTAAATTTGCAGATGTGTCCTCGAAAGTAATATATCTTATCCAGTCCTCCATTAGATTAGTCCATGATTTACCAGCCTGGTTTGCAGAACAGAATGTAATATTTCCTATATGTGACAGGAAATAACGGCATCCCTTTCTCAAAAATGTTCCTAGTTTCTGCAATCCAAAATTACACAGGCTTTTACCACTGTCAGATTACACTGCAAACCCACGTGTAATTTGACAGTCCCTCATAATTTGTGCAGAGAAACCTGCCACCCTGTCACAGTGTGAAATCAGGTTTGTACAAGGATCGGTTTCCTTTGCTCCAGTGACATGCCCTTGAACACTGAATGATTTTTAACTCAACAGTCCAACAGTCACAGGGACTGGGGGTGCTTACACAATATGTTGGATATAAAAAGTCTATCTTCAGTACCTCGGAGACAGACAAAAACTCAAAGTCCTAACAGGCAATTAAGGCAGTGCTCATTATGCTAAAAGAAACTTTAGGGAAGCCTTGAAAAAAAGAAATTTGAAAAGGAATCTGCATAATACTGCTCAACATACCTATGCAGAAAAGCAAACCCCTTCAAAGAAGGGAAGGTCATGTCTACCAAGGCCTGACAAAGGGTCTGTAATGACAAGTATTTCATGGTTTCATGCAGTCTTTTTCCCCATCCAGACACATCTCCTAGCTCCTGGAAGGCAATTCTCATGGAGTCATAACTACACAGTTAAAGAGCACATGTAAGCATTTTCACTGCACATGCTCAGATCTCTTAATTTGTGATCACATTTGAATTGTTCTTCACTTGTTTCTCCAAAGAGCCTTAAGAACATTTGGCATCTCTGAGCTAAAATTTAAGAGTATAATATGAAACACATACTGAAATTTATCTAAATAATGGAGAAATCTTTATCAGTTATCAGACTAAAAGTCAAAGGAGAAGCTGCAAAGAAGGATTTAAACGAAAATGGACACAGCAATGAATATGCAAATGCAGTTACACATCCATAGAGACAACTTATACAGACAACACCAAAACCAAGTTGCAGTACAGCCACTCCATGTCAATAATGTACAGGTTAGTTGCCCATCTCTAGCCTGCAGCAAATAGCAACAAGGAAGTGTAAGGTTCATTCATATGCAAATTTTGCTGTTCTGTCCCCCTTCTTCACTAGAAAAATGTATTTATGGTCTTTGACCTGACACACAACTTCAAAACCTAGATGTGAAAAACATATCACAGAAAGAACATTACTTCATCTTCAGATTACCTGTATTCATATCTGACTCACTACTGTTTTCTACTAGTAAACAGTAGAAGACTGCCACCTTTGTATATAGCACTCCTGAGACACTTGCAGAATCCAGCAAATATGAAATACAAAACACTGAATTCCCAAATGACTGTATTTCCAATAACTGCAGATCCACCATTTTCAGGTTTCCCATACTCAGCCTTAAACAAATAACAGCACAAAATCCATTCATCAGTAGTCTATTGTAGCTGCAGGGGAGAAAGGGTTTCTGGTTTGTTTTTCCAAGTACTGGAATCCTCTGAAGACATGTATTTAATTGGCTTTAGAACACAGAATACAATAAAGAGCAAGCATTGCAGCTTTGTATCACAACACAATTTTGCAGGTTTTATAGAGTCTCAGCAAGCCACAAAGTGTCAGCAAGAATTCTAATAACCCATGATTCTTGTTTCACTTTTCTTCCCTCTCCTTGTTTGTGCTGAACTTAATGGGCCCTTTGTCCTAGTTTTAGTGCCACAACAGAGAGTTCCAAATGCTGAACCCTTGTTATTAAGAACTTGCACAACCTAATGTAGCAAACAATGCAAGATAAAGAGGTGAGGTCATATTTTGACTCGGGTGGGCAACACACTTTGTAGCAAACTGCAGCACTCCATTCTCTGAGGACACATAGAGCACTCCAGTGTAATGACTGTTATGTCTCTTGTTAGAACTCACGTGGGCTCGTGTCTGGCGCAACTACAATAAGGCCATGTTCAGCTGCAGCTTGTTGAAAACCAGCTTTCGTTATAAAATTCTGTTCTGTGCAAGTTAACCCTAGAGAAATAAAAATATCATTGGTTATCCATCACTCACAACATACTGGGTTCAAAACCCTTCTTGACAGAAGGTTTCTGAAAAACGAGAGACTCCTGGCTCCAGAAACACGGACAAGTCTTTCCACTAGGTTCAACAATACTTACCAATCCACAGAAACATAGCTGCAGGTCACATCTAGTAACACTAGATGTGTTTTGTGACCAAAACCAGGTCAATGCGTACTCTGTATCCCCTCAAGCCCCTGCTCATGTAGCCTATAGTGCCCTCAAGCACTGTGTATTTAAAGCCATTGACCAGACACTGTTGCTAAGGTTGACATCCTTAACTTCTGACATCTAACCCTGCAACTGTATTTTTCTGTCTACTGCCATCTCAGCTGTTTGCCTTACAGAACTGCACATGTGGTCTGACAAATTCTGTGTCCTTTAAACAGGCTAAGGGCCTGTAAGCACTCTGGTTCCAAACCCCACAGCAATCCATGCTTTTTGTACTGCAGCAGGCCCAAATGAAGTCCAATTACAAATAAATAATACTTCACACCAACACTTCAATTCTTCTTCATTGTGAAATTTGAGAGGGGTTAATGATTCTAGTTTTCTCAAGAGAACAAGTTGCACGTACCCTAATTTGACAGCTATACTAGCCAAGACAGAATGGTTTACATTCAAAAAATAAATGTGCTGCTTGGCTCAGAGCTCTTCAGACAATTTTTATGTTTCTAACTACAACTATAAACATTTTTACCCAGTCTGCTGTCATTCTCCAAATCAGACCTCCTAGCAATTTTGTGAAATGAATACATACAAGGAGCATAGTCTCTACACTAACAGTCAAGTCCCCAGCTTCCTAAACACAAGTCTCAATAAAACAAGCCCTAAAATTACAGAACAGAGTTTCTGCTTTTCATCCTGAATTCTACTAAAAAAAAATTAATTCTTCCTGGACATCACCAACATAAATTTGATCCTTTTAAAAGCAACACTTTAACACCATTTATGCAGTTTTGGTGTGAGACCCAGCTTTGTGGGAGATGACAGAAAAAGGATTGAGGAACAAAGCCAGGATAATTGGGAGCACATGTCTGTACACATAGTCTCATCCCAGCATGTATTATGTCCAGCAAGACAGCAGCTGGATAGGAAGCTTCAGGAGCTGGAGAGACAAAGAAGTGATACTATGGATGAGACAACTTCACTCCAGTTGAACAACCCTGTTCAGCCCCTGGCCCTTTCTGATCCCACAGGTTTACTTCACCCTAGATGTGCTTGTGCTAAGGCACAAATTCACCAGCTGCTCCCTGCAAAATAGCATTCAGAATAAGGTGTAGTCCACAGGATAAATGTACTGGCTTCCATGGGCTATATTTCACGTCCCTACCCTGTTAGCTGAAGCAGTCTGTCATAAACAAAGGAAAGCAGGAGGTGTCCCAGTGAGAAGGCATTTCAGGAGAACCTTTAAATATATATGTTTTGGAACAAAAAGTATGAACATTTCAGAACAAACGGGTAGAACATTTTGAACACTGAGCATTTTAGAACACAATCTGGTAGGCTACCCTGAGGATGACTGCATCCTAATTTATCAGAGTACTCTAAAAGTAAATGCTTCTTTCAGAAGACAATCCTTTGTAGAAATCAACAGCTGCCACTATAGTAGCTCTACATTAGGTTTTAGTAACTGTAGCTCAGTAGTTTAAAACTGTTTACCTTTTTCAAGTTACTAAAATTCATGTTACTTACCCGAGAGCCAATACAGCACAGGACACTTTCCAGTTTCTGCTTTTGGAGGCAAATAGATTCCAAATTTCATCTTGCATTTTAGCTCTGCACTGTATTAAAAAAGACTTCTTGTTACCACCACTACTTAATTAACAAGGCCACTAAGATTAAAAAAAAAGAAAGTTAAATCAATGCATTTCATTCAAAGAGAGATTTTGTCAGTGAATTGTAAGAACTAAGGTAAATGAAGTGAAAAACCATTTTTAAACTCAGCCTTAGACTCTTGAATTTGCAACAGAGAAATTCCTACCAAGATTCCTACCTTGTTCTGAATACAGTTAAGAGACTTATAAATAAGCCACATTTTTACAGTGTTGCAACCGGGAACAGTTTTAAAACTGAATTCTGAAGCCCAGCAATATTTAACTTGAGCTTTGGCTATTAAATTGCAAAGTAATTTTTACTGAAGAACTATGTACTGCATCTGTCTGCTCACAGCATTTTTCCAGAGTGCATAGAAGTGAAGCATCTAGTAGAATGAATGGAACCTTGCACACACAGCAGTTCTCCATGCTGCAAACACAACAACCCAAAGTAATGGAGCTTCATTTTCAAAGATAAAAATACTGGCATGCCATCTTAGATCTGCAGAACTAAGTATACTAGATCATGTTAAACATTAACACAGAAATAAAAGAACACAGCCAAAACAGCAGGAGACATTTCTTACTGAAATACAGATATTAGTGAGAACAAGCTATTTTTCTACAGACTGAAAATACTGACAACAATGACAGTAGATGTTTAGCCTCATGTTAAACATCTAGATTGCTTTAGTGGTGTTTACCTGTCATGTTCAAACACCTTCTGGAAACCCTCAAAACATTTGTTGCTGGAAACCTGTTTCAGTGCCATGATTTTAACTGCAAAAAAAAAAAAAAGGAGCAAGTTAAATTTGAAAATAAAGCGTTCCTGGACTTAGAGTGAATTTTGATGACAGAAGAGCTGGATACAGCTTTAAGTATCTTTGTTTAATATTACAGTTTTTCAGAATCTCCTGCAAACACTTTCTGATCTTTCATTAACTTTTTATTTCCCCACAGAAAAGGGATGGGGGAGGCTGAACTCCTGTGTGGAGAACAGGCAAAGCCTTCCTGCTTCCCTACAAACCCGTATCTCCAGTGATCTCTGCCTGTGCAGTAACCGGGGCTTGCTCTTTGTCTACCAACACCACTCCCCAACAAGCAATACCATGTGCTGTGGTTAACCTGGAGCTGCCTGTGACAAGTGGGCAGGCTGCTACCTCCACAGTGACTGTACAGGACATAAACAGGTCCCACCTTTCATTCGCTGTGTGTGGCAGTACCCAGCCACTAACCACCACAAGACTGAGGACTGTTCTTATCTCTGATGGACATTAATTACCATGTTCTAATAGTCTGTGGGATGGCAGAAACAGATAAGCAGAAGGCTTATTTCCTTGGCAAAATACAAGCAAAGAGTCATGAGAGTTTTAGAATAGCTGGGACGCAAAGGTAGTAAATGTGCTAAGGAAATTCAGGAAGGCTGACACAAAAGTGGACACTGTCAGCTTACACAGGCAGTAAGGCCAGCCAGGCAGCTGAAAGGGGAACAGACCCAAAGGGTCACAGAGTTAGAGAAAACATTGAGTTGGAAAGGCCCTACTAGGATCATCGAGTACAATTCTTAGTAGGACAGGCCAAAAATCCCACCATGTGCCTGAGAGTGTTGTCCAAACGCTTCTTGAACTCTGTCAGGCTTGGTGCAGTGACCACAGCCCCGGGGAGCCTGTTCCAGTGCCCAAACACCCTCTGGGTGAAGAACCTTTTTCTAATATCCAACCTAACCCTTCCCTGACACAATTTCAAGCCATTCCCTCAGGTCCTGTGTGAGTTGCCAGAGTCGGCACACAAGAAGATCCTGAGGAGAAACCAGGTAACAAACGTCAAAACGAAAACGTTCCATTCCTCACAGCTGTGCCCTTCTACGGGGCACCGGGCAAGAAACGACACACACCACGGAGAGCCCGCAGGAGGCTGGTGGTTGTCTCCCATCACCCTGGTGGAGCTGCAGACGAGGGGCGCCCAACCAGCAGCGCCTCACACCCACCCCGGCAGCACCGAGCCAGGGGCGCTGAGGCAGCACCGAGCCAGGGGCGCTGAGGCAGCACCCGGGCCCCGGCCCCGGCTCGGGAAGCCCCTTTCCGTTTCCACACAGCCAGCCCTGCCCGCTGCCCCACAATGCTCTCCCGTGCCTCCATTTTCACCCTCCCGCCCTTGGAGGCAGTAATCTCTCCCTCCCGGCCTCCGGGCCCACACGTCCCTGCCGCCGCCGCTGCCGCCGCCGGCGCTCCCC